>CAWUFW010003664.1:1200000-1717500 GCA_963921515.1 Calotriton arnoldi | reverse complement strand
GTAATATACTCAATGCGCATCCATCCTTATGATGGCATGAGGAGACTGGCGGTTTGAGATCTAACAACTACGTGCGTTTCGGCTTAGGCCTTCGTCAGGACTCCGTCACAGGTTCTTAAAAGGAGAAATAGACAACAATGTAATATGATGTTAATGTGTCTGTTTGATAGTATTTATTAAAACTAGTTCTACTTTGAACTAAAGATTAGTTACTCATGAGAGGCTATATCTAATTGACACAGTAACGTTAAAAAATGAAATGTTATATAATAAGCCAAAAGTGATGGCCTGAAGACTGATGGCCAAAGAATAGTAACCTGATACCCAAGTGTGTTTGACGTGCTCAGTTTTGTTTATAATTACATCCACCCAAGAAACGTGAAACAGTGACAGTGTGAGATATTCAGATATCATAATCCAAGTACCTTCACCCGACCTCTAATTATATCATGCTCAAAAAATAGTCCTATATTAAATGTACCTTTAGTTCAGGCACAAAAAGGATGTGTCCTGCATCCCAATATTATTTGGGTTATCTGCGGCAGCTCTTTTGTTTATGCTGTTTAAGAAATACAAGATTATTATTTTCTGGCCCGTCGGTAATGGATATTTTTATCTAGCATATTTCTTATTGATCTCTCGATTAATAAAAATCCTTCCTTATGATTCTCGTTGTTATAAATAAAGTTGTAGATCTTTCGTATGGAACTTATAAGGCTAATCCCCTGCAACCCTGCTGGGGGTCGCGTAACTGAAAGTAACTAGATCAACTAGATAAGTGCATTTGTATTATCTGGATAAAATATATCTAACTTCCACTTAGTCTTTTATTTATATATTATATTGTATATTCAACGATTCTACAATGTATGGACAATGCTGCTTAAATTAATATCTGGGCGTATTCATAGAACGTACCTGTTCAAGGAATGCTCTTTTCCCTTTCTTACTTTAAAATTGGACTGAACTCGGTCCGAATGAATGGAACAAGATTATTGTTTGTATTCTAAAAAGTAAAAAGAATACAGAGAAAGTTGTCGGAGAATGAAAAGCTATAAAAATCACCTGAATTTAGTTGTGGGTAATAATAATCGTGAAAAAAGCAAAATACTGACCCTTTATTTTTTCATTTTTTCAATTGTAGGTACAGAGATATCTGTTTTAATCGGCACACATCATACCCACACTACTCGAGCCAGAAATCTTCTAGTTCTAAGACTATGAACCAAAAAGGAAAAGATGGGAATTACTATGTTTTAATATCACACATGTTTGGCAATTAAAACTTTTTTATATCTTTTTTTCAAAAGGAAAAAAGTTATTTTTTCTCCTCTAGTTGGTTACATGTCTATCTTTAAGGCATGATAGATATAGTTACTTTACTACACGCCTTCTATCTGGTGAGTAACAGCTTGTGCACTAGACATCTCCTCCTCTTTGGAAACAGGTTGATCACGACCTAAACGGTCGCTTTCCATTAAACCCACCTTTAAATTGAAGTTAAATGTGACCAGTTTAAAAAGTCTAATATAGCACCACTCCTACGTGTGACAAGAAAGGCACTCTCCCCTTGGCATACCCACCGAGTCACACTGCCTATATCTCCCAACTTACATATGTTGAAGGTTACTATACCGCATACTTTATAGCCGGTACTACTTGCTGTTTACTTTTTATCCTTCATGGTGAAGCGAAGCCTAAACTGTTAGCACCTATAACTTCCTCTCTTTTTCCCTCGTGCTGGCTGGTAGACTTGATTCTTAATGAGCAATGACGCAGACTATGTTAGTTTTAACCTGCACTGTGGTATGGAGCCTCTGTTGTAAATAGGTTCCAATCCCATCTATAAGTGTTGATGATTTTAACGCTAATCTTGGAGGAACCACATACTGGAACCCCACACATCCAACACTGTATTACGCGGCACCAGCAGAGAGCCCTATCTAATAATCCTAAACTCTTATTTCTAAAAGTAACACTTACCTGCCGTAAGTTCGAGGTTTAAACGCCTTCGGTTGGAACGCTGATGGAACTAGAAGCCCGCCATGTTGGCTTAAGTACGTAAAATGACCCAATACGTCATTATGTACAACTACTTCCGGAGTAAGCCGCATCTCCCTCACTAAGGTCCCAACATGGGCGCCATCTTAACTGTACCCTGGCTCGTGTTTAATTTACATCTGAACTGGCAGTGAAAGGTAGAGGATTAAAACAAATCCATATAATGCAAAACGAGTATAAGTGGGATATCCGCTCTCTAAGCGTCTTCCTCAGGTGCAATAATTAAGATCTAAATGAAGATCTAAATTATTGCTTGCAGTCGCTATATCAGCATGCTAAAACTAAATTATCATATGCAACCACTATATCAGTTAACATGAAACCTGCATTCAGATGTTATTCAAAAATATGCAGGTAAAGCCCAGTTAGTAAAAGGCAAATACCACATATTTAATCGTTATATTTGATAGCCTGATCCCAGGGTATTTCTTGGTTTAATCCCTTTATTGCCGTCTCCAGAGTGTATATCCAGAAAACTTCTCTACGTTTTCTTATTTGTTCTGTAGTTGTGCCTGATTTACTTCTTATTTTTTCAAGGATATACCATTGTAAGTCATCTGGAGTATGTCCATGATCTATGCAGTGTTGTACAATCGGAGCTGTTAATTTCCGATTCCTGATGGCAGACCTATGTTCTGTCATACGTGTACTAACTGCCCTACTGGTTTCACCTACATATCCAAGTTTGCATGGACAGATCAAAAGGTAAACCACATCTGTTGTTTTACAGTTAGTAAGGCTTGTTGATGGTATATGATGACCATTAAATTGGAAAGTTGAAGACTCTATAGCCGTTGCACAGGATTTACAGGTATTACATTTATAATTCCCTACCACTGGATTGGGACCTTCAATACTTCTTTGTGCAAACGTATTAGTCTGCTTCATCCTTGACCTGACTATGTGGTCCTTTAAATTCTTGTTTCGTCGATATGCAAAAAGTGGTCTAGACATTAAGCTCATCTTATTTATATTTAGAATGTTCCAGCTTGAACATACCGCCTGTTTAACTCTCTCATTAATCATAGAGTGCCTGGTCACAAAGACTACCGAGGTATTAGTTTTAACTCGAGTGTTATGCAATAGATGCTGTCTATCAAAAAACCTGGCTCTTTTATAGGAGTCACGTACAAGACGTTTAGGGTAACCCCTAGCCAGAATTTTTTTTTTCATGTCTAGTGATTTAGCGTCAAAATCTTTAATATTTGTGCAATTTCTGCGCAAGCGTAAAAATTCCCCGAAGGGTATACTGTTCTTTTGTGTCGTCGGGTGGTAGCTGTCATAGTGCAACAGCGTATTTCTCGCTGTCGGTTTGATATACAAATCTACCGCTAAGAGACCCGACTCATTTTTAATCTTGACATCTAAATATTCAACTTGATTGTTGCTGACATTGTTGGTAAAATGGATATTTTTATCACACAAGTTTAGCCAGTCAAAAAATTCTTCTAGTTTGTCTAATGAGTCTATCCAAATGAAAAAAATATCATCTATAAATCTAGCCCATTTAGACACAGATTCAAAAATTGAGCTATTTCATTATAAATGAATTTCTTCTCGAATAATGACATGTATATATTTGCTACCGTGGGGGCACAAGATGCCCCCATGCTAACACCTTGTTTCTGTTTGAATAATTGGGTGTTAAATTCAAACACATTGTCTTCTAACACTATTTTTAAACATTCAAGCACAAAGATGGTCGGACATGGAATCTGGTATGTGTTGATAAACCACTTTACAGCTTCTATTGCTCCATTAATGGGAATATTGCTATAAAGAGCTTCTATATCCATTGTTACAAGATGCTGTGTCATGGAGCAAAAGGGTGTATCTTCAATTAAATTTATTATATGTCTGGTGTCTTTGACATAAGCTGGTGTTCGAGATATGTGGGGGCATAGGATGGCATCGACATATTTGGAGAGGGGCTCCGTGATTGAGCCAATAGTTGTTACAATTGGTCTCAATGGAGGGTTCACCTCATCTTTATGGATTTTTGGAACGCCGTAAATAGAAGCCATTTTTGGTTGTTCCACATTTAAAAAATCCATTCCTTTTCACAGATATCTCCTTCCCTTAATGCTCTATTTGTAAGCCTACGTATTTTAGAAGCAATGTTAGTCGTAGGGTCTCTTGTTATTTTGTTATAGAAGTGAGTGTCACCCAACATGGTTTCCATTTTAGTAACATACACATGGGTGTCAAAAAGGACAATACCACCCCCTTTATCACATGCTTTAATCGTGATAGTAGGAGTTTGTTTAAGATCTTCTAAAGCTTGATGTTCTTCTCTACTCAAATTAAAGGGTGTCTTCTGTACATGCTTGATGATGTTAGTGATCTTATTATAGACCACCTGTTCAAACACCGCCACTTCTGGTGGAAGTAGGTCTAAAGTGGAGGTAAAAGTGGATTTAGGGGAGAGTCCAGATAGATTCCCTATGTCTATTAGTAGTTCTTTATTGGCAAAGAAAATTTGCAGGCGTATTTTTCTGAAAAAGGCCATAAGGTCTCTCAATAGTTCAAATTTATTTAAGCCTGAATGAGGAGCAAACGACAATCCTTTTGTCAATAAAATATAGGTTGAATCCGAGAATGAGGAATCACTTAAATTGAAAATGGGAATAGATGCTACTCTCTCAAGTATTGAGCATTTCGGGTAACGAGATACTGGTTGTGGTCCATCTGAGGATTGCCCTGGAATCTCGGTTGGAATCTCGGTTGGAGTTGGGGTCTCCAATTGGTTCGTCTCATGAAACGCCTCCCTAAAAAAGGTTGGACAAACCTTTGTCTTCTTGTATTGAAACCATTACCTCTGGATTCATAGTTACTACTAGAACCTTCATTATCCGAATCGGAGGTATCTGAGAAGGTCGTAATTTTACGACCATATTGTCTATTCGTTGGTTGATCATAGTATGTACCTTCTGATTGATTATAATAATTATCTGATAGGTACGGGTAGGTATTCTCTTTGCTGTAATAGCGGATATCTTTTTTTAGTTTGTCTACCTTTCTTTTTGTTAGATATTCAGTATAGGAAGATAGATCTCTTTCTATATTCACTAACTTTTGTTTGACCTCCTCCAGAACACCTGATGCTCTAATTTTATTCTCCAGATCTAATATTTCAGATGCCAATTGAGCAATGACCTCCTTAGCTGTTTCAACAATGAGCATCATGAAGTCACGAGACCATCTATTGGCAATCAATGACCATCTTTCCAAAAACTGTTTGATTTGGACAAATAGTCCTGGGATGTTTCTTACTCTCAGACCTTGGGGAATGACTCCTGCCTTGAGGTATTCGAGCATGTACTGTCCGTGTAATTCTATCCTTTTGATCTTTTTTCTCAGGGCTAGCAATGCTGCTGTGTCTTCACTTTTATTCGTATTGTTTATTGTTTGTTGACCAAAATTAACTGTGCTACCCACCATATCGGCAAACTGTTCATCAGTAAAACCAAAAGATTGTAGGTTTGCCATCTTTATTAACTATTAAAATTGAAAAATATAACAAGAGGAAACCACCACCAAAACTAGTGAATCAAAACAATAAAAAGAGTTATACTAAATTATTCTAATTGGAGACAATTAGACCATAAAATACTATGTCAACCAAAGATCACCAACCTCATGACTAATTTAACGATAACTAAAAATACAAACACCACAAATATAAACTGAACTACCCCACACAGACAGGCTGCGGGACAACTATTTTGAAAAGAAAGAGGGGCCCCTGAATATAAGATAAATGCCTCGTCAGGGAAATACAATGAGGAGGAAAGAAGGAGTGGGCACCTAGGCAAGGTGCATTAACCACATAACTGACACATCAACACCAGATAATCATGAAAGTAGCAACATGTGTTAAACACTGGACACATCAGTATTCTTTTATTATTGTTTTTTTATTATATTTTTATTGAAATTGATAATATAAATATCTGCTTATTTTTGCATGAAAAAATGTTATCATTACAATTATAAACACAATTTAAAAACACATTGTTTAGTGTACATGCAGACACTGATAATTACATCCACATATCTTGATTATCTCGTTTCTACCTTTTATTTATATTAGCAAAACACAAAATTGTCGTATGGTGAAATCCTGTAAACAAAAATTATAACCCTACTAGAATCTGAACTGTGAAAACAATTGAGTTCTTGAATTCTGCAACAAATTATACATGTAATATACTCAATGCGCATCCATCCTTATGATGGCATGAGGAGACTGGTGGTTTGAGATCTAACAACTACGCGCGTTTCGGCTTAGGCCTTCGTCAGGACTCCGTCACAGGTTCTTAAAAGGAGAAATAGACAACAATGTAATATGATGTTAATGTGTCTGTTTGATAGTATTTATTAAAACTAGTTCTACTTTGAACTAAAGATTAGTTACTCATGAGAGGCTATATCTAATTGACACAGTAACGTTAAAAAATGAAATGTTATATAATAAGCCAAAAGTGATGGCCTGAAGACTGATGGCCAAAGAATAGTAACCTGATACCCATGTGTGTTTGACGTGCTCAGTTTTGTTTATAATTACATCCACCCAAGAAACGTGAAACAGTGACAGTGTGAGATATTCAGATATCATAATCCAAGTACCTTCACCCGACCTCTAATTATATCATGCTCAAAAAAAAGTCCATTCAGTGGAGTGTTGCATCTGGAGCCGTACAAGGCCATGCCAACCCCACTTTACATTGTTGGCCCGTGGAGGGCCAGCCTGAGTCCTCCAGGGAGTGGCCGGTACATCAGGAGAGGAGGAGTTCAGTCTGCAGTCTGATAGCTGTGTCATTGGTGACCAAACAGAATATGGCAGTCCATGTCGAGGTCCAAGGTGAGTGTCGCAGGATGAATTGGGGGACAGTGGAAGGTGATGATGCAGAGGGCAGAACCAAGCAGAAACAGGCCACATGGCGGAGATGAATGCAACTGCGTCCTTCTGACCACGAAGGCAGATTCATCTGCATCTTCGTCCTCTGCTGTTGCATGTACCTCACATGTGAGTGGTGCTGTTCTGTCTCCAGCACAGTGTGGCAGTGACATCTCAGGGGCTGGAGATGTGGATGGGGTGGTAGCAGCAGCATGCATCAGCGCCAGACCTTGTGGCAGCAATGCCATGAGGAGGGTCTTTAGGGCATTGAGGGACCCAGCTACCTCTCTCTGGTGTGCAGCTATGGCAGCCGATCTTTCCGCCTGCGTCCGCTCCATGTTTTCCATGATCCTCCGCATGTGTCCCAACTCCCGGGCGAGATCGCTGGAGGCACTCTGACTAGACAGTCATTCTTGTTGCAGAGTCAGGACTCTAGCGATGTCAGCCATGGTCCGTTGGAGAGCATGGAGCGGACTGTGGGTGTCCGTTAGGGACTGTGAGTGGTCCCTGATGGGACTTAGACACCCACGTATGGCGTCAAGTTTGGCTGCCATGCGGTCGAACCCCACCTGCACCTGTTCAGCCAGCTTCTCCTGGCACCCCAACACACGGCGTTGGAAGGCCATGTGTTCATCGTGGGGGTGGGAGGCAGCCGTGGTGGTGGGTGCTGCCTGCTGTGTGTTCTGTGCAGGGGGTGGGTTCTCCTCGTGGCAGCTGGGCTGCCCTGCTCCTGGAAGTGGGCTGCGGAGCCTGTCCACGAGCTGTTGGAGGGCATCGGAGTCAATGGTGTGGTGGTCCTCTTCTTCATCAGAGAAGAGAGGTTCGGACTGCTCCGCCGGAGGTGTTGGATTTCCCCCTGCAATGTGAAGGGGAGATGCAGTTTAACATTGTGTTCACATGTATGTTTACGCATTGTACATGTTTACATTCAGACTGCATGACAGTGTACATTGTGACTGTTTGGGGGGAGCTGCCTATTTGATGCGGGACAGTGGACATTCCGACTACATCACGGATGTGTGTTTGTACTTGTACATTGTCAACTCACATTTCCTTGCAATGCCAAATGTGATTGGCCAGTTTCTACTCATATGCGGCACCAGTTGTGTCCTCTGTTCTGTTGTGGACGTGTTGCGGTTTGTACCACATCGTTGTCAATGTTGATATGCTCTGCATGTAATGTGTGTGTGCCGCATTTTGGGGGAGTCGCCCCTGCAGCTCTGATTTAGCTGCCCCTTATCCCTTTCATGCAGTGTGCCTCGGGCTTCTGTGCTTATGCGGTGCTGAGATGTTGCATACCTGTGTGCATTGGTCACTTGGTGGGAGTTCGGGGTCTGGGGCATGGTTTGTCCGAAGATGTGCTGTGCTTAATTGTGCATGTGTGCCATTGTGCCCATCTCCCCCGTCCCCCCAGTCCCTGGTCGTTACTCACCCTGTTGCTGTTGTGTCCGGTCATGTTGAGCAGTGTCCGGTCCCCCAACTCCTGCCACCGTCTCCCCACTGATGACTGTGGACACCATTTCCTCCATCTCGTCCAGCTCCTCCTGTGGCGCTGGACTGCCACCTCCAGTTTGCATTGCTGCCTTCCGGTTGTTTGCGAGTTTCAGCTTGGTTTTGCGCTTCACATCATTCCAGCGCCTCTTGACCTCGTCCATTGTCCTCCTCAGCACTCCGACTGCATTCACCTTGTCCACGATGGTCTGCCATATTCCATTTTTAGTTGCCAGTGACACAGTGGAGGTGACGAACAGTGGTTGATGGTGTTCTATCACCTCCGTTATCAGGATCCTGTTTTCCTGCGGACTGAACCGCTTCTTCCTACTCTTCTTGTCCTTGCCCTTCCCTGACCCGAAGTCACAGGCTGGTCCTCCGGGGGGCTTGTGGGGTTCTGGTTGTCCTCTGTACTTGCTCCGGATGCCTCCATTGTGCTTCGCTGTTGTTTGGCTTTTGTTTGTATGTTTTTTTTCAACTTTTATAGTGCATTTTCCCGCATGACGCGTGGGAATTGCAGGCCTGTGGCTGGTTTTCGCAGATTTTTGTATCGCGATTGGTGTATCGCTACTATTTTTGCATTGGGGTTTCGCGTTTTTGCGGCGTCGCGTTGATTTTAATGCGTTTATTTGACGCGTTGTTGTGTGACTATCGCATGGTACCTCCGTGTTGGGAATACCACGTTAACACAGCGTTATTTTCCCGCGATGGACTGCGATGTGAAGTGTTGCGTTAAGCTGATTTTGCAGTAGTTATCACACGTTCTTGAGAAAATGCCCCAAAAAGTGTTTTGCACACTTTTGTCATTGGGCTATATGTGGGCTACATCTGGGTGATATTTGTGCTACATTTGGGCTCTTTTTTCTCTAGTGGCCATCTTGGGAGACTTATTTGTTATCAAGTTTCCTAATTTCCTCATTTACTGCAGTCTCCTCAGTAGGAAATGCTTTCAGTTTTTACTTTGATTCCATCAAGAAGGCATTCAGATGTGTCACACATTTGCCATAAATTCAGAATGTTAGCACTCTAGTTGCTCATTAGATCACTGTAGTAAAGCTACTGCTCACCAGGGAGTTAACTGGAAGTCTACTGCTGGTATTGAAAGTGATTGTTTCAGTCTGCATGTCAGAATTTTCTAATGAAATAGAAGAGGATTTGAGATTTCACTTAAAACATGCCCTAATTTTTCTTTCTGCAGCACTAACCATAATTTCTATGGCAAAATGAACCCCCTCATTTTGTTCCTTTTTAAATTGAATGTTTTAAGTGTTACCAGTTTATTCCAATCAAGATGGCTTCAGGTGTGCCATAATTTTGTCATAAGTAAGACTGTTAGCGCTCTAGTTGTTCTCTAGAACACTCTGGGAAGCTGAAGTAGAACACAAAGAAATCAACTGACAGGCTGCTCCTGTTGAAATGTAACAGGAAGATATTTGAGATCTCACTTAAAACATGTCCTAATCTTTCTTTCTACAGCACTAACCATAATTTCTATGACAAAATGAACCCCCTCATTATGTTCCTTTTTAAATTAAATGTTTTAAGTGTTACCAGTTTATTCCAATCAAGATGGCTTCAGGTGTGCCATAATTTTGTCACAAGTAAGACTGTTAACGCTCTAGTTGTTCTTTAGAACACTCTGGGAAGCTGCAGTAGAACACAAAGGAATCAACTGACAGGCTGCTCCTGTTGAAATATAACAGGAAGATATTTGAGATCTCACTTAAAACATGTCCTAATTTTTCTTTCTACAGCACTAACCATAATTTCTATGACAAAAGGTACCCCATCATTTTGTTCCTTTTTAAATTAAATGTTTTAAGTGTTACCAGTTATTCCAATCAAGATGGCTTCAGGTGTGCCATACTTTTGTCATAAGTAAGGCTGTTAGCGCTCTAGTAGTTCTTTAGAACACTCTGGGAAGCTGCAGTAGAACACAAAGGAATCAACTGACAGTCTCTGCTCTTGTTGGATGTACATGTTTTACTGAGAATGTCAGACTTCATTCTCACATGACTGAAAAAGATAATGTGAATTTACAGAAAATATGCTCTCATTTTAGCTTCTGGAGCACCTTCCAAACTTCTATGGGACAAGCATGAGAAAATAGTTTTCTCTCAAACATGATTCATGATATCCCAGCAGAAGGTTTTTCACAGGGTAAAATCACCTTAAAACACACCACAATTCCTAAAATTAGTATGGTACCATCAACAAATGAATTCTAATGTAACTAAAGTCTGTTATCACCCTTTATAGTTCTCCTTTTGGTGACCCTCAAAATCTTCTATTCACTACAATGCATTTCAATGGGGTGCTTTCATGTATATTGGTCCCAAGATGGCTGCCAGCAATTCCAGGATGAAGTGCCGACAGCCAATCAGATCTCACAATGAGATGTGTGGTTAGGCTCCACCCAGATATCGATATTTTTTAATTTTTGAATTTCTTAGAAACTACTGAATGGATTTACACCATTTTAAAAAAGGTCGCTTTCTGAACCAAGAGCTAGCTTTTTACCAAATTTGGTGTAATTCCGTTCAGCAGTTCGGGCTGTAGCCGTGTCTTTAAAGTTTCCTATGGAAATTAACATGGGGAAAATGCGTTTTGGGACCCCTCTTTTTTCTCGGCCCCCGCTTGACGAATCACCTCGAAACTTTCAAGACAGGAGCTGACCGGAGCAGGCCATTAGTTTTGAAAATTTTGCGAAGATTCGTCAAACGGCTCCAAAGATATTAGCAAAAGAAAAAACGCTTTTTGAATTGAAACAAGGTCCTAACTATAACTACCTACTGGCGACCGCCAGTAGGTAATATATATATATATATATATATATATATATATATATATATATATATATATATATATATATATCGACAACAACTCCGTCTTCCACCATGGAATCCTCACCACAAAAACGGAGCACGGACCACAGGATAGTGCAAAGCAGTTTATTGTTGCTCTCCGACCTCTACAGCCATGACGCGTTTCAGCCCATCAAGGGCCTTGATCACATGACACGCTCTGTCAGATGGGTAGTACTTATATACCATTTTTTTCTTTTACTCAACCAGTGTTATCTTAAAGTGACAAGTGCCTTGAGGTTAAAATGCATGGAAATGAACATCAGACTTTAGTCATGTAGTATGGGCTTGGAGATGCAATCTCGTAATCTATCTTTGTAGATATTTTACATCCAGGTATAATACCTTGACGTGTTGCATCATTTAATTTCCCATAGAAAATATTAAAATGACTGTCTTAAAACTGTACCGAGAATTTGTAAAAGCACTTAAAACTGATAGTAAAAAATAGGGAAACATTGGACAAATGTAAACTTTTTACAGTTAAAACATCCTGGTCTAAATACCTTAACACTAGTGTACATTATTAATGACTAGTCAGAAAAGTGCAAAGTACGCAAATACAGTACATTTGGTGTAAAAATTTCCATGTAAACCTATAACTTTAAAGTGCTTGGTGCTAGTGCAATACCAAGATTGGTATTTAAAAAACCTTTAAAATTCCCTGTGTAAAAAATGAACTACCTAACCTTATGTGTGAAAAAAAGTGTGATTTGCGGTGGCAATAAAAAATTAATAAAAAAGTTGTTGACATGATGACAATTGTGTATTTTAATACAATGCTGATATTGTTTAAATAAGCATGTCTTAACTGTGACTCTTTAGTTATTCATAAAATTACAGACAAGTGTAAAGTTCTTTAGTGGCATTCAGACCATTAGGTTGTTTGGTGTCAAGATTGATTATGTAATTGGATTCCAAACGTCTGAGCATTTTTTCTCTGTCTCCCCCCCTCTCTTGTTGAGAGGAACAGAGTCTATTAGATAATAGCTCAAGCCTTTCGGGTCTGCATCATGTGTCTCACTGAAGTGTCTTGCAACAGGATAGGCCTGGTCTCTGTTCTTTATGGCTCTGATGTGCTGGAGTACCCTTTTGTGTCCTTGTAATATAGTACTACCAATATAGCGTAACCCGCAAGGGCACTCCAGCACATAGACGACATAATCAGACTTGCAGCTGAGGGATTTGTTGATAGGTATTTCCTTATAATTGAAAGGGGTTCTGTATGTAGTTCTATTGCTTCCATATTGGCAGGCCTTACATATTTTGCATTTAAAAAAACCCCTTTCTTTGCGTCAGCCACAAACTTTTATTTGGGCCACCCGGGTCATTTTGGACCACAATGTCTCTCATGGAGGTGGCCCTACTGTAAGTGATGGCTGGCTTATTAGAAAACAGATGACCAATTATAGGGTCACTGAGAACCAGGGGCCAGTTCTTGGTTATGATCTTTCTAACCTGTTTTTCCTGTTTGTTGTATTGGAGGATGAATCTAAAGGTATCCCCTTCTTTGGACCTGCCTGTGTCTAATGTCAAATCCAGGCCTCCCTCTGTATCTTTTTATTTCTGAGCAAGGTTTCCCTGGATTTGAGCCTACTTTTTTGTATTGCTGCGTCAATGCATTTTGCTGTGTAACCCCTTTCTAGGAATCTTAATTTGCTGTTTTTTGGGCCATATTAAGATCTTCCTTGCAGCTACAAATCCGTCTTTGTCTAAGCATCTCCCCGTAGGGGATGCTGTGGATGAGATGTTTGGGGTGTGCACTACCTGCATGCAAAACTGCATTTCCGGCTGTAGGTTTTCTGTGTAGTTTTGTCTCAAGTTTATCATCCTTTATATAGACCTCTACGTCTAAGAAATTGACACTACTGTTGCTTATGGAGGCTGTGAAGTGCAGGTTTAGTTGGTTGCTGTTAATCCCCTCAATAAAATGCTCTGCTTCAGTAGCTGACCCGTCCCAAATTAAAAAGAGGTCATCAATGTACCTCCACCAGGCCTTAACATTATTGGTTACAAAGGGCATATGATCTCGTTGGAGGACCAGCTCCTCCCACCACCCCATGTGCAAACACGCATAGCTGGGGGAGAAGCTGGCCCCCATAGCTACCCCTCGCAACTGCTGGTACACATTATTTTGGAATAAAAACAGATTGTTACATAAACAGAATTCAACCATTTTTAAAAGCATTGAACTGTGCTGTGCATATTCGGGTCATCTTTTAGCAAGGTAGTATTCAAGCGCTCTTAGACCATCTCCGTGGTTTATGGAAGTGTGGAGGGATGTCACGTCCAAAGTTATTAACAGATATTCTGTTTGCCAGGTGAAGTCCATCAGTTTCTCTAGAAAGTCGCTTGTATCTTTTATGTAGGATGTCAGCTTATGAACATGTTCCTGTAGGTAATAGTCTATGTATCTTAAGGTGTTTTCAAGTAGACTTTTACGGGCAGAAATAATAGGCCTCCCTGGTGGAACTAGGGCATTCTTGTGAATTTTGGGTATAGAATATAGAATTGGTACTAGTGGCTTATCGTTTTTCATATCCTGGGTTAGCAATCCTGCATTCTTCCATCCAATTAGCTTCATATTGAAATCATAAGTTGTTTTTCGAAGAGCTGGATGGTCACTGCGCGGTAGCAATCTGTGTCTTTAAGTTGCTTCATAGCCTCATTGATGTAGTCAGTCTTCTTCCATAGAACTACATTCCCGCCTTTGTCAGCATTGCGGATGACAATCTCTGAATTCTTTTTTAGTTTCATCATTAGTAAGTGAAATTGCATTTCTTGCTTATTGATTTTATGTTCAGTAGAGTTCTGTACTTTATAATTCAATTTTTTGATTCCGCTTACCACATTCTCATGAAAGATATCGATCGAATCTTTGATCATGATGGTGTTAAAAGTGGAGCGGGGCTTGAATGGTGTTTTCAATTTTAATTACTGGTCTATATTACTCCGCCTTTCATCTTTAGCAGGAATAGAGTTAGACATGCTGTTCTCATTCAGTAAATCTTGTATGTCTTTGAGTAGAGGCAAATCCGACGGTGTCAGGTTGAAAGGAAGTTCTTCCTGGGCATTTGGTTCATCTTGTGAAACCTGGGTTATTGTTGCTTCCACTCTGTGACTGCCTCGCACTTGATTTTGTTGAAAAAAGTGTTTCCTTAATTTTAATTTTCTTACACTTTTATAGATATCAAATCAAATCTTGTGTATATATATAACGTGTTTGCTTTGTGAACTATTGACTACCAGCAGCACTCGCTGATCAGGCTGCGAAGAATCATTTACTATGACGCCAGCGTGATGGGAAAAGCGGCGAGTGTGTGCTTTCATTTGTAAAAATAATGAACAATACTTACATGAACTTGAAAGCAAGCGCGCATAGATTGACAAAGGCTACAATTGCCGAAACGCGTCTCTAAGGCTACAGTTGCAATAAAGTTTCGTTTGGCCACACCCCCCACTTGAGTGACAGGACTTCTTTGGGAGAGAAAGGGAGGCTGTTTGAATATATATATATATATACATATATTATCTACTGGCGGTCGCCAGTAGATAGTTATAGTTAGGACCTATTTTCCATAGGAAATCCGCAACATTCTATTTGAAATAACTTTTGCGCCGGTTGACGAATCTTCATGAAATTTTCAAAACTCGTGGGGCGCTCCGGTCCGCTCCTATCCTGAAAGTCTCGGGGTGATTTGTCAAGTGGGGGCCGAGAAAAAAGGGGGTCCCAAAACGTGTTTTCCCCATGCAATTTTCCATAGGAACCTTTCATCGCAGCTAGAGCCTGAACTGCTGAACGGAATTACACCAACTTTGGCAAAAAGGTAGCCCTTGGTTCAGAGTCGTGCCTTTTGGTTAAATGGTGTAAATCCGTTCAGTAGTTCCTGAGAAAATCAAAAGTAAAATCACATATATATCTGGGCGGAGCCTAACCACACATGTCATTGTGAGATCTGATTGGCTGTCAGCACTTCATCCTGGAATTGCTGGCAGCCATCTTGGGACCAATATACATGATAGTACCCCATTGAAATGCATTGTAGTGAATCAAAGATTTTGAGGGTTACCAAAAGGAGAACTATAAAGGGTGATAACAGACTTTAGTTACATTAGAATTCATTTGTTGATGGTACCATACTAATTTCAGGAATTGTGGTGTGTTCTAAGGTGATTTTACCCTGTGAAAAACCTTCTGCTGGGATACCATGAATCATGTTTGAGAGAAAACTATTTTCACATGCTTGTCCCATAGAGTTTTGGAAGGTGCTCCAGAAGCTAAAATGAGAGCATATTTTCTGTAAATTCACATTATCTTTCTCAGTCATGTGAGAATGAAGTCTGACATTCTCAGTAAAACATATACATCCAACAAGGGCAGAGACTGTCAGTTGATTCCTTTGTGTTCTACTGCAGCTTCCCAGAGTGTTCTAAAGAACAACTAGAGTGCTAACAGCCTTACTTATGACAAAATTATGGCACACCTGAAGCCATCTAGATTGGAATAAACTTGTAACTCTTAAAACATTTAATTTAAAAAGGAACAAAATGAGGGGGTTCATTTGGTCATAGAAATTATGGTTAGTGCTGTAGAAAGAAAAATTAGGACATGTTTTAAGTGAGATCTCAACTATCTTCCTGTTATATTTCAACAGGAGCAGCCTGCCAGTTGATTCCTTTGTGTTCTACTGCAGCTTCCCAGAGTGTTCCAAAGAACAACTAGAGCGCTAACAGCCTTACTTATGACAAAGTATGGCACACCTGAAGCCATCTTGATTGGAATAAACTGGTAACACTTAAAACATTTAATTTAAAAAGGAACAAAATGATGGGGTTCATTTTGTCATAGAAATTATGGTTAGTGCTGTAGAAAGAAGAATTAGGACATGTTTCAAGTGTGATCTCAAATATCTTCCTGTTATATTTCAACAGGAGCAGCCTGTCAGTTGATGCCTTTGTGTTCTACTGCAGCTTCCCAGAGTGTTCTAAAGAACAACTAGAGAGCTAACAGTCTTACTTATGACAAAATTATGGCACACCTGCAGCCATCTTGATTGGAATAAACTGGAAACACTTAAAACATTCAATTTAAAAAGGAACAAAATGAGGGGGTTCATTTTGCCATAGACATAAACAACATTCCCAGCACGACCCCCTACACTACACAAGCACCACTGCACTACCCTAAACCCTAAAACACTACTCCCAGCACTACACCCTACACTATACAAACACCACTGCACTACCCTAAAACACTACCCCAGCACTACCCCCTACACTACCCAAAACCCACTGTACTAACATAAACCCTAAAACACTACCCCCAGCACAACCCCCTATGCTACACAAACACCACTGCACTACCCTAAACCCTAAAACACTACCCCCAGCATGACTCCCTACACTACCCAAACACCACTGCACTACCCTAAACCCTAAATCTATCCCCAGCACGACCCCCTACACTACCCAAACACCACTGCACTACCCTAAACCATAAAACACTACCCCCAGCATGACCCCTACACTACACAAACACCACTGCACTACCCTAAACCCTAAAACACTACCACCAGCATGACCCCCTACACTACTCAAACACCACTGCACTACCCTAAACCCTAAAACACTACCCCAGCATGACCCCCTACACCACACAAACACCACTGTACTACCCTAAACCCAAAAACACTACCCCCAGCACGACCCCCTACACTACCCAAACACCACTGCATGACCCTAAACCCTAAAACACGACCCCCTACACTACACAAACACCACTGCACTACCCTAAACCATAAAACACTAGAACCCAGCACGACCCCTTACAGTACACCAACACCACTGCACTACCCTAAACCCTAAAAAACTACACAAACACCACTGCACTACCCTAATCCCTAAAACACTACCCCCAGCACGACCCCCTACACTACACAAACACCACTGCACTACCGTAAACCCCAAACACTACCCCAGCACTACCCCCTATACTACCCAAACACCACTGCACTACCCTAAACCCTAAAACACTAACCCCAGCACGACCCCCTACACTACACAAACACCACTGCACTACCCTAAACCCTAAACCCTAAAACACTACCCCCAGCACGACTCCCTACACTACACAAATGCCACTGGACTACCCTAAACACTAAAACACTACCCCCAGCATGACTCCCTACACTACCCAAACACCACTGCACTACACTAAACACTAAATCTACCCCCAGCATGACCTCCCACACTACACAAACACCACTGCACTACCCTAACCCCTAAAACACTAACCCCAGCATGACCCCCTACACTACCCAAACACCACTGCGCTACCCTATACCCTAAAACACGACCCCTTACACTACACAAACACGACTGCACTACCCTAAACCCTAAAACACTACCCACAGCATGACCCCCTACACTACACAAACACCACTGCACTACCCTAAACCCTAAAACACTACCCCCTACAGTACACAAACACCACTGCACTACCCTAAACCCTAAAACACTACCCCCAGCACAACCCCCTCACAACACAAACACCACTGCACTACCCTAAACCCTAAATCTACCCCCAACACGACCCCCTACACTACCCAAACACCACTGCCATACCCTAAACCCTAAAACACTACCCCCAGCATGAACCCCTACACTACCCAAACACCACTGCACTACCCTAAACCCTAAAACACTATCCCCAGCACTAACCCCTACACTACACAAACACCACTGCACTACCCTAAACCCTAAAACACTATCCCAGCACTACCCCCTACACTACCCAAACACCACTGCACTAACATAAACCCTAAAACACTACCCCAGCACAACCCCCTACACTACACAAACACCACTGCACTACCCTAAACCCTAAAACACTACACCCAGCATGACCCCCTACACTACTGCACTACCCTAAACCCTAAAACACTACCCCCAGCACAACCCCCTACTCTACCCAAACACCACTGCACTACCCTAAACCTTAAAACACTACCCCCAGCACGACCCCCTACACCACCAAAACACCACTGCACTACCCTAAACCCTAGAAAAGAAACCCCCACCCCATGCCCAATCCCCCTTACCTCTCACTCCTCGTGGTTCCTCTCTCCTCGTGGTTCCTGCTTCACGTCGTCTCTGAGGGGCGGTGCACGTCGTTGTGAGGAAACGGAACAGCCTCTGTTTCCTTATAACGACGTGGATCATCTACATGTTTTTTAGAACGCATGGTCATTTACCATACATACCTTTACAACAAAATTCGTTGTAAAGGCATGCGTGGTAAATAACCATGCGTTCTAAAAAATGCGTAGTAATGACTTCGCTGATGTACAATGCATGCGTGGTAATGCATGCGTTGTAATGGTATCGCGAAGTAAAAAGTCGTTGTAACGGCTGCTTACCGATCGAAGCTGGCCCCTGTTCTTCAGTGAGACGTTTATTTGATTAATTAGGAGGAAGGAATGTGTTTTTTTACCGAAAAGTGCATTCCCGGCTGTTGTATTGTGAAAGTGTCCGCGTGGCCTGGTTTCACTTCCGGTGAGAGAGTGAAAGAGTCTGTTTGGATCTAAAGGAGTTCTGTTGTTGGACGGGGCCGGCGCGAAACGTCATCAGAAAACATAGCTAATGGAAAGCGTCCTCCCTGAAGTGTGGAGCAGTGCCATGAGAGGTCAACGAGTGTGCGTCCCACCGCAGTATGACCGTACCGCGTGACCCATGTGCCGCGTCCAGGGTACGGGAGGCAGAAGTGGCATCACAGGTCATCTTGAAGACCGTTGTAGCACTAATTCTACATTTTGGTACTAGGGCATTTTAACTTCGTTGTTCTTGCCAGATACAAAGAGAAGATCCTGTGTTATTCAGTGCCCTCGTTACCTTTTTTGTGGGTTGTGGTGCTTGTCACTTCGCTGCCCCACCGGTGCACACGACTGGGCACCCCACCTCGTGTGCCATCTACAGGGTCTCTGCCCTCTGATCACTGGTTTTGGTTTCTGGAGTGGCAACATAAACAGTTGCTCCCAAAGGACTAGCCTGAACACTTAGGTGAATATCCCCTGCACTAGCATTCCACGGAAATTCTGTCCTAGCTCTCCCACGTCAACGAGGACGTCATAATAGCACGGCTCCGCTCGCGACACCCTATGACGTCATCGGAGCCATAAGAGGACCTCATCGGCATGCTGACGTCAGTTCCACCCATTTTTTCTGTGCCACCGAGGCAAACAGGCGGACCGAGACATTTTCACATGTATACATAGTATAATAAATATATATATATTCACTGAAAAAACCATAGGTTTCAGGCACGTTATAGTTAGAAATTAGCATTTAAAAAACCTTAGAAATTCACTGAAAAAACCATAGGTTTCAGGCACGTTATAGTTAGAAATTAGCATTTAAAAAACCTTAGAAATTCACTGAAAAAACCATAGGTTTCAGGGGCGTTATAGTTAGTTGGACATTTCACTCGTACAAAACCATAGAAATTCCCCCGTTATAGTTAGTTCAGCTAACTACAACTCGCGTGCCCGCAATGCACTGCTGATGACGTCACATATTACATCACTCATGACATGGTCAGTGACATCACTCATGACATCACTGATGACATCTCAAATGACATCACTGATGACATCACTGATGACATCACTGATGACATCATCCTTGTGATAGAGTGGCAGACCTTCTCTCACCCTAATATAACCTTTGATACACACACTCAAAAATACAAACTGACATTTTCAAAACAATGGACATACCAATACCAGTTACAACACACCTATTCAGTAATTCCAAGATCTACACACACATCCACTCATTCACCAACAGTCCCTATACAGTCACTCATACATGTACTCACTCATCATACTCATACACTTATACATCCTGTTACACACCGCCACTCATCCTTAGAGTTACTCACACACAGTCACACATGCAAACAAAGTATCAAACATCCATTTACTTGCATATATAGTTATACACACACTACCACACTTACTTCTACAGAAACTTACACATACTTACTCTCTTAAACAATCACTTATAGAAACACCTACTTATTTGTACAGGAACTCTTCCAATCTCTCACTCTCACATATACTCACTTATATACACCAATACTCACATATACTAGTTTAAAACATATGTAGTTACTCATAAAGACACTATTGAGACAGTCATTCACTCACTAACACACCCATACACACACTCATCCACCTATACAGTCCTGCACACATGCTGTCTTCAACACATACAAATAGTGAGTCACTCATTCATGCATCTATGCACTAAGTAATACCCCCCACCGAACCATACAGACACTCAGACACTCATACTGATACTCAAAAAACCAACTAATAACCCATATAGACACTCATGTAGCTACTCACCAACCCATGCAGACACTTATACACAAAGTGAGAGACTGATACAGATATTTTCATATTTCAACATTACTCACTAACCCATGTATTCACTAAGATACACTTAATCAGTCAGCTATACAATCAATTTTACAAAAAAATCATCCATTTAGACACTTATATACCCATTTATTCTTCCATCGACCTTGAGATATACATATATAAAACATATTTAATTTTCAGAAAAACACACATTCACTGGATGATGTCATCAGTGATGTCATCAGTGATGTCATTTGAGATGTCATCAGTGATGTCATGAGTGATGTCACTGACCATGTCATGAGTGATGTAATATGTGACATCATCAGCAGTGCATTATGGGCGCGCGAGTTATAGTTAGCTGAACTAACTATAACGGGGGAATTTCTATGGTTTTGTACGAGTGAAATGTCCAACTAACTATAACGCCCTGAAACCTATGGTTTTTTCAGTGAATATATATATATATATGTATATATCAACAATGAAGTCCAAAGAACAGAGGGTGCACAGATTAGCTGGTGCATGCAGCAAGGCAGGACAAGTCCTTGAACGTATAATTACCACCAAAGATATCACGCGGCACTCTCCAAAGGGTTTAGAAACCCTTTGGAGAGTGCTGCGTGATATCTTTGGTGGTAAATTTAGTCGTGTAGTCCCTACTGGGGCGATTAGGCAATGTCAAGATTGACAATAGGTGATTAAGCGCATTAGGTGTGTTCCAAAGTTCCGCATTTACTCCGGCATACAAAATGTTTCCAGTATCTGAAATGTTTATGGTGATTTCCCTTTGATTATCTATGCGTAACCCTGATATCGTAGAGCATGTATGTTGACTCATTTTTCAAATTAGAATGTTAACAAATTTTCACGGACACTGACCTGTGGTGCTTTCATGCAATGAAGGTAGCAGATGTATTTCAGCAGTCTCCCTTTGCCACATTTTAAATGCAGCATGATTAATTTTCAACAGTGTTACCTATTTCCACCTCAAGATCAAAAACCTCTATTACAACTTCATCGACCATCCACCAGGTGCCACAGACGGCCCCCGCCCCCCAGAAACACCAGCCAGCCCACCATCTCCAACTGGACACCGATCACGGCCGAAGACACCGCCTCGACCATGAAAAGCATCCACTTGAGGGCCCCCACCGACCCCTGCCCCCCTCACATCTACCACAGAGCTGAGGCTGCCATCGCACCCAAACTACAACGCATCATCAACACCACCTTCAAAACAGGCACCTTCCCAGATGACTGGAAGCGCGCAGAAGTCAGACCCCTGCTCAAGAAGCCCACAGCTGACCCCACCGACCTCAAGAACTATCGGCCCATCTCACTCCTCCCCTTCGCAGCCAAAGTTGCAGAGAAAACAGTCAACAGGAAACTGACACCATTCATTGAAGAGAACGCCATCCTCGACCCGTCCCAATCCCGAAGTAACCACAGCACAGAGACCGCCCTACTCGCCGCCACAGGCGTCATCCGCACCCTCCTGGAACAAGGCCACTCCGCAGCCCTCATCCTACTCGACCTATCAGCGGCCTTCGACACCGTCTCTCACCGCACACTAGTCGCCAGACTACACGACGCAGGCATACACGGAACAGCCCTGGACTGGATCCGATCATTCCTCACCGGAAGAAGCCAAAGGATCAGACTCCCACCCTTCCTCTCCGACCCCACGAAAATCACCTGCGGAGTCCCACAGGGTTCATCACTGAGCCACACCCTCTTCAACATCTACATGGCCCCCCTCGCAGCCATCGTCTGACAACACGGCCTCAACATCGTATCCTACGCCGACGACACCCAGCTCATCCTCTCCCTTACCAAAGACCCCACCACTGCCAAACTCAACTTCCAGAAAGGAATGCAAGACATCGCAGTCTGGATGACCAACAGCTGCCTGAAGCTCAATGCCGAGAAGACAGAATTCCTCGTCCTCGGTGCCACCCCTTCTGCATGGGACAGCACCTGGTGGCCGACCGCCCTTGGAAGCCCACCTACCCCCTCAGACCACGCCAAGAACCTCGGCATCGTACTCGACTCATCACTCACCATGAACCGACAGGTCAACGCCGTCACCTCAGCACCCTCCGCATCCTCCGCAAGACCTTCAAGTGGATCCCCCCTGAGTCAAGGAAGACAGTCACCCACGCACTCATCACCAGCAGACTGGACTATGGAAACGCACTCTACGCCGGCATCAACAAGTCCCTACTCCGCAAACTCCAAACAATACAGAACACCGACGCCAGACTCGTCCTCGGCATCCCCCGACATGAACACATCAGCCAACACCTACGAAGTCTCCACTGGTTCCCCGTGGAGAAAAGATTCACTTCAAAATCCTCACTCACGCCTACAAATGTCTACACAACAACGGACCCAAATACCTCAAAGATAGAATCAACTTCCACGTACCCAAAAGAAACCTCCGATCTTCCAACCTCGCACTGGCTGAAACCCTGTGCATCCACAGAGCCAGAGCAGGCAGAAGATTCTTCTCTCACATTGCAGCCAAGACCTGGAACGAGCTACCGGCAGACATCAGACGCGCCCCTCCCTGAACACCTTCAGGAAGACCCTCAAGACCTGGCTCTTCGGCTAAACAGATCTGCGGACCCCCCCTCAGCGCCTTGAGACCCTCACGGGTGAGTAGCGCGCTTACAATTCCCTGATTGATTGAAGAGTCAGCGTGACATTTTTATTTAATGACTTCTCATGAGTGCCTGCCTCTAAACACATTAAGGCAATACTTTTTCTGTGTAATGCGCAGTGGTTTGTTTGTTTGTGCATTAGGCACTCAATGTTAACATTATGATGCACTATGCATTTTATATTAGATTTTCCACGTAGCACATTGATTATACAAAGTGAAGACATTGCATGTTTTCGTAATTCCAAGGAAATGTAATGCTTTATTATTCGTGATTAAGAAACTCTTCCATGTCTATGACTGAAACAAGGTATTTAAGTTGAAGCAAAATGGCGCTGATTAGATTGAGAAAGGTTGCTGTGTCAGCCGAAACGCGTCTCTCTTGTCTGTCGGGTTGGAGGAGGCTCATTGAAATAAAAAAGCCTTAAACCCAGTTGCCCTCGTGTGCGTGCTCTTTTCCGTGTGGAGCAGAGGTTTTGTTGGATATTTTCAGCGTTGGCGGTTGACGCTGTTCATGCACCACCAGTCGTTCTGGGCTGTCAGAATCAGCCGTAAGTTGGAGGAAGGAGCATGGCAAGTGCTATACTGACAGCCCCCAGGACATCCGCCGGGACGAGGATTTGAGGACGACAGCAGTGTGGGAGGCGGTGACCTGTATGCGAGGAGGTCTGCAGACTTTCAGCGCAGGGCCCATGTCTCTCCCTGTCTTGATATGCCTCTCTAATTACGTCGACGGATTTCTGGTGACTGGGCACCGTGTAAGCTATGGTCAAAGTGGTGAGGACTACTTGGCTTATCAATTTTTGTACAACGGTCTCCCCGACCCTGCTTATCTGTTTTATTTTATTGTGTGTGCTGCTGACACAAGTGGAGACTTCCTGACCTGAATACTCATCATGGTTGGCCCCATACTTATGGGATCATTTTACACGGAGCCCACATGGAATCTTTGTCCGGAGTTTTCAGGTGAAAGCATGCATCGATCCTGGGTATCAGTTCGCACATTTCTGGACTGTTGTATTTGCCGTGACATTTGTCTTTTAAACAACGCGCTAATCTCTGTCTGTACATAAACTTTCAGGTGCCTACAAACTGCATATTATTGGACTCCTGTATGTGCCGTGACATTTATTAAATAACGCCGTTGATTTCAGTTTGCACACGATTTTTCAGGTGCTATAAACTGGCGGGGCCATTAAGCAGAATACAGGTTAATACACTGAGGCATTATGGGTCATGTAGTCCCTGCTGGGGCGATTAGGCAATGTCGACTTTGACAATAGGTGATTAAGCGCATTAGGTGTGTTCCAAAGTTCCGCATTTACTCCGGCATACAAAATGTTTCCAGTATCTGAAATGTTTATGGTGATTGCCTTTGATTATCTGTCCAACTAACTATAACGCCCCTGAAACCTATGGTTTTTTCAGTGAATATATATATATATATATGTATATATCAACAATGAAGTCCAAAGAACAGAGGGTGCACAGATTAGCTGGTGCTTGCGGCAAGGCAGGACAAGTTCTTGAACGTATAATTACCACCAAAGATATCACGCGGCACTCTCCAAAGGGTTTAGAAACCCTTTGGAGAGTGCTGCGTGATATCTTTGGTGGTAAATATAGTCGTGTAGTCCCTACTGGGGCGATTAGGCAATGTCGAGATTGACAATAGGTGATTAAGCGCATTAGGTGTGTTCCAAAGTTCCGTATTTACTCCGGCATACAAAATGTTTCCAGTATCTGAAATGTTTATGGTGATTGCCTTTGATTATCTGTGCGTAACCCTGATATCGTAGAGCATGTATGTTGACTCATTTTTCAAATTAGAATGTTAACAAGTTTTCACGGACACTGACCTGTGGTGCTTTCATGCAATGAAGGTAGCAGATGTATTTCAGCAGTCTCCCTTTTACCACATTTTAAATGCAGCATGATTAATTTTCAACAGTGTTGCCTGTAAGGGTCAGCGCAACGTTTTTATTTAATGACTTCTCATGAGTACCTGTCTCTAAACACATTAAGGCAATACTTTTTCTGTGTAATGAGCAGTGGTTTGTTTGTTTGTGCATTAGGCACTCAATGTTAACATTATAATGCACTATGTGTGCCAGAAGCCGCTTTTGCAGAGTGGTATACAAAGGGCCATGGCCTCGGACCACCTCTCTGCAACGCAGCTCTGTGGCTCTTACTGGAGGTACCTGGTGGGTTAGCTGGTCCCCAGGGACCCTCAGGATTCAAGGGGACTTAATAGGGACGTTATAGTTAGAAATTAGCATTTAAAAAACCTTAGAAATTCACTGAAAAAACCATAGGTTTTAGGGACGTTATAGTTAGAAATTAGCATTTAAAAAACCTTAGAAATTCACTGAAAAAACCATAGGTTTCAGGGACGTTATAGTTAGAAATTAGCATTTAAAAAACCTTAGAAATTCACTGCAAAAACCACAGGTTTCAGGGACGTTATAGTTAGTTGGACATTTCACTTATACAAAACCAGAGAAATTCGGCTATTATAGTTAGTTCAGCTAACTATAACTCGCGCCCCCGCAATGCACTGCTGATGACGTCACATATTACATCATTCATGACATGGTCAGTGACATCACTGATGACATCTCAAATGACATCACTGATTACATCACTGATGACATCATCCACGTGATAATCTGATGCACCTCCTCATACCCTAATATAACCTTTGATACACCCACTCTAAAATACAGACTACCATTTCTGAAACCATAGACACACCAATACCAATTAGTACATACCCACTCACTAATTCCTAGGTCTACACACACATCTACTCATTCACCCATACAGTCACTCATACATGCAGTCAACCATCAATACTGCACTATCATATGCACTCACATATCTATACAGACACTCACACACCGCCACTCATCCATAGTGTTACTCACACACCTAGTCAGTCATGCAAAGAATCAATCACACTCCCATTTACTCACCTATACAGTTATACACACACCACCTCACTTATTCAAACATATACTAACACATACTTACACTCTTATACAATAACTAATACAAGTACACACTCATCCATACAGCCACTCTCACAATCACTCACTCTCACATATAGTCATTTATATACTCCAACACTCACATATACAGCCTTTCACATATGCAGTTACTCACACATGTACCACTGAGACATCCATTCACTCACCAACACACCCATACACACACTCACCCACCCATACAGCCCTTCACAGATGCACTCTTGAACCCATACACCCAGTGAATCACCCACTCACACATCTATGCACAGAGTCACACCCCCACCCACCCACACAGACACTCAGGCACCCATACAGATACTCAGACAACCAATCAATAACCCATATAGACCCTCATTTAGCTACTCACCAACCCATGCAACCGCTTACACACCAACTGACAAACTAAACTGTGTGAATGTCTGTATCAGTCACTAACCCATGCATTCAAAAAGAGACATTTAATCACTCACTTATACAGTCAGTCACGCACCTACTAAATCATCCATTCAGACACTTATATACCCACTCATTCTTCAATACCCCTTGGCCTATATATATATAAAACATATTTAAACTTTACAGAAACACACAGTCACTGGATGATGTCAACAGTGATGTCATCAGTGATGTCATTTGAGATGTCATCAGTGATGTCATCAGTGATGTCACTGACCATGTCATGAATGATGTAATATGTGACGTCATCAGCAGTGCATTGCGGGGGCGCGATTATAGTTAGCTGAACTAACTATAACGGCCGAATTTCTCTGGTTTTGTACGAGTGAAATGTCCAACTAACTATAATGTCCCTGAAACCTGTGGTTTTTTCAGTGAATTTCTAAGGTTTTTTAAATGCTAATTTCTAACTATAACGTCCCTGAAACCTATGGTTTGTTCAGTGAATTTCAAAGGTTTTTTAAATGCTAATTTCTCACTATAACGCCCCTGAAACCTGTGGTTTTTTCAGTGAATATATATATATATATAAAACCTATGGCGGTCACCAGTAGGTAGTTAAGACCTAGGTTCCATCAAAAAGGTGATTTTCAGTTGCCTTTATCTTTGGCGCCCGTTGAAGAATCTTCATGAAATTTTCCTAAAAATCTGATCCATTACTTTCGATGCTGTCTGGAATGTTTGGGGGTGTTTTGTGCAGTGGGGGCTGAGAAAAATGGAGGGTCCCAAACGATTTTCCCCATGTTAATTACTATTGGGACGTTTAGACACGACTACAGCCCGAACTGCTGGACAGAATAACACCAAATTTGGCAGAAAGCTAGCTGTTGGTCCACAGATCAAGCTTTGCCTGATTTGGTGTAAATCCGTTCAGTAGTTTGGGAGTTATTGACTGGAAAACAAATTTGTGTATATAGGGATACGGATCCTCCCGCGGAGCCAATAGTCCTCGTGTTGAAATCTGATTGGCTGTTAACACTTCAACGAGGAAGTGGCGGCAGCCATGTTGGGACTCGGCTTGAGCCGAGTCCCACAAAAAACTTAAAAAATAAAGAAATGGGGGGGGGGGGCAGGGTAGGACTACCTTGTCCTCCTAGAACTGGTGGTGGGGTGGACCCCACCGAGGATTAAAAACATTTTAATATCAAATTTTGCCATGAAAACATGGGTGGATCTGTGGCAAAATTGGAAAAAAAAGCACAAGCTCCTGCGCATCTTTGTAAAGAAGTCCCCAGGTGGGCCAAATCCCAGGGGCATGCAGGCATTAAAAATATAATGCAGAGGTTCATGGGCCCCCTCCAAGGCTTTATAAAAGTGCTGGGGCACTACTTTTTAATTAAGCAGGGGATGCCCGCGTGGCACTCCCCATGCCCCAGGGACCGCCACCTCCCTGTGGCAAATATTTTTAAATAAATGCAGGGGGCCACATGGGCCTGCCTGAGCCCCGGGGACCGCCAACTCCCTGGGGCAAAACAAAGTAAATAAAGGTGGAGGGCCTGCATGGCATCTACCCACAGCCCCAGGTATCATCACCTTCCTGGGGCAAAAGGAAGTAATAATTCAGGGGGGCAGTACGACCTTCCCTGCAGCCCAGGGGACTGCCACCTCCCTGAGGCGAAACAGCATATTAATGCAGGGGGCCTGCTCAGCCCCCGCAGCCCCAGGGACCACCAGCTTCCAGGGGCTTGTTTTGAATTTTGAGGCGGGGGCTGGCGGACCCCCCCTGGGACCACCACCTCCCTGGGGCTTTTAAAAATTATGATGTGTGGGGGCCACACGGACCCCCCGTACCCTGGGACCACAACCTCCCCAGCGCTTTTTTATCATTATGATGTGGGCCGCGCGGACCCCCGGGGACCACCACCTCCCCAGGGCAAAAAGAAGAAAGGAGGGGACCGTGCAGGCACCCCTCATGGAGCCAATAATGGCCATGGCAAATGCCAGCCCCCAGGGCCGCATCCTGCTATGCCCCAGGGTGCCCACCCCCGGGACATAGCAGTTTGCTCCGACTTGCCAAGTCAGAGCAAACACTTTGCTGTCAGCAAGTGGGAACTGTAAAACGTTCCCAGTTGCTGAGAGCTGAGATTTCATTCGTCTGCAGGGAAACAGAGGACAATAACTTTGACACACAGAGAGCTGCATGCTTAGCAGCTCCCTGTGCGCAAAGCAATGCCGCCTCCCACAGGAGGAGAGAAATTAGCCCAGGGAGAGGGAGTGCATGGCCCCATCCCCATTGTAAAAAGGCTTGGCCCTGGAGGATGGGGTCCCCGGGGCTGAAAAAATCAGCTGGCCGGGAGAAGTCATCGGAGGGCCTGCCCCCTCTATCAACCACTCTGCAAGGGGACCTCCTGGCATGCAATTGGGTGGGGGGGCAAAGTCCCCTTGGCTCCTGAGGGCCCTTGAGGGCTAACAACCCTCCTGTTACCTCCAGTAAGTCCCACACAGTGTGACTGCTGAGAGTTGGTTGGAGGCCCACCCCCTTTCTTCACCACTCTGCATATGTGAGTATTAGTTAAAAACCCATAGAAATTCACTTAAAAAAATATAGGTTACTAGGGATGTTATAGTTATGAAATAGAATTTTAAAAACCTTAGAAATTCACTTAAAAGACCAAAGGTTAAAGGGACGTTTCATTTAGGAAACAGATTTAAAGAACCTTAGAAATTCACTTAAAAACAAACAAAAGTTTCAGGGACGTTATAGTTAGGCTCAGATTTCCCTTGTACGAAACCAGTGAAATTCAGCAGTTATAGTTACCTGAGCTAACCATAACTAACGCCCCTGCAATACACTGCTTATGACCACAAATATTACATCACTGCTGACATGGTCAGTGACATTACTGATGACATCACTGATGACATCTCAAATTACATCACTGATGACATCATCAAGTTAATGTTAGTGTTTTTAAGAGTTTATGGGTGTGAAACATATATACTAACCTACTATAAAAGGTAAATTAGTATACTAGGTGCACTACTACTGAGTGATAATACTTCTAACATATATTATGTGAGTGGCTGTGTGACTGTATCCTTATGTGTATGGGTGTGTAAGTGGCTGTATGGGTGTATAAGTGGGTGTTTGAGTAGCTGTGTGGGTGAGTGAGATGTTGTGCGGATGGCTGTGTGTTGTGGTTTGTCAGTGGCCGTATGGGTGAGTGAGTGGCAGTGTGAGTGGTTCTATGAATGGGTAAGTGGGTGTGTAGTGAATGTGTGGGTGAGTGAGTGGGTGAGTGTGTGTCTGAATGGCTGAATGAGTGAGTGACTCAGTGTGTAAGTGGCTGTATGGGTGAAGGAGTGACTGTTTGAGTGGGTGTTTGGTTAAGTGAGTTGGTGTGTGAGTAGCTGCTTTGGAGAGCAGGTGTCTGTGTGAATGGCTGTGTGGGTGAGTGGACTGATGTGTGAGTGCTTGTATGGATGTGTAAATGGGTATGTAAGTGGTTGTGAATTTGAAAAACCTCAAAAAAACACTTAACAAAACAAAGGTTACAGTGACATTATAGTTAGGAAATAGAATTAAAAAAACCTTAGAAATTCACTGAAAAAATCCAAGGTTACACGGATGTTATAGTTAGGCTAAGATTTCACTCATACAAAGCCAGTGAAATTCAGCAGTTACATATACCTGAGCTAACTATAACTTACACCCCCACAATGCACTGCTCATGACCTCATTACATGGTCAGTGACATCACTTATGGCATCACTGATAACATCTCAAATGAAATGACTGATAACATCACTGATTATATCATCCACAGAACCACTCACATGCCCACTCATACCCCCATGCAGCCTCTCGTATGCTCACTCACACACCGACACAACCACTCACATACCCATTCACAGACTCATACCAGTACTCACTCACCCACTCACTCCTCCTTAAAGCCACTCACACCCCCACTAGGCCCAGAAGTAAAACTCCACTCCATTTGCAGAGTTTGTGGAATTTGGGCACTTCAAGCTCCGCGGAGGACCACAGAATTTCTGCATTCTACCTTCCTGGGTGTGAAGCAGAGTTTTTTTTCATTTGTGCTCTAGAGGTTAGCGAGTGGATGCCACGATAAACTTTGGCCGCAAGCGAGCTTGCACGATACTTCTCGCTTGCTTGCACAGCTTCCAGCCGCGACGGTGCCAATGTAGTGCTGATCGCTAACGCACCGCTCGAGCAGCTTTTCTGCTCGAGAAGCAGCATAGAGACTTTTCCTGTAGATTTTCTTCTCTAACGGGCCATTAGGCCTGGTTTTTTGAACTAGAAGCCTCTTTTTACCAACAGGAAGTACCCCAGAGACTCCAACTTCCTATTCCTGTGAAGCAGGCTTCTCCCAGTGCTTTGTCCATCTCCTGGTCACTTTTCATTGGTATTTGGAGCTGGAAGGATCACTCTCCTTGTCTGCTGCATATATATCATTGGATTTTAGGACTTTGTATTTGAGATTTCATAAGTAAGTTTAACAACTGTTGTCTAAGGGTGTTGTTTGTTTGATTGGGGGCATGCACCAGGATTTATTTGTACTTGTATTCGATTTTTAAAACTTATTGTGGTGGGTGGCCTGCATTTTCAGTAGGGGTCTAGTTATTGTTTTGCATATAATTTTTCTTCTTTTGTAAAAGAACAATGTTGCGCAGTTTAGCACATTTTCTCCATTTAAAAAAAAAAAAAAATTTGCAATATTCATTTAATTCACTTTGTGGCCTAGTCTGCCAATGGGCTTTCCAGCCAGTCGGCCACCTACTAGTCATGGGTGCATGAAACAACTGTTGATGTGGTGTCTGTTGAACTGAAACATCATTTAGGCCATGGATGGCATTGAATTAAATTACATAATGTGTTTTTGGGGGTATTTCACGTTTTTTTTCTGCAAACAGTGTATAGGTGGGGTAATATATTTGATGCCTTTTTAGGATGTGTGTTGTAAAAATATTTAGCCTAGTTAGATTTTGTTTTTGACATTGCTAAATTAATGCTGTTTTCTCCTGTCTTACCAATAACCATGCCTCCTTTCTTTGGCTTTGCTACCATTTGTTTTTGTTCCCCATGCCATGTGGCCAGGCGCCATTTTTTTGGTGCAGACAATTACGAGCTCAGGGACTGTTTAGCAGTGTTTTTGGCCGCATTAAATGATTATGATGATTCATGCAGCGTGATTTTTTTGAGTACTAGCACTCCTTGTTCAGTGAACTGTAAATACTATTTCAGGCCCGTGGCTACATTTTCAGTAGTGGAAATATTCTCGTTGTAGATTGTTCTACTTTTCATAAATGTGGAGTTTGAATGAAACTGGAAACCGCGTTATGGAGGAGGGGTGTCAGCCCCTGTTTCTAGTGAGCACCAGTTGTGAGTTGATTTTTTTTTTAAATAGTGTTGGTGACATATAGCACCCGTGGGGTGCTATTGGAGTGCTGAAGGTACTGAAACTGAGACAAACTCATTAATGTGTTTCAGGTAAAAGAATTTAACCACCATATTGATGCCAGCACTTCAAGTCACATGAGGTAATTATGTTGTCAACCTTGAGGCATTTTAGACCCACTATAATATTGTGTAGACAATAATATGTCAATTTTCATATATGTTTTGTAGAGTGGATATCAGTTCTGTGTCCTGAGGAGAACCCCATAAAAGATGATGTAGTGGGGTCAAAATGCATTGACCATCATTCGTGCGCCTCCTGTGTTAAAAATCCACTTTTTATAAAAGAGTGACAGCGACACTGTAATCCAGGGAATCATTAATTGCTACATGTTTTTTTTTTTAAACTACAACCTGGCTTCAGAAGTCACGTTTTTTCAGAGGTGCACTGTCCATTCAAAAGAGAGCAGCTGAATTTAATTTGAAGTACCATATACATGTATATATAAGTTACTATTTCTGAGCTCTTGTTCTGGACATCGCAAAATTGGAACTGACATTTTGTATTGTATTCGTTTTGTTGAGTTGTCATTTTTATATTGATTTGTTTATATAATCCTGTTTATATCCACTGTTGTGTACTAATTTATGTCAGTGGGAGGGAAGAATATTTGTGATTCAATTTTGTATTTGGCCATTTGCGTGTGACAAAAACATAAGCATTTTGTAGAATGTTCTTAAAAAAATAAAAAATAAATGGTGTCCACTTCTATTGAATAAAGAGGCCATGAATGAATTGGAATTGAAAAGGATTAGGTAGTTTTGGCATTGTTTGTTTTGTGGAATTGTTTTTATATAGTCAGTGTCCATAGGCCTGTATGTGTTCTTTGTTTTCAATGCTTCCTGCTTGTTGTTATTTTCCATGTGACTGGTGGCCATTTTTTGTAGGAAGCCAGTGTGCTTTTGCCATAGGTCTGCATGTATTCTGTGTTTTCCATGTCTCCTTGCTGGTTGTTGCTGTTGTGACCATGTGGTGGGCGGCAATTTTGTGTAGCCAACCAGTGTGCATTTGCCATAGGCCTGCATGTGTTCTTTGATGAGGCCATGCCTCCTTGCAGGTTGTTGTTGGTGTTGTTCACCATGTGGCTGGTGGCCATTTTGTGTAGCCAGACAGTGTGCTTTTACTATTGGCACGCATATCTTCTTTGTTTTTCATGCCTCCTGCTTGTTGTTGTGACCATGTAGCTGGTGGCCACTTTGTGTAGGCAGCCAGTGTCATTTTGACATAGGCCTGAATGTGTTCTTTGTTGTGGCTATGCCTCCTGTTTGTTGTCTGACCATGTGGCTGGTGGCCATTTTGTGTAGCCAGCCAGTGTGCTTTTGCCATAGGCCTGCATGTGTTCTTTGTTTTGCATGCCTCCTGCGTGTTGTTTGACCATGTGGATGGGGGCCATTTTGTGTAGCCAGCCAGTGTGCTTTTCCCATAGACCTCCATGTGTTCTTTGTTGTGGCCATGCCTCCTTGCTGGTTGTTGTTGTGACTATGTGACTGGTGGCCATTTTGTGTAGCCAACCAGTGTGCTTTTGTCATAGGCCTGTGTGTGTTCTTTGTTTTATATGCCTCCTGCTTGTTGTTTTACCATGTGGCTGGCACCCATCTTATGTAGCCAGCCAGAGTGCTTTTGCTATAGGCCTGCATGTGTTCTTTGTTTTCCATGCCTCTTTGCTGATGGTTGCTGTTCACCATGTGGCAGGCGGCCATTTTGTGTAGCCAGCCAATGTGTTTTTGCTATAGGCCTGCATGTCTTCTTTGTTCACCATGCCCTCTTGCTCAGTGTTGGTGTGGACCAGGTGGCACTGACTGGCAGCCATTTTGTTCGTCCAGCCAGTGTGCCTTTGTTATAGGCTTGCATGGATGGTTAAGATATCAGTTTAATAATATGCTTGAGGATAATTTCACTTTTTTATTTAATTTATATTTAATATTACAGTTTTGTATTTAATTTTTTGTAATTGTAGATTTTTTACTATTTTTTATTTCTAATTCTTAAAATATTTTTTAAATGTTAATTTTTTTCAATTGATTCTTAATTTAAATCCTTTTTTTCCGTTATGCCTCACGTTGATCCATCATCCGTTTAACCATCCACCATAGGTGCACAGTCGCCCAACAGCATTCATTTTTCTGGTACATAATTCCATTTCCTTCTGGACACCCTGGCTGTGGTGCACTTTAGAATAGACATATTATTATATTAGCATATTTCATTTGTGTAATGATGATTGTAGGAAGGTAGGATCCTTCTGTATGGTTACGCTAGTCAGGACCCCAGTCTCTCTGCTTTCTCCCCTAAATTGTTGTGGTAAGTACTTAGGTACATCCCACATTGGATACTGGGGTACCCTTATAAGTCCCTAGTATATGGTACTAAGGTACCCAGGGCCTAGGTACACCAGAGGTCTCCCCTGGGCTGAAGCATGTATTATGCCACCCATGAGAGACCATTCAAAATGGAACTACAGGCCTGCCGTTGCAGCCTGTGTAAGCTGGTGCTAGCACCACTTACTAAATATATAGGTTTCCTATATCTAGGGTCACTGCACTTAAAACCTATAAGTCACCCCTATAGCATGCCTTTGCAATCCTGAAGGCAGGATGCTTGGTTCTAAGTGAGAGGGTGCCCCTGCAAGAGCAGGACACCCATGCAGCCTACGGAGTCATATACTATATAGAGGGGCACCGCGTAATTACGCGATGACCATCTCGAAAATGGCTGCAATGAATCCTATCATGTTTGGTATCAAACGTGTTTGAATCATACCCCCACACCGTAAACGGTGTGGCAGGTATGATTCCAAGCAATCATACACCCACACCATAAACGGTGTGGGAGGTATGATTCCAAGCACTGGAAGAGCCCTCCGTTAGGCTCTCCATGTCCCTGGTACCAGTCTTCCAGACCCGGACAACACAAAATGGTTGCTGCCGACCAGAGACACGATTCTGCCCTCCTGCTGCTGAGTCAAGCTCGAGCAGGGGAAGGCAGGGGAAGGCAGAACAATAGGCATCCTGTCACAGGGAGGTGCAACCACCTCCCAGACAGGATTTAGTGTATTGGGGCAGGGTGGGTGCGCTTGCCAGTGCCACTCAGTCTGCATGTGGGGCACATTTGGTGTCTCCATGCATAGTCCAGTTCAAAACAGTCCTGGGAGCCGTTGGCTCCCGCTCTGGCGCGAACCCCTGATTTTAACTATACCGACTAGAGGCAGGAATAAAGTAAGAGTCCTACTAGTCAGGTATTTTTAACCTGTTAGCACATCTTTCCCACTTCCCTCACCAACTACAGCCTTTATCATAGACGCTATCTTGAGAGTGCTCCCGCGTATCTGTTTGGTCGCAGCAAGCTTCGATTCGCAGGGGATCGGGATGAACCCCAATGATGAAGCATGCCTACAAGGGGCAACCATGGTGGGTGAGGGTTCTCTAGAAAAAACAAGGTTTTCCTGATTTCTCTCCATCATGGTGGAGAGTTTTGTTTCTTCTCCCTGACTGGGTTTTTTCTATTTGTTGAGTACATAGTTACAAGGAGGGTGAACCCAGTTTTTCCTCTTTCTCCCCTCTTTTTGAATATGATAAAAATGAACCAACATTTCATACCACACAATTACACAGTTCCTGAAACAGCACAGGAGGAGGAGGAGGATGATTGGTCAGAATCAAGTGTGTTCGCTGATCAACTTCTGGGCAAACCACCTGAGTTTGAGGACGAACTCGAGTTTGAGGATGAACTCTACTTCCCAGACTGAGTATGCCAGTGCCCCCATAGAACTTTTAAATTATTTAACGTGGAACATCTATCTTTGCAAAAGAAAAAAAAAGTAGCTGGTGGAACATTATTATTTTTGTGACATAGTACTATCAGGGCTGTCCCATAAGATCGTTGATTTCCAACAGTGCCAATACCAAATTCTAATGTGTCGCCTGTGTCAAAGATGAATACCTACTACCTAACCTACCCATGCTTGGACTGGAAGAGGTAACTACAACTATTGCAACGGTGAGTGAGTGATTGTGTGAGTGATGATTGATGATTAATGTGGTGGCAGACAGGGAGGGAACTTGCTTGAGATGATTTGCAATGTTTGGGGCCTGAATAATGGGTGATCATTTTTTCCTTGGAGGTGATTTCCCTTTACCAAGTTACTTAGCAAAAATTAATTAACCTATACGGTCCACTCCTATGATCCTGCCCCATGAGATCATTTGATTTACAAGACTGCCAAATTCCACTCTGTTGCTTGCATCAAAGGGGAGATAGTGTACCTACCATAGTTCTTGGATTCGAACAGGTAACCATTGCACCAATAAGTGATCTGATTATTGAGTGATTCATGTGGTAGCAGACAGTAAGGGAGGGTGATGAACTGTGATTTGGGAACTTGATTGAGATGATTTGAAATGTTTGGTGCCTGAAAGATAGGCAATCATTTTTTCCCTGGAGGTGATTAGCCCTTTCCAACTTAGCCATATTTACTTGCAAGGTCCTCTCCTTCTTTCTGGTTCTTCAGAGACCAGAACAGTCACTTTAGTTAACAAACAAAAACTTATGCAAAATACTGCAATTCTGTTTCTCTACTTGTTCTTCAACAGCAGTGCACTACACGTCTATCTTGCTCGGGTAATGACTGGTCTGGGACGGAGTTAATCAGAGTCATGAGGATGATGGAAGAACTCAGGGCCAGAGCCGCAGGACTAGCTCATCAACAGGTAACAACAAGAAATTATCGACTTCAAAGTAGAGTCTGAGGCCTAGTACTCAGCTATGTGGAATGGAGAGAGGTGCGTTGGTTTGTGGAATGCTGCTGTGTGTGTGTGTTGCACTGGTGACAAAAGTGAAACTCTGAGTACCCCTCTTATTTTTTGTTCTGCCTCTGAGTCTTCTTGATACACTCCTCATGCAGTTTACCTTCCTTCTGTCCTTCTCCTTGACTCTAAAATAAATTTTATGTTTTACAATCGGCAGGCCTTCTAGTCTCCTGCACGAACGAAAGGTGAAAGCTGAACTCAACACTCCTGCTCACCTACATGACCAGTCCAGACTAGCACCCAAGAGTGATGGACATTCCAGAGGAGAATGCAGATGCACTACCTAATTTGCAATAAAGTATAATTTTTCTTTTAGTAATCATATTTAGAGAACTGTGGGTGGGTTCACTCCCAACCTAGAAGCCAGAACATTTAGATATCTGATAACTTGGGTCTCGGGGGCAGAAGGACTGTTTGCAATACATTTAACTGTACTGTGTCATACTCATTCCTTTGTTTCCTCCCACAACAGATTGATGATGAATGATGTGCTGCTCATTGCCCAGATAAATGTTATTCTTGTACAGTGTTTGTCTTTGTCAAACCTTACCCCAAATCCCCTTTCCCATCCATTCATCAAACCCCTAACCCTCTTCCCCCGGGCTGTGTGATTTATTGAAGTGTGGCTTAATTTACACCATCAATGGCTCACACACTTGGTGGGGAGGATGTGGTGAAAGCAACACCAACTCACTGCAGCATCTTCTACGCAATAGCTCACAGTGGCCCCATTTACCCACCCCGCATAAACGTGATCCATATTTTAGATATACAACGAAGAACATCAGCATCATCATTCAGGCCTTGTGTTGTGAACCATAAACGCCTAACCTAAGCTTGTCCACTCCAGACTTTGAGTCAATTTTTTATGACTCGAGGATTTCATAAGTTACTAGTTGCTCCCCATTGCTCAAGTTACTACGATTGCTATTTTTTTGTAATTTTATCACGATCAGGAATTCTTGTGTCATCATGTAGTAGTCTGGTCTCAATTCTTTGTAAAGCTTTGATGCCATATAACCCACTAACACAGTGTTTTTATTTCCATTTATTTGCCTGTGATGGATAATCCTTCTGATTAATCATACAGTTAGAGCTCACCTGGGTGGAAGTGGGACCTCACTTGTGAAGTTGTGATGCCTTCCCTGTTATTGCTTCATCTACATTCAGGTAAGATAACTATGGAGTGAAGTGAACTAGTAAAGTTAGTAAGTAAGTAACTACCTGCTACTGCAAGTAATCGTTTATCTAGGTTGTTGTAGAGAATATAGGTCATGGCAGCATCCCCTAATGATCAAGATATTTAGAGAGGTATAACACTATAGCTAAGCGGTACACTCTTAAAACCACATGAACAGGCTGCGTAAAAACTAAAGGCAGAAGTGCAAAGTAAAAGTAAAACAAACTACTTCAGGCATAAATTTCCATAAAATGTAATAGGTTTCCCCTTTATGTTTTTACAAACAAACCCATCCTCTCCACCCACAACAGGCCCACCCCTCTCCCCAAAAAACTGACCCAACCAACAATGTCCAAAAATCTGAAATGTCAATGAATAAATAAACCCGGACCAAAATCCCTTCCCACTCTCTTCACCCACAACAACAAGTCCCTCCCACCCAAATATTTTTGTTTTTAAAAAGGGCTAGAAGAGAGCATTCTGTATTTGGGTCCGGAGCTGGTCCAGGCTCTGCTCCATCGTGGTGAGTCGGCTCTATATAGTGTCCAGCCGCTGCAGGATGCACTGCAGCAATGGCCTCCTGTTGTTAGAGTGGGAGGTGGCGGCAGCAGTTGCTGTCAGCAGCACCAGTGATGGTATGACCGCGAGGCTGAGGAGAACCGGCTGCACTGAGGCCCGGCTGAGACTGAGAGGCAGCTTCTGCCTCTTCTTCCTCCAGGACCACGAGACACCAGTATGCCTGCTGGATATATTCCAGCCTCTGTCGCCACAGGCGGGCCGCTATCTCCTGCCTGTTGGGTGCTACGGGTGGACCAGCAGGAGTAGCTATATTGAGAAAAACAAAAAGAAAAATATCAAATTGTGAATAATGCTCTGTGCAAACAATTGTTTGAAATTAGTGGGTGTCACAGTTGTAGTACATTGCTAGGGCAATTTGAATTTTAAGTGATTATGATTAGGAGAGTCACAAGGCCAATTTCATGTTTTACCCACACATACCTGGCATAAAAAGCACTGGCTGTGTGTCAGAAAAGTATTAAGGCAGAATAAGAATATCACAGGATTAAAAAAACAGTGATTTAATTTTTTCTTTTCTTCTAAAGGCTTTTCAAGTAACTTAACAGACACTTTGAGTGGAAAAATAAATTACGTCTCATTAAAGAATAAGGCATTATGCACTATGGAGTACAAGTTGTGTGTTGTGCTAAATTAATGGAGCCATGCTTATTGCTAGTCAGCGCGTCGGGTATTTTACGCTTGTCTGCAGCTGGGTCAGCTGTAGTTGACAATTATTTATTTTTAATTCCAGTGGCCCTGTTCTTCTCTGAATGTCTTTCTCTTTCAACCTTGACTCCAAAGAGGCAGATTAATAATAAATAAGATACTATGTCACACGCCTCACGTATGAAATGCGGATATTATTATCCTGTCTGTCGTAAGTAGATGTTGGCAAAAATGATGCACTGCACTACAGGGAAAGGAACGGGCTATATAGATTGAATTTGGCACGTTCATCACAGCATATCCCATATGCCAAACTTGACATCAAATCATGCACTCACTCCCACTTTACTCATTGGATCGCCTACCCCTATATATTATTTCCAACAAATTAATTTGCTGGGCAGTAAGGAAAGGGAACTTGACTTACTCTACTGCAGGGTAGGGTAGAGGGATTAGGCTGGTAGGGTAGAGCTTTTGCTATAGACTAGAGGGCTCACTACATTGTCATCGATTCATCATCTTTCGTTTATTCAGTCACTGTACTAGTCGGTGGAAAGTCAAAAGGGAAAAATCTGAACAGGAGTAAAATACATCTGTTCCGGGAAACCATGAAATATATTTTGAAATCTTTTCACATGGCTATAAAATCAAATGTGGCACATGCCCAAATTTCTTTTTCAGTTTTTGGTAGGCTGGGATGGAAGAACTTAGGAAAAAATAAAGGAGTGAAGGACTAAGAGATGACTGAGAGGGCGAGTGTTTGGTTTGCAGTGCATTGAAAAGTTTGCATTAACTGAAGCAGACGCACATGGCAGAGCCAACACTGCAGTCCAGACTTGAACCATACTGCACTTCGATCATAGGTGGCAAAATGCCATGGGCAGGGAGGGGGGGTGATGAATGATCTACCTCACTTAACAAATACAGTGGGTCAAGGGAGTAGAATAAACATTTAAAAAATACCCGCCACTTTAAACCATAGCTTTGATAACCCTACATAAACAAAGTAAGCGAAGTAGGTGAGCAGCATGCCCCTCTCCATGAGAAAAGCTGCCTTGCTAATTCATCCAAGCAATTCAAATATTAATTAATCCTTTAATTCTAATTCACCCATCACAACCATGAATAAGCTTTGCTTTCTCTCATCTAGTCTTTCACCAAAATTTCCAATCTATTATCCATCCATTCAATATCCACCCTTTCTTCCAACCATCCTTTCGCCCATCCATCCCTTTACCTGCCCATGCACCCTTTTACCCACCCACCCTTTCACTCATATTCCATTTTCCTTTTTTTTAACCTTTCGTTCTTTCACGTTTCCCTCAAGCCATCAACGCTCATTATGTGAGCTTTTGGCCAGTTGCAGATAGAAGAGGCCATAACTCAACTGCCGCTGCAGCTAGAAAAAACTGGGGGGTTCATGGTCACGAGTTGATGACGCCCTGGTACTAGCTAGTGAGTATAATAGTAATTGTCAATAAGCAAGCAATTTTGTGACTTGCCAGTGCCCGTCCCTGCCACCGCTTCTCCCCCTCCAACCGAGTTTCCTCCTGGAGCGGCACTACTTGAGCTAGGATCACTGGTGGTCTGTGTGGCTAGAATAAAACATTATACATATTTTAGATGCCAGATATGCCTCCCCTTAATTTTTGTCAATCAAAAGAATACAATGGCAATATATTACTACAGTTTGGTTAGCACTAGAGTATCTTCTAACAAAAGTACTACTCTAGGCATTTGGTTGGTTGACAATGTTAGACAAGCCAAGGGTGGAATAATGGTCAATGAAAGACATATGGTGTTGTTTGGCAAATGCAATGGGAGTGGAACCTCATACTTTTTCCCAGCCATGCTACAACGTCATGGAAAACTGCTGGTATACTGTATAAATTAATGACACAGCACACAACATTGGGGGGGCATGAAAATGGCTACTCTCACGTGGACTCAACTATTAGAGCATGAGCAGGAAAAAGAAAGCCTTCTCAACAAAAATACATGGTCAATATTATTTATAATACTAGCTTATCTTCAAGGTAGACAGTAGAGTACCAAAAATGTGAAATGTGTTATTCTTAGTGTTACTCTTACAGTATCACAAGATATATAGGAGAGAGGGAAAGATTACCAACAAAGCAGAAGACAAGTGAACCAGAGACTAGAGACAGGAAAGGGTCAGCTACCATAAAAGAAAACCATGTAATATAAGGGAATAAAAGATAATGCAGGAATAACAGGAATGAAACAAAAATCAAATTCATTGTGCTCTGGACGAGTGGGTTAGTATCTAGTCCTCGTCGCCACATGAAAGGAAGACGTCAGGTTAGAGTGTCAGAGAAACTTTATTTCTCACCAGCTACACCAGCCTCCAAGCAGCAACTCCCATCTTGGAACCCAGCACCAACATTCCAATACCCCAAGATTCTACCCTAAGCCCACAGTAATCATAAAATCCAACATTAGTGAAATAATAATAATAAATAATAGGACTCACTAGACTGAACAGTGCCGTCAGCAGCGGCACTGGTGGTAGACGCCTCCTCCCCAGCTCTTCCCGTACCCGTCTCAGCAACGTCCCTCTTCTTGCCCTTGGGTGCTGATGTAAGAAATAAAGAAGATACAAAAAATAGATTAATGCTTCAGTTAATCTCCACAAAATTATTATCAGAGGCAAACGCAGTCACATTGCACTTCTCTAAAACAGATTGCCTATAGTACTGGTTTTGAGTCTATCGACTATCGTTGAGTTGCCCATACTAATCCTAAAATCCCTATTCCAAATTTCCTTAACAAAAACTACATTTGGAACTACTGCATTGCAGTGAATGATCTTTGATTCTGTTCTCATTTCCCAACCCCCTTGATGGATCAACTCAGTCTCCCTTTTTTCCAATGCATAGATGCATACTAAACATTGAGTTGAAATAGTTTAGAACTGTACTAGCTACATAAACAAAGTCACAGAGAGAACACGACTCACTAATAACAAAATGCAACTTACCTGTGAGTGTGAGCAGCATGCAATTCGGAAACAAAATGTTGGCATTGTAGAACACAAACACACCAAATAATAAATACTCACCGAGCCCCGGAATCTCAATGCCTAGCAGGTCGAGCAGTTCCTTGTCCTGGTCTAAGATACCCACCCAGCGGTGGTCAGATGCTGGACAGTGCGCCAAACCTCGGTGGTGCGCTGCTACCACCGGTACACCCACCATCAGTGCAGCCAACACTCCTGCAGGGGGTGTCCACTACCTGGCCTGCCTCTGGCTGCCAGCATAAAAGGGAGTTGGCGCTGCACAAAAAAAACCAAGTGCCGCCACCTCCTCCTCACTGAAGATCGCAAGGTAGACGACCCTCTGCCAAGGCACATGGTGGGGTAAGGAAAGGTGAGAAAAGAAGAAAAAGGGGAAAAATTAACAAAATAAATAAAAAAAGCACCGAAAAACACCAAAAGAAATACAAACAAACGTAAAATATACAAAGACACTAAATAAAAATGAGGGGTAGATAAGTTTGATAGGGGAAGGATTAAAGAGATAAAAGAGGGATTGAATATTAGGCCCAGCACCTTAACAGAGTAGAAAAACAAGATGACCGTGCCATTCACTGTGTGATTTGGAACGCGAGGATGCACTCCCCATTGTGTTTTGTATGCGATCGGGCACACCGGCAAACTCTGCCCATCTGCTGAACTCTGTGTAGCCTGGCAGAGTTTTGTAGCCACTTCGCAGAGTTCCATGTAGCACAACTCTGTGAACTCTGCCCAGGCTTAACACCCACTTACTCACTAATATAGCCACTCACATAACCATTCACTGACTCATACAGCCACTCATACAGCCAGTCACTCATCTTCACAGCCACTCACACAGCCATACACTCATCTATACAGCTACTAGCACACAGCCTTATTTCCCTATACAGCCACTCATCCACCAACTTGCTTAACCAAACACCTACTCAAACAGCCACTCACTCACCCATACAGTCATTCAAACACCTACTCGCTCACCCATATGGTCACTCACACAGCCACTCACTCATTCATATAGCCACTTACACACCCACTCACTCAGCAACATAGTCACTCACACACCCACTCACTTACCCACATATCTACTCACATACCTACTTATACAACCATGCAGCCACTCACACAACCATATAGCCACTCACATACCCACAAAGCCACTCACACACTCACTCATTTGCCCATACAGCCACTCAGATACCTACTCACACACCCACACAATCACTGACACAGCCACTCACACACCTACAAACCTAGTCAGAAATCTGCTCACTCACCTATACACTCATGCATGCACTCACACACTCATACAGCAACTCACACACCCACTCACACACTGATACAGACAGTCACATACCCACTCAGATCACACATGTTAGGGATAGTAGTACTCATTAGTAGTACAACTAGTAAACTAATCTAACTTTTGTAATAGGTTATTATATGTTTAACACCCATAAACTCTTAAAAACTCTTACACTCACTTGATGATGTCACCAGTGAAGTCATCAGTGATGTCATTTGAGATGTCATCAGTGATGTCATCAGTAATGTCACTGACCATGTCATGAATGATGTAACAAGTGAGGTCATAAGTAGCACATTGCATGGGCGTAAGTTAGAGTTAGCTCAGATACCTACAACTGCTGAATTTCACTGGTTTTATATGAGTGAAATCTTAGCCTAAGTATAATGTCCCTGTAGCTTTTGTATTTTTCAGTGAATATACATACATATATATGTGTTTGTGTGTGTGTGTATATTATCTACTGGTGGTCGCCAGTAGATAGTTATAGTTAGGACCTATTTTCCATAGGAAATCCCCGACATTCTATTTGAAATAACTCTTGCGTCGGTTGACGAATCTTCGCAAATTTTCAAACTTTATGGCCCGCTCCGGTCCGCTCCTACCCTGAAAGCCTCATGGTGATTCGTCAAGCGGGGGCCGAGAAAAAAGGGGGGTCCCAAAACATGTTTTCCCCATTCATTTTCCCATAGGAAACTTTAGACACGGCTACAGCCCGAACTGCTGAACGGAATTACACCAAATTTGGCAAAGAGGTAGTTCTTGGTTCAGAAAGAACCCTTTTGTTAAATGGTGTAAATCCGTTCAGTAGTTGTGGAGAAATTAAAAAATAAGAGTCAAAAAATCAATTTCCCATAGGAAACTTTATGCAAGGCTACAGCTCGAACTGCTGAACGGAATTACACCAAATTTGGCAAAGAGGTAGTTCTTGGTTCAAAAAGAACCCTTTTGTTAAATGGTGTAAATCCGTTCAGTAGTTGCTGAGAAAATCAAAAGTAAAAACACATATATATCTGGGCGGAGCCTAACCACACATGTCATCGTGAGATCTGATTGGCTGTCAGCACTTCATCCTGGAATTGCTGGCAGCCATCTTGGGACCAATATAAATGATAGTACCCCATTGAAATGCATTGTAGTGAATCGAAGATTTTGAGGGTTACCAAAAGGAGAACTATAAAGGGTGATAACAGACTTTAGTTACATTAGAATTCATTTGTTGATGGTACCATACTAATTTCAGGAATTGTGGTGTGTTCTAAGGTGATTTTACCCTGTGAAAAACCTTCTGCTGGGATATCATGAATCATGTTTGAGAGAAAACTATTTTCACATGCTTGTCCCATACAGTTTTGGAAGGTGCCCCAGAAGCTAAAATGAGAGCATATTTTCTGTAAATTCACATTATCTTTCTCAGTCATGTGAGAATGAAGTCTGACATTCTCAGTAAAATATGTACATCCAACAAGGGCAGAGACTGTCAGTTGATTCCTTTGTGTTCTTCTGCAGCTTCCCAGAGTGTTCTAAAGAACAACTAGAGTGCTAACAGCCTTACTTATGACAAAAGTATGGCACACCTGAAGCCATCTTGATTGGAATAAACTGGTAACACTTAAAACATTTAATTTAAAAAGGAACAAAATGATGGGGTTCATCTTGTCATAGAAATTATGGTTAGTGCTCTGGAAAGAAAAATTAGGACATGTTTCAAGTGTGATCTCAAATATCTTCCTGTTATATTTCAACAGGAGCAGCCTGTCAGTTGATGCCTTTGTGTTCTACTGCAGCTTCCCAGAGTGTTCTAAAGAACAACTAGAGCGCTAACTGTCTTACTTATGACAAAAGTATGGCACACCTGAAGCCATCTTGATTGGAATAAACTGGTAACACTTAAAACATTTAATTTAAAAAGGAACAAAATGATGGGGTTCATTTTGTCATAGAAATTATGGTTAGTGCTGTAGAAAGAAAAATTAGGACATGTTTCAAGTGTGATCTCAAATATCTTCCTGTTATATTTCAACAACACAGCCTGTCAGTTGATGCCTTTGTGTTCTACTGCAGCTTCCCAGAGTGTTCTAAAGAACAACTAGAGCGCTAACAGTCTTACTTATGACAAAAGTATGGCACACCTGAAGCCATCTTGATTGGAATAAACTGGTAACACTTAAAACATTTAATTTAAAAAGGAACAAAATGAGGGGGTTCATTTTGCCATAGAAATTATGGTTAGTGCTGTAGAAAGAAAAATTAGGACATGTTTTAAGTGAGATCTCAAATATCTTCCTGTTATATTTCAACAGGAGCAGCCTGTCAGTTGATGCCTTTGTGTTCTACTGCAGCTTCCCAGAGGGTTCTAAAGAACAACTAGAGTGCTAACAGCCTTACTTATGACAAAAGTATGGCACACCTGAAGCCATCTTGATTGGAATAAACTGGTAACACTTAAAACATTTAATTTAAAAAGGAACAAAATGATGGGGTTCATTTTGCCATAGAAATTATGGTTAGTGCTGCAAAAAGAAAATGTAGTGCATGTTTTAAGTGAGATCTCAAATCCTCTTCTATTTCATTAGAAAATTCTGACATGCAGACTGAAACAATCACTTTCAATACCAGCAGTAGACTTCCAGTTAACTCCTTGGTGAGCAGTAGCTTTACTACAGTGATCTAATGAACAACTAGAGTAATAACATTCTGAATTTATGGCAAATGTGTGACACATCTGAATGCCTTCTTGATGGAATCAAAGTAAACAAGCATTGGCATAGCCAATAGGTCTCGCTTTTTGGACCTTATAAGTATTTAGTTATGCAGCACAATATCCTTGGTGCAACAACATCAACCGTTGCATGGCTAAACACTTATAAGGTCCCAAAGGCGAGACCTATTGGCTATGCCAATGCTTGTTGAAATGGGAATAAGTGGTGTTTTCTAAGTGTTACTCTGGCAGATTCCTAGGACTTCAGAATCTTGAAGCTATGTTCTGCGTTGCCTGTAAGCTCTCTGGTGTTTAAGAAGGCGCTATATTATATATATATATATATATATATATATATATATATATATATCTAGCGCACGTGTGCGTTTGCAGATGCACATAAACAGATACAATTCCTTGTCCTCTGCTGATAGGTGTTAAAGAATACTGAGGTATGTAATAATTTACATTGGGGGCTGACTGTAACCCTAGAACAGGACAAGTGATTGGAGTGAGCCTTGTGACTTGCAGCTTGTGTTGTTGGTTGGGCTCGAGATCCACTAGTTTAGTTTTAGAAAGTTATTTGTTAGTGAGGAAAATAATCAAGAGAAATCTGATTTTGTTATGACGGATGTGTAAGCGACCCTCTAGAGGATGATGCTGTGCTGCACAGTGGCAAAACTGGCACTTCTGCACTGTCAAATCTCTTCTAGGTTCACTAGCTGTTCATAATTCCTCCATCCAGTGTTGAGTCCAGAAGTGTTGGGGTACAAAACTGTTTCTACTCTTGGTCGGTATCAACATAGGCAGCGCCTGGGTATGGCGTTGTCCGTAAGCTCACAGCGCCCCATTATGTGACCACAAGTGTACACTGTTTTTATTTACATTTGGGTTCAGATGTGTATCGAGGAGCTCCAGAGGAAGTCACTGAATGTTTGTCAAGAGAACTCAATTAGAATGTCAAAACCTTTGAGGAACATCAATTCACAGTGAATTGGGGGGAAAAGTCTTCCCTAACTTCAGAAATGAGAAACACTTTCTTGGGGGCAGATCTGGATACCGGGAAAACAAAGATGTACCCTACTTTAACAAGAGTGAAGGCACTGCAGGACAAGCTCACCTTTACTACATGTCTCAATCTTTGACGGTGAGACCAGAGATGAAACTGTTCGGTATGACGCCATCTCGCGGTCTCCTGATTCCCAACACAAAATTACACGAGTCCTATTCGGGAATGGCTAAACAGCCAGCGGTCGCAAGCAACGGGAAAATGGGAGGATCAAGTATTTGTTGCAGCAAGATCAGTAAGGAGAATAAATGGTGACTCATAGAGAATATGTTAAGTGGGAAGACTTTAACTCCTTTGTTATCCCCACATCCTCAAAGCAACAGACGTAACACATATGTGCTGTTGAGCACACGAAACCGCTGCCCAGAAGGTGCTCCAGCACATCAGTTACTTGGTATTGAAAACCATTTTTCCAGCCCTAAATGCATTCCAGAGCCACATGCACAGGAGAAAGTACAGATTCTAACAGACAACACAACTGCTATCTTTTACTTGAACAAGCAAGTGGTAAGTTTTTCAAAATTTCACTTTAAGCAATTTTGCTCAATGTTTTCTCCAGAGTAGTGGCTGATGTATAGGTTTTTTTTAACACACTTTCATGAAATTTCGCGAAAGGTTCACAAAAAGTGTGTATTGCAGCATGGTGCCCGACGTAAAGCACTTAAAAGCCTCATCAGGGGTAGTAAGCGCCATATAAACGCAATTACAATTACAAAAGTATGTGTGCGAGGTGGAGTGCAGAAACTTGAGTCTGCGTTCGCTCCAGAAAATGTTTTTCTGCAAGACATTTTCTGCAATACCTCTCACCCCGTCCAATCTCAATGACCACCGTCATGCAACCAGGCTGACCCGTGTCACGAAGATGACGTATTTGTTTTTTCTGGCACCTGCCCTAAGGTGATCCTAAAAAATCAACAAAGTAAACTCCATAAAATTGTGTTTTGTAGTTATAAGCCTTCGGTCATATCGGACAGCAGTCGCCTCTAGTTGGCGAAGGGTTTACCCCCGTCCTCCCACCCTCCGAGTCTTTCTCAGTCATTATCACCATTTAACGCCCACTTGGGATCTAGACGCCCTGGAGGCGTTATTTGGAAACCGATAGCGATAGCGCGCTTACCCTGCCACACTGATCATTGGTGTCAAGAGGGGGCATGTATTTGCAGGAGCAGGCTGGGGTTGTGGCGGCTTGAGCGGTGGGGGAGGGGAGCTCGCGTCAAGGGTGAAAAGCAATTGCGGCAGAAGTGCACGTGCGTTCAACAGGGCAGTAGATGTGTTCAAATACAAAGGTGTGCCATCTCCTGTGTGAGCAGCGGTAGAAATAAGGGACTTCGTATAGATACAAATTGTGATTTCGTTGCTACCAGAGTCCCTGGTTTGTGATCCGAGCAGCTGAGCAGCGAGATTGTATCTCCAGACTGGGACCTGCCCATCCCCCAGCCTGCGCGGCTCCTCTGAAATCTGGGGGTTCCGTGGACAGAGGGAGCCCTCAGGAACAGCCACTGTCGAGGCGCTGCCTGCCCTAGCTTCAAGGCGCACTGTGCTAGGGCAGTGCCGGGAGACACCAACACCCTACAATGAAGCAATACACTCAATTGTCTGCAGCGACAGGCAGTCCTGTGTCACAGGAGCGAGCACAAGCCGAGCAGAAAGATAAATCAGAAAGATAAATCAAGCGCGCGCGCCTCGCAGATTTAACCTTATCAGCATGCCTCAGAGAGAGGGAGAGTGCAGCTGGGCTCCTGCAGTCGGGTCCCATCCCAGCCCCTCCAGTGTGCACATAATTGCTTGCCTTGCATTGTCCCCCCCCAGACTGACTGAGCTCGAGTACCTTGCTGCTCTGATATCATATTGATTACCGGCTCCCATCGATTCCCTGCTCAGTAATTAGCATATAAATGATCCATTAGAGGGCGGCGTGAGGCACAGCTGATACTGCGGGCTAATCGCGTTTCATGGAGGCACTGCTTGCTCCTGCTACCCCCAGGCGGTGGGGAGAGGGTAGGGGGGTCACTCATGTCAGCCCCCTGGGGCCCACGGAGCGGAATTTGCCTGGAACAAGGGCTGAAGCAATTATGGGATATTATCTCTCAGGCTCCGCCCCTCAATAAACCCGACGTTGCTGCACTCCCTCCTGCAGTCTATTCTCGTTCTTTCGCCCTTTCTATTGCACAAGCCCCCTCCCGCTTCCTGCTCCAAAAGAACGTCCGACCCACAGCGCGCCAACCCCTTCTTTTATTTCTGCAACCCTTTCGCGTGGTCCAACGTTAGATAGTTTGTTAATCACCTAGTTTCGTTTTCTTTTAAACTTTGCATTCTGGAACTGGTAGTCCTGCAACTATGACAAAAACCAAGAGTGACTACAAGTGTCAGCATGCAAAGGAAAGAAAGTTTTATAATTTAAGTGCCAAGCTATTCGCTCTGCCAATGCTTCGTTGTAACGTATTTTTTTTAATTCCAAATCCTGGAGCAAAAGCAACAAGCACTGAAACACAAAGTGCGGCCCCGCGCCGCGAAAGTGAAACAGTACAGTACTCCGGGTGGAGGGGTGGGGGGAGTGCGATTCCCTTGCGGGAGCGAGCGGCGCCAGGAGCGATAATTGCTACCATATGGCGCCAGCTGCTCGCTCCCGCAAGTGAATCGCCAAACGTGCACGCGTTGCCATTGAAGGCAATGGAACGCGTGCACGTTTTAGGCTGAAAAGCCGAATCGAGTACAAAAGGTCTTTTTGCCTATGCAGCGCATGCGCGCTGCGTAGGCGAGACCTAAAAACTGAAAGTATTTCCTACTGAGGAGACTGCAGTAAATGAGGAAATTAGGAAACTTCATAACAAAGAAGTCTTCCAAGATGGCCACCAGTGAAAAAAGAGCCCAAATGTAGCACAAATATTACCCAGATGTAGCCCACATATAGCCCAATGACAAAAGTGTGCAAAACACTTTTTATTTTTAGTTTTTTTGCAGTTTTATGTAGTGCAGACTGGTCAGGTATTGGAGCGTTGCATCTTAAAACATGACCCCTACACTACAAAAACACCACTGCACTACCCTAAACCCTAAAACACTACCCCAGCACGACCCCCTACACTACACAAGCACCACTGCACTATCCTAAACCCTAAAACACTACCCCCAGCATGACCCCCTACACTACACAAACACCACTGCACTACCCTAAACCCTAAAACACTACCCCAACACCACTGCACTAACCTAAATCCTAAAACACTACCCCAGCACGACCCCCTACACTACACAAGCACCACTGCACTACCCTAAACCCTAAAACACTGCCCCCAGCACGAGCCCCTACACTACAAAAACACCACTGCACTACCTTAAACCCTAAAACACTACCCCCAGCACGACCCCCTACACTACACAAGCACCACTGCACTACCCTAAACCCTAAAACACTCCCCCCAGCACGAGCCCCTACACTACACAAACACCACTGCACTACCTTAAACCCTAAAACACTACCCCCAGCACGACCCCCTACACTGCCCGAACACCACTGCACTGCCCTAAACCCTGAAACACATACCCTAGCATGACCCCCTACACTGCCCGAACACCACTGCACTGCCCTAAACCCTGAAACACCACCCCCTTCACGACCCCCTACACTGCCCGAACACCACTGCACTGCCCTAAACCCTGAAATACCACCCCCAGCATGACCCCTACACTGCCCGAACACCACTGCACTGCCCTAAACCCTGAAACACTACCCCCAGCAAGACCTCCTACACTGCCCGAACACCACTGCACTGCCCTAAACCCTGAAACATCACCCCCAGCAAGCCCCCTACACTGCCCGAACACCACTGCCCTTATCCCTGAAACACCACCCCCAGCACGACCCCCTACACTGCCCGAACACCACTGCACTGCCCTAAACCCTGAAACACCACCCCCAGCACGACCCCCTACACTGCCCGAACACCACTGCACTGCCCTAAACCCTGAAACACCAACCCCAGCACGACCCCCTACACTGCACGAACACCACTGCACTGCCCTAAACCCTGAAACACTACCCCCAGCAAGACCCCCTACACTGCCCGAACACCACTGCACTGCCCTAAACCCTGAAACACAACCCCCAGCAAGACCCCCTACACTGCCCGAACATAACTGCCCTAAACCCTGAAACACCATCCCCAGCACGACCCCCTACACTGCACGAACACCACTGCACTGCCCTAAACCCTGAAACACCACCCCCAGCACGACCCCTACACTGCCCGAACACCACTGCACTGCCCTAAACCCTGAAACACCACCCCTGCACGACCCCCTACACTGCCCGAACACCACTGCACTGCCCTAAACCCTGAAACACCACCCCCAGCACGACCCCCTACACTGCCCGAACACCACTGCACTGCCCTAAACCCTGAAACACCACCCCTGCACGATCCCCTACACTGCCCGAACACTACAGCACTGCCCTAAACCCTGAAACACCACCCCCAGCACGACTCCCTACACTGCACGAACACCACTGCACTGCCCTAAACCCCGAAACACTACCCCCAGCAAGACCCCCTACACTGCCCGAACACCACTGCCCTAAACCCTGAAACACCACCCCCAGCAAGACCCCTACACTGCCCGTACACCACTGCACTGCCCTAAGCCCTGAAACACCACCCCCAGCATGACCCCCTACACTGCCCGAACACCACTGCACTGCCCTAAACCCTGAAACACCACCCCCAGCACGACCCCCTACACTGCCCGAACACCACTGCACTGCCCTAAACCCTGAAACACCAGCCCCAGCACAACCCCGTACACTGCCCGAACACCACTGCACTGCCCTAAACCCTGAAACACCAGCCCCAGCACGACCGCCTACACTGCCCGAAAATCACTGCACTGCCCTAAACCCTGAAACACCAGCCCCAGCAAGACCGCCTACACTGCCCGAACACCACTGCACTGCCCTAAACCCTGAAACACCACCCCCAGCAAGACCCCCTACACTGCCCGAACACCACTGCACTAAAGCCTGAAACACCACCCCCAGCAAGACCACCTACACTGGCTGAACACCACTGCACTGCCCTAAACCCTGAAACACCACCCCTGCACGACCCCCTACACTGCCCAAACACCACTGCACTGCCCTAAACCCTGAAACACCACCCCCTGCACGACCCCCTACACTGCCCAAACACCACTGCACTGCCCTAAACCCTGAAACACCACCCCTCAGCACGACACCCTACACTGCCCGAACACCACTGCACTGCCCTAAACCCTGAAACACCACCCCCAGAACGACCCCTACACTGCCCAAACACCACTGCACTGCCCTAAACCCTGAAACACCACCCCCTGCACGACCTCCTACACTGCCGGAACACCACTGCACTGCCCTAAACCCTGAAACACCACCCCCAGCATGACCCCCTACACTGCCCGAACACCACTGCACTGCCCTAAACCCTGAAACATCAACCCCAGCAAGACCCCCTACACTGCCTGAACACCACTGCCCTAAACCCTGAAACACCACCCCCTACACTGCACGAACACCACTGCACTGCCCTAAACCCTGAAACACCACCTCCAGCAAAACCCCTACACTGCCTGAACACCATTGCTATGCCCTAAATCCTGAAACACTAGCCCCAGCATGACCCCCTACACTGCCCAAACACCACTGCACTGCCCTAAACCCTGAAACTTCACCCCCAGCACGACCCCCTACACTGCCCGAACACCACTGCACTGCCCTAAACTTTGAAACACCACCCCCAGCACGACCCCCTACACTGCCCGAACACCACTGCACTGCCCTAGACTCTGAAACACCAGCCCCAGCAAGACCCCCTACACTGCCCGAACACCACTGCACTGCCCTAAACCCTGAAACACCAGCCCCAGCATGACCCCCTACACTGCCCGAACACCACTGCACTGCCCTAAACCCTGAAACACCACCCCCAGCATGACCACCTACACTGCCCGAACACCACTGCACTGCCCTAAACCCTGAAACACCAGCCACAGCACGACCCCTACACTGCCCGAACACCACTGCACTGCCCTAAACCCTGAAACACCAGCCCCAGCACGACCCCCTACACTGCCCGAACACCACTGCACTGCCCTAAACCCTGAAACACCACCCCTGCATGACCCCTACACTGCCCGAACACCACTGCACTGCCCTAAACCCTGAAACACCACCCCCTGCAGCACCCCCTACACTGCCCGAACACCACTGCACTGCCCTAAACCCTGAAACACCACCCCCAGCACGACCCCCTTTACTGCTCGAACACCACTGCACTGCCCTAAACCCTGAAACACCACGCCCAGCACGACCCCCTACACTGCCCGAACACCACTGCACTGCCCTAAACCCTGAAACACCACCCCCTACACTGCCCGAACACCACTGCACTGCCCTAAACCCTGAAACACCACCCCCAGCACGACCCCCTACACTGCCCGAACACCACTGCACTGCCCTAAACCCTAAAACACCACCCCCAGCATTACCCCCTACACTGCCCAAACACCACTGTACTGCCCTAAACCCTAGAACACTACCCCCAGCACGACCCCCTACACTACCCGAACACCACTGCACTACCCTAAACCCTAAAATACTACCCCCAGCACAACCCCCTACACTACCCGAACACGACTGCACTGCCCTAAACCCTCAAACACTCCCCCAGCACGACCCCCTACACTACCCGAACACCACTGCACTGCCCTAAACCCTAAAACACTCCCCCAGCATGACCCCCTACACTACCCGAACACCACTGCACTGCCCTAAACCCTAAAACACTCCCCCAGCACGACCCCCTACACTACCCAAACACCACTGCACTGCCCTAAACCCTAAAACACTACCCCCGCATGACCCCCTACACTACCCAAACACCAATGCACTATCCTAATCCCTAAAACACTACCCCCGCATGACCCCCTACACTACCCTAAACCCTAAAACACTACCCCCGCATGACTCCCTACACTACCCAAAGACCACTGCACTACCCTAAACCCTAAAACACGACCTCCTACAATACACAAATACCACTGCACTACCCTAAACCCTAAAACACTACCCCCTACACTACACAAACACCACTGCACTACCCTAAACCCTAAAACACTACCCCCAGCAGTACCCCTACACTACCCAAACACCACTGCACTAACCTAAACCCTAAAACACTACCCCCAGCAGTACCCCTACACTACCCAAACACCACTGCACTACCCTAAATCACTACCCCCAGCACGACCCCCTACACTACCCAAACACCACTGCACTACCCTAAACCCTAAAACATTACCCCCAGCACGACCCCCTACACTACCCAAACACCACTGCACTACCCTAAACCCTAAAACACTCCCCAGCACGACTCCCTACACTACCCAAACACCACTGCACTACCCTAAACCCTAAATCTACCCCCAGCATGACCCCCTACACTACACAAACACCACTGCACTACCCTAAACCCTAAAACACTACCCCCAGCACGACCCTCTTCACTACCTAAACACAACTGCACAATTTGTTACAGGCGTTGCAACGCAGGCCTGTGGTGCTTACTGGAAGTACCTAGTGGGCTAGTTGGGCCCCAGGGACCCTCAGGATTCAAGGTGACCTAATCCCCCAACTTAAAACGCACCACGGGCGCGTTTGCACAGTGGTGAAGGGAGGGGCGGGGCCTCAGGTGACATGTGCGCAAACACGCCCTGTGGTGCGTTTTAAGTTGGGGAATTAATTCCCTTTGAATCCTGAGGGACCCTGGGGGCCAACTAGCACACCAGGTACCTTCAGTAAGCACAACAGAGTTGCGTTGCAGAGAGGTGAAAAAGGTGCGTGGCCTCGGAACGCCTCTCTGCAACTCAGCTCTGTGGTCCTAACTGTAGGTACCTGGGGGCTAGTTGGGCCCCAGGGACCCTCAGAATTCAAGGGGACTTAATCCCGCAACTTAAAACGCGCCACGGGGTACGTTTGCACACATGTCACCTCAGGCCCCCCCCTCCCTTCACCACTGTACAAACGCGCCCTGTAGCGCGTTTTAAGAGGTAGTTTTAATCCCCTGCCCTATTATGTACTAGGGACTTGCAGAGGAGGTCATGCTAATCACAGGGGTACCCCAACGCATAGTGTTCCCTAGTGTATGTAGGTGTTTTCACTGTATTCTAAGTGTCTTTTAGCATAGCACTGGCTCTGGTTAGTCAGAGTCAGTTACCACCAGTACCCGTCTGAAAAAGTTGTGGGCACAGGATGATTTTGCAACAAGGCCTCTTTCTGCTCCTCTGTTGGTTCTTTCTGCACATCTTTTGCTTCTTTCTGTGCGTTTTTTCTTCTTTCTTCACATGTCCTACCTCTGTAGGCATAGTTAGAAACTAGCATTTAAAAAAACCTTTGAAATTCACTTAAAAAATCATAGGTTTCAGGCACGTTATAGTTAGAAATTAGCATTTAAAAAACCTTTGAAATTCACTGAAAAAACCATAGGTTTCAGACACGTTATAGTTAGAAATTAGCATTTAAAAAACCTTTGAAATTCACTGAAAAAACCATAGGTTTTAGGGACAGTTATAGTTAGTTGGACATTTCACTCGTAAAAAACCATAGAAATTCCCCCGTTATAGTTAGTTCAGCTAACTATAACTCGCGCCCGCAATGCACTGCTGATGACGTCACATATTACATCACTCATGACATGGTCAGTGACATCACTGATGACATCACTGATGACATCTCAAATGACATCACTGATGACATCATCCATGTGATAATTTCATGCATCTTCTCACACCCTAATATAACTTTTGATACACCCACTCTAAATTACAGACTGCCATTCTCAAAACCATAGACACTCCAACACCAAAAACTACATACCCACTCACTGATTCTTAGGTCTACACACACATCCACTCACTCACCTGTACAGTCACTCATACTTAGTCACTCAGTACAGGACTATCATATGCACTCATACACCTATATAAACACTCACACACCGCCACTCATCCATAGAGGTACTCACACACCTAGTCAGTCATGCAAAAAACTTAATCACACACCCATTTACTCACCTATACAGTTATACACACACCAGCTCACTTACTCATACAAATACTAGCACATTCTTACACTCTTATACAATCACTGATACAAGTACACACTCATCCATACAGCCACTCTCACAATCACACACTCTCACTTATAGCCATTTATATACTCCAACACACATATATACTGCCTTTCACATATGTAGTTACTCACACATGTACCACTGAGATATACATTCAATCACTAACACACCCATACACACACTCACCCACCCATACAGTCCATCACAGATGCACTCTTGAAACCATGCACCCAGTGAATCACCAACTCACACATCTATGCACAGAGTCACACACACCCCACCCACACAAACACTCAGGCACCCATACAGATACTCAGACAATCAATCAATAACCCATGTAGACACTCATGTAGCTATTCAGAAAGCCATGCAGCCGCTTACAAACCAACAGACAGACGGATACAGACATTCACACAGTTTAGTCACTAACCCATGCATTCAGTAAGATACATTTAATCACTCACTTGTAGAGTCAGTCACTCACGTACTAAATCATCCATTCAGACACTTATACACCCACTCATTCTTCAATACGCCTTTCCCAATATATATTAAACATATTTAACTTTACAGAAACACACAGTCACTGGATGATGTCATCAGTGATGTCATTTGAGATGTCATCAGTGATGTCATCAGTGATGTCACTGACCATGTCATGAGTGATGTAATATGTAACTTCATCAGCAGTGCATTGCGGGGGCGCGAGTTATAGTTAGCTGAACTAACTATAACGGGGGAATTTCTATGGTTTTTTACGAGTGAAATGTCCAACTAACTATAACTGTCCCTAAAACCTATGGTTTTTTCAGTGAATTTCAAAGGTTTTTTAAATGCTAATTTCTAACTATAACGTGTCTGAAACCTATGGTTTTTTCAGTGAATATATATATACACACACACATATATATATATATATATATATATATATATATATATATATATATCTACTGGCGGTCGCCAGTAGATAGTTATAGTTAGGACCTATTTTCCATAGGAAATCCGTGACATTCTATTTGAAATAACTCTTGCGTCGGTTGACGAATCTTCGCGAAATTTTCAAACTTTATGGCCCGCTCCAGTCCGCTCCTACCCTGAAAGTCTCAGGGTGATTCGTCAAGCGGGGGCCGAGAAAAAGAGGGGTCCCAAAACGTGTTTTCCCCATTCATTTTCCCATAGGAAACTTTAGACACGGCTACAGCCCGAACTGCTGAACGGAATTACACCAAATTTGGCAAAGAGGTAGTTCTTGGTTCAGAAAGAACCCTTTTGTTAAATGGTGTAAATCCGTTCAGTAGTTGCGGAGAAATTAAAAAAATAAGAGTCAAAAAATCAATTTCCCATAGGAAACTTTATGCAAGGCTACAGCCCGAACTGCTGAACGGAAGTACACCAAATTTGGCAAAGAGGTAGTTCTTGGTTCAAAAGAACCCTTTTTGTTAAATGGTGTAAATCCGTTCAGTAGTTACTGAGAAAATTAAAAGTAAAAACACATATATATCTGGGCGGAGCCTAACCACACATGTCATCGTGAGATCTGATTGGCTGTCAGCACTTCATCCTGGAATTGCTGGCAGCCATCTTGGGACCAATATAAATGCATTGTAGTGAATCGAAGATTTTGAGGGTTACCAAAAGGAGAACTATAAAGGGTGATAACAGACTTTAGTTACATTAGAATTCATTTGTTGATGGTACCATACTAATTTCAGGAATTGTGGTGTGTTCTAAGGTGATTTTACCCTGTGAAAAAACTTCTGCTGGGATATCATGAATCATGTTTGAGAGAACTATTTTCACATGCTTGTCCCATACAGTTTTGGAAGGTGCTCCAGAAGCTAAAATGAGAGCATATTTTCTGTAAATTCACATTATCTTTCTCAGTCATGTGAGAATGAAGTCTGACATTCTCAGTAAAACATGTACATCCAACAAGGGCAGAGACTGTCAGTTGATTCCTTTGTGTTCTACTGCAGCTTCCCAGAGTGTTCTAAAGAACAACTAGAGTGCTAACAGCCTTACTTATGACAAAAGTATGGCACACCTGAAGCCATCTTGATTGGAATAAACTGGTAACACTTAAAACAGTTAATTTAAAAAGGAACAAATTGATGGGGTTCATCTTGTCATAGAAATTATGGTTAGTGCTCTGGAAAGAAAAATTAGGACATGTTTCAAGTGTGATCTCAAATATCTTCCTGTTATATTTCAACAGGAGCAGCCTGTCAGTTGATGCCTTTGTGTTCTACTGCAGCTTCCCAGAGTGTTCTAAAGAACAACTAGAGCACTAACAGTCTTACTTATGACAAAAGTATGGCACACCTGAAGCCATCTTAATTGGAATAAACTGGTAACACTTAAAACATTTAATTTAAAAAGGAACAAAATGATGGGGTTCATTTTGCCATAGAAATTATGGTTAGTGCTGTAGAAAGAAAAATTAGGACATGTTTTAAGTGAGATCTCAAATATCTTCCTGTTATATTTCAACAGGAGCAGCCTGTCAGTTGATGCCTTTGTTTTCTACTGCAGCTTCCCAGAGTGTTCTAAAGAACAACTAGAGTGCTAACAGCCTTACTTATGACAAAAGTATGGCACACCTGAAGCCATCTTGATTGGAATAAACTGGTAACACTTAAAACATTTAATTTAAAAAGGAACAAAATGAGGGGGTTCATTTTGCCATAGAAATTATGGTTAGTGCTGCAAAAAGAAAATTTAGTGCATGTTTTAAGTGAGATCTCAAATCCTCTTCTATTTCATTAGAAAATTCTGACATGCAGACTGAAACAATCACTTTCAATACCAGCAGTAGACTTCCAGTTAACTCCTTGGTGAGCAGTAGCTTTACTACAGTGATCTAATGAACAACTAGAGTAATAACATTCTGAATTTATGGCAAATGTGTGACACATCTGAATGCCTTCTTGATGGAATCAAAGTAAAAAACTGAAAGCATTTCCTACTGAGGAGACTGCAGTAAATGAGGAAATTAGGAAACTTCATAACAAAGAAGTCTTCCAAGATGGCCACCAGTGAAAAAAGAGCCCAAATGTAGCACAAATATTACCCAGATGTAGCCCACATATAGCCCAATGACAAAAGTGTGCAAAACACTTTTTATTTTTAGTTTTTTGCAGTTTTATGTAGTGCAGACTGGTCAGGTATTGGAGCGTTGCATCTTAAAACATGACCCCCTACACTACAAAAACACCACTGCACTACCCTAAACCCTAAAACACTACCCCAGCACGACCCCCTACACTACACAAGCACCACTGCACTATCCTAAACCCTAAAACACTACCCCCAGCATGACCCCCTACACTACACAAACACCACTGCACTACCCTAAACCCTAAAACACTACCCCAACACCACTGCACTAACCTAAATACTAAAACACTACCCCCAGCACGACCCCTACACTACCCAAACACCACTGCACTACCCTAAAATATGACCCCCTACACTACACAAGCACCACTGCACTACCCTAAACCCTAAAACACTACCCCAGCACGACCCCCTACACTACACAAACACCACTGCACTACCTTAAACCCTAAAACACTACCCCCAGCACGACCCCCTACACTACCCAAACACCACTGCACTAACCTAAATCCTAAATCACTACCCCCAGCACGACCCCTACACTACCCAAACACCACTGCACTACCCTAAAACATGACCCCATACACTACACAAACACCACTGCACTACCCTAAACCCTAAAACACTACCCCCAGCACGACCCCTACACTACACAAGCACCACTGCACTACCCTAAACCCTAAAACACTACCCCCAGCACGACCCCTACACTGCCCGAACACCACTGCACTGCCCTAATCCCTGAAACACCAGCCCCTGCACGACCCCCTACACTGCCCGAACACCACTGCACTGCCCTAAACCCTGAAACACATACCCTAGCACGACCCCCTACACTGCCCAAACACCACTGCACTGCCCTAAACCCTGAAACACCACCCCCTTCACGACCCCCTACACTGCTCGAACACCACTGCACTGCCCTAAACCCTGAAACACCACCCCCAGCATGACCCCTACACTGCCCGAACACCACTGCATTGCCCTAAACCCTGAAACACTACCCCCAGCAAGACCTCCTACACTGCCCGAACACCACTGCACTGCCCTAAACCCTGAAACATCACCCCCAGCAAGACCAACTACACTGCTCGAACACCACTGCCCTAAACCCTGAAACACCACCCCTAGCACGACCCCCTACACTGCCCAAACACCACTGCACTGCCCTAAACCCTGAAACACCACCCCCAGCATGACCCCTACACTGCCCGAACACCACTGCATTGCCCTAAACCCTGAAACACTACCCCCAGCAAGACCTCCTACACTGCCCGAACACCACTGCACTGCCCTAAACCCTGAAACATCACCCCCAGCAAGACCAACTACACTGCTCGAACACCACTGCCCTAAACCCTGAAACACCACCCCTAGCACGACCCCCTACACTGCCCAAACACCACTGCACTGCCCTAAACCCTGAAACACCACCCCCAGCACGACCCCCTACACTGCCCGAACACCACTGCACTGCCCTAAACCCTGAAACACCACCCCCTGCACGACCCCCTACACTGCCCGAACACCACTGCACTGCCCTAAACCCTGAAACACCATCCCCAGCACGACCCCCTACACTGCACGAACACCACTGCACTGCCCTAAACCCTGAAACACTACCCCCAGCAAGACCCCCTACACTGCCCAAACACCACTGCACTGCCCTAAACCCTGAAACATCACCCCCAGCAAGACCCCCTACACTGCCCGAACAGCACTGCCCTAAACCCTGAAACACCACCCCCAGCAAGACCCCATACACTGACCGAACACCACTGCACTGCCCTAAACCCTGAAACACCAGCCCCAGCACGACCCCTACACTGCCCGAACACCACTGCACTGCCCTAAACCCTGAAACACCACCCCCTGCACGACCCCCTACACTGCCCGAACACCACTGCACTGCCCTAAACCCTGAAACACCACCCCCAGCACGACCCCCTACACTGCCCGAACACCACTGCACTGCCCTAAACCCTGAAACACCACCCCTGCACGATCCCCTACACTGCCCGAACACTACTGCACTGCCCTAAACCCTGAAACACCACCCCCAACACGGCCCCCTACACTGCAAGAACACCACTGCACTGCCCTAAACCCCGAAACACTACCCCCAGCAAGACCCCCTACACTGCCCGAACACCACTGCCCTAAACCCTGAAACACCACCCCCAGCAAGACCCCCTACACTGCCCGTACACCACTGCACTGCCCTAAACCCTGAAACACCAACCCCAGCATGACCCCTTACACTGCCCGAACACCACTGCACTGCCCTAAACCCTGAAACACCACCCCCAGCACGACCCCCTACACTACCCGAACACCACTGCACTGCCCTAAATCATGAAACACCAGCCCCAGCACGACCCCCTACACTGCCCGAACACCACTGCACTGCCCTAAACCCTGAAACACCACCCCCAGCATGACCCCCTACACTGCCCGAACACCACTGCACTGCCCTAAACCCTGAAACACCAGCCCCAGCACAACCCCGTACACTGCCCGAACACCACTGCACTGCCCTAAACCCTGAAACACCAGCCCCAGCACGACCGCCTACACTGCCCGAAAACCACTGCACTGCCCTAAACCCTGAAACACCAGCCCCAGCATGACCCCCTACACTGCCCGAACACCACTGCACTACCCTAAACCCTCAAACACCAGCCCCAGCATGACCCCCTACACTGCCCGAACACCACTGCACTGCCCTAAACCCTGAAACACCAGCCCCAGCAAGACCCCCTACACTGCCCGAACACCACTGCACTGCCCTAAACCCTGAAACACCACCCCCAGCAAGATCCCCTACACTGCCCGAACACCACTGCACTAAAGCCTGAAACACCACCCCCAGCAAAACCACCTACACTGGCCGAACACCACTGCACTGCCCTAAACCCTGAAACACCACCCCCTGCACGACCCCCTACACTGCCCGAACACCACTGCACTGCCCTAAACCCTGAAACACCACCCCTCAGCACGACACCCTACACTGCCCGAACACCACTGCACTGCCCTAAACCCTGAAACACCACCCCCAGCACGACCCCCTACACTGCCCGAACACCACTGCACTTCCCTAAACCCTGAAACACCACCCCCTGCACGACCTCCTACACTGCCGGAACACCACTGCACTGCTCTAAACCCTGAAACACCACCCCCAGCACGACCCCCTACACTGCCCGAACACCACTGCACTGCCCTAAACCCTGAAACATCAACCCCAGCAAGACCCCCTACACTGCCTGAACACCACTGCCCTAAACTCTGAAACACCACCCCCTACACTGCACGAACACCACTGCACTGCCCTAAACCCTGAAACACCACCTCCAGCAAAACCCCTACACTGCCTGAACACCATTGCTCTGCCCTGAATCCTGAAACACTAGCCCCAGCACGACCCCTACACTGCCCAAACACCACTGCACTGCCCTAAACCCTGAAACACCACCCCCAGCACGACCCCCTACACTGCCTGAATACCACTGCACTGCCCTAAACCCTGAAACACCAGCCCCAGCAAGACCCCCTACACTGCCCGAACACCACTGCACTGCCCTAGACTCTGAAACACCAGCCCCAGCAAGACCCCTACACTGCCCGAACACCACTGCACTGCCCTAAACCCTGGAACACCAGCCCCAGCATGACCCCCTACACTGCCCGAACACCACTGCACTGCCCTAAACCCTGAAACACCTGCCCCAGCACGACCACCTACACTGCCCGAACACCACTGCACTGCCCTAAACCCTGAAACACCAGCCCCAGCACAACCCCCTACACTGCCCGAACACCACTGCACTGCCCTAAACCCTGAAACACCACCCCCTGCACGACCCCCTACACTGCCCGAACACCACTGCACTGCCCTAAACCCTGAAACACCATCCCCAGCACGACCCCCTACACTGCACGAACACCACTGCACTGCCCTAAACCCTGAAACACTACCCCCAGCAAGACCCCCTACACTGCCCGAACACCACTGCACTGCCCTAAACCCTGAAACATCACCCCCAGCAAGACCCCCTACACTGCTCGAACACCACTGCCCTAAACCCTGAAACACCACCCCCAGCAAGACCCCCTACACTGCCCAAACACCACTGCACTGCCCTAAACCCTGAAACACCAGCCCCAGCACGACCCCTACACTGCCCGAACACCACTGCACTGCCCTAAACCCTGAAACACCACCCCTGCACGACCCCCTACACTGCCCGAACACCACTGCACTGCCCTAAACCCTGAAACACCACCCCCTGCACGATCCCCTAGACTGCCCGAACACCACTGCACTGCCCTAAACCCTGAAACACCACCCCCAACACGACCCCCTACACTGCACGAACACCACTGCACTGCCCTAAACCCCGAAACACTACCCCCAGCAAGACCCCCTACACTGCCCGAACACCACTGCCCTAAACCCTGAAATACCACCCCCAGCAAGACCCCTACACTGCCCGTACACCACTGCACTACCCTAAACCCTGAAACACCACCCCCAGCATGACCCCCTACACTGCCCGAACACCACTGCACTGCCCTAAACCCTGAAACACCACCCCCAGCACGACCCCCTACACTACCCGAACACCACTGCACTGCCCTAAACCATGAAACACCAGCCCCAGCACGACCCCCTACACTGCCCGAACACCACTGCACTGCCCTAAACCCTGAAACACCACCCCCAGCATGACCCCCTACACTGCCCGAACACCACTGCACTGCCCTAAACCCTGAAACACCAGCCCCAGCACAACCCCGTACACTGCCCGAACACCACTGCACTGCCCTAAACCCTGAAACACCAGCCCCAGCACAACCGCCTACACTGCCCAAAAACCACTGCACTGCCCTAAACCCTGAAACACCAGCCCCAGCACGACCCCCTACACTGCCCGAACACCACTGCACTACCCTAAACCCTCAAACACCAGCCCCAGCATGACCCCCTACACTGCCCGAACACCACTGCACTGCCCTAAACCCTGAAACACCAGCCCCAGCAAGACCCCCTACACTGCCCGAACACCACTGCACTGCCCTAAACCCTGAAACACCACCCCCAGCAAGACCCCCTACACTGCCCGAACACCACTGCACTAAAGCCTGAAACACCACCCCCAGCAAGACCACCTACACTGGCCGAACACCACTGCACTGCCCTAAACCCTGAAACACCACCCCCTGCACGACCCCCTACACTGCCCGAACACCACTGCACTGCCCTAAACCCTGAAACACCACCCCTCAGCACGACACCCTACACTGCCCGAACACCACTGCACTGCCCTAAACCCTGAAACACCACCCCCAGCATGACCCACTACACTGCCCGAACACCACTGCACTTCCCTAAACCCTGAAACACCACCCCCTGAACGACCTCCTACACTGCCGGAACACCACTGCACTGCTCTAAACCCTGAAACACCACCGATAGCACGACCCCCTACACTGCCCGAACACCACTGCACTGCCCTAAACCCTGAAACATCAACCCCAGCAAGACCCCCTACACTGCCTGAACACCACTGCCCTAAACTCTGAAACACCACCCCCTACTCTGCACGAACACCACTGCACTGCCCTAAACCCTGAAACACCACCTCCAGCAAAACCCCCTACACTGCCTGAACACCATTGCTCTGCCCTGAATCCTGAAACACTAGCCCCAGCACGACCCCCTACACTGCCCAAACACCACTGCACTGCCCTAAACCCTGAAACACCACCCCCAGCACGACCCCCTACACTGCCTGAACACCACTGCACTGCCCTAAACCCTGAAACACCAGCCCCAGCAAGACCCCCTACACTGCCCGAACACCACTGCACTGCCCTAGACTCTGAAACACCAGCCCCAGCAAGACCCCCTACACTGCCCGAACACCACTGCACTGCCCTAAACCCTGGAACACCAGCCCCAGCATGACCCCCTACACTGCCCGAACACCACTGCACTGCCCTAAACCCTGAAACACCAGCCCCAGCACGACCACCTACACTGCCCGAACACCACTGCACTGCCCTAAACCCTGAAACACCAGCCCCAGCACAACCCCCTACACTGCCCGAACACCACTGCACTGCCCTAAACCCTGAAACACCAGCCCCAGCACGACCCCTACACTGCCCGAACACCACTGTACTGCCCTAAACCCTGAAACACCAGCCCCAGCACGACCCCTACACTGCCCGAACACCACTGCACTGCCCTAAACCCTGAAACACCACCCCCTGCATGACCCCGTACACTGCCCGAACACCACTGCACTGCCCTAAACCCTGAAACACCACCCCTGCAGCACCCCCTACACTGCCCGAACACAACTGCACTGCCCTAAACCCTGAAACACCACCCCCTGCACCGCCCCCTACACTGCCCGAACACCACTGCACTGCCCTAAACCCTGAAACACCACCCCCAGCACGACCCCTTTACTGCTCAAACACCACTACACTGCCCCAAACCCTGAAACACCACCCCCAGCACGACCCCCTACACTGCCCGAACACCACTGCCCTAAACCCTGAAACACCACCCCCTGCACGACCCCCTACACTGCCCGAACACCACTGCACTGCCCTAAACCCTGAAACACCACCCCTACACTGCCTGAACACCACTGCACTGCCCTAAACCCTGAAACACCACCCCCAGCACGACCCCCTACACTGCCCGAACACCACTGCACTGCCCTAAACCCTAAAACACCACCCCCAGCATTACCCCCTACACTGCCCAAACACCACTGCACTGCCCTAAACCCTAGAACACTACCCCCAGCACGACCCCCTACACTACCCGAACACCACTGCACTACCCTAAACCCTAAAATACTACCCCCAGCACGACCCCCTACACTACCCAAACACCACTGCACTGCCCTAAACCCTAAAACACTCCCCCAGCACGACCCCCTACACTACCCAAACACCACTGCACTGCCCTAAACCCTAAAACACTCCCCCAGCACGACCCCCTACACTACCCAAACACCACTGCACTGCCCTAAACCCTAAAACACTACCCCGCATGACCCCCTACACTACCCAAACACCAATGCACTACCCTAATCCCTAAAACACTACCCCCGCATGACCCCTACACTACCCTAAACCCTAAAACACTACCCCTGCACGACTCCCTACACTACCCAAAGACCACTGCACTACCCTAAACCCTAAAACACGACCTCCTACACTACACAAACACCACTGCACTACCCTAAACCCTAAAACACTACCCCCTACACTACACAAACACCACTGCACTACCCTAAACCCTAAAAACTACCCCCAGCACGAACCACTACACTACCCAAACACCACTGCACTATCCTAAACCCTAAAAACTACTCCCAGCAGTATCCCTACACTACCCAAACACCACTGCACTACCCAAAACCCTAAAACACTACCCCCAGCAGTACCCCCTACACTACCCAAACACCACTGCACTACCCTAAATCACTACCCCCAGCACGACCCCCTACACTACCCAAACACCACTGCACTACCCTAAACCCTAAAACACTACCCCCAGCACGACCCCCTACACTACCCAAATCCACTGCACTACCCTAAACCCTAAAACAATCCCCCCAGCAGGACTCCCTACACTACCCAAACACCACTGCACTACCCTAAACCCTAAATCTACCCCCAGCATGACCCCCTACACTACCCAAACACCACTGCACTACCCTAAACCCTAAAACAATCCCCCAGCACGACCCTCTTCACTACCTAAACACAACTGCACAATTTGTTACAGGCGTTGCAACGCAGGCCTGTGGTGCTTACTGGAAGTACCTAGTGGGCTAGTTGGGCCCCAGGGACCCTCAGGATTCAAGGTGACCTAATCCCCCAACTTAAAACGCACCACGGGGCGCGTTTGCACAGTGGTGAAGGGAGGGGCGGGGCCTCAGGTGACATGTGCGCAAACACGCCCTGTGGTGCGTTTTAAGTTGGGGAATTTATTCCCTTTGAATCCTGAGGGACCCTGGGGGCCAACTAGCCCACCAGGTACCTTCAGTAAGCACAACAGAGTTGCGTTGCAAAGAGGTGAAAAAAGGTGCGTGGCCTCGGAACGCCTCTCTGCAACTCAGCTCTGTGGTCCTAACTGTAAGTACCTGGGGGTCTAGTTGGGCCCCAGGGACCCTCAGAATTCAAGGGGACTTAATCCCGCAACTTAAAATGCGCCACGGGGTGCGTTTGCACACATGTCACCTCAGGCCCCCCCCTCCCTTCACCACTGTGCAAACGCGCTCTGTAGCGCGTTTTAAGAGGTAGTTTTAATCCCCTGCCCTATTATGTACTAGGGACTTGCAGAGGAGGTCATGCTAATCACAGGGGTACCCCAACGCATAGTGTTCCCTAGTGTATGTAGGTGTTTTCACTGTATTCTAAGTGTCTTTTAGCATAGCACTGGCTCTGGTTAGTCAGAGTCAGTTACCACCAGTACCCGTCTGAAAAGTTGTGGGCACAGGATGATTTTGCAACAAGGCCTCTTTCTGCTCCTCTGTTGGTTCTTTCTGCACATCTTTTGCTTCTTTCTGTGCGTTTTTTCTTCTTTCTTCACATGTCCTACCTCTGTAGGCATAGTTAGAAACTAGCATTTAAAAAACCTTTGAAATTCACTTAAAAAATCATAGGTTTCAGGCACGTTATAGTTAGAAATTAGCATTTAAAAAACCTTTGAAATTCACTGAAAAAACCATAGGTTTCAGACACGTTATAGTTAGAAATTAGCATTTAAAAAACCTTTGAAATTCACTGAAAAAACCATAGGTTTTAGGGACAGTTATAGTTAGTTGGACATTTCACTCGTACAAAACCATAGAAATTCCCCGTTATAGTTAGTTCAGCTAACTATAACTCGCGCCCCGCAATGCACTGCTGATGACGTCACATATTACATCACTCAATGACATGGTCAGTGACATCACTGATGACATCACTGATGACATCTCAAATGACATCACTGATGACATCATCCAGTGAATGTGGTTTTCTTTAAAATTTAAATATGTATTATATATATACCAAGCTGTATTGAAGAATGAATGGATGTATAAGTGTCTGGATGGAGGATTTAGTAGGTGTGTGACTGACTGTTTAAGTGAATGATTAAATGTATCTTACTGAATACATGGGTTAGTGTCTAAAGTGTGTGAATGTCTGTATCACTCTGTCTGTTGTTGTGTAAGCTGCTGCATCGGTTGGTCAGTAGCTACATGAATGTCTATATGGGTTATTGATTAGTTGCCTGCGTATTTGTATAGGAGACTGAGTGTGTGTGTGGTTGGGTGGGGGTGTGCGACTCTGTGCATAGATGTGTGAGTGGTTGATTGACAGGGTGTATGAGTTTAAGAGTGCATGTGGAAACAGTTGTATGGGTGGGTAAGTGTGTGTATGGGCGTCTTGGTGAGTGAATCGATGTCTCAGTGCACATGTCCAGCTAAGTACATATATAAAAGGCAGTATATGTGAGAGTTGGTGTATAGAAATGACTATACGTGAGAGTCAGTGATTGTGAGAGTGGCTGTATGTATGAGTGTATACTTGTATTAGTGATTATATAAGAGACTAAGTATGCGTTACTATCTGTATGAATAAATGAGGTGGTGTGTGTATAACTGTGTAGTTGAGTAAATGGAACTGTGATTGATTCTTTGCATGAGTGACTAGGATGAGTACATAACTGACTAGGATGAGTGCTGGTGTGTCAATGTCTATTTAGGTGTATGAGTGCATTTGATAGTGTTCTATTGATCAGTGACTGCATGTATGAGTGATTGTATGGGTGAATGGGTAGATGTGTGTGTAGACCTAGGAATCACTGAGTGGGTATGTAGTAACTGGTATTAGTGTGTCAATGGTATCGAAAATGGTAGTCTGTATTTTACAGTGAGTGTATCAAAGGTTATATTAGTGTGTGAGGAGGTGCATCAGATTGTCACATGGATGATGTCATCAGTGATGTCATCAGTGATGTCATTTGAGATGTCATCAGTGATGTCATCAGTGATGTCACTGACCATGTCATGAATGATGTAATATGTGACGTCATCAGCAGTGCATTGCGGGGGCGCGAGTTATAGTTAGCTGAACTAACTATAACGGTGGAATTTCTATGGTTTTGTATGAGTGAAATGTCCAACTAACTATAACGTCCCTGAAACCTACGGTTTTTTCAGTGAATTTCTAAGGTTTTTTAAATGCTAATTTCTAATTATAACGTGCCTGAAACCTATGGTTTTTTCAGTGAATTTCAAAGGTTTTTTTAAATGCCAATTTCTAACTATAACGTGCCTGAAACCTATGGTTTTTTCAGTGAATTTCAAAGGTTTTTAAATACTAATTTCTATCTATAACGTCCCTGAAACCTATGGTTTTTTCAGTGAATTTCAATGTTTTTTTAATGCTAACTTCTAATTATAATGTTCATTTAACTTATAGTTTTTTCCAACACCCTCGAAGGACACAACACCCACTGCCACAACCCTCAGGACCTCCCCCCCCCGTACCACCCCTCTCCCTACTGTAATTATTTTTATTTGTTATTTAAACTATATAATGTCTTCTTGTTTTTTAAATATTAAACAACTTCATACAGTATGAAAGGGAGCCCAGCCCAGAGCCACATCTGAAGACCAACACATGTCATAGACCTACTGATCAAGCAGCTCCGACACCCAAGAACGCCACATTACCCACCACCACCCCCAGGACCCCCCCCTCTACCACCGAGGCAGCGCAGAACAAGACAGCGAACTTTCCGAAAACGGCATGGCCCCTCAGTCACACAATAGCTGAATATTGGGACAGGTGTGAACAAACTATATGTGAAGGAAGCAATTCACCCATGTTTAACAATGCACACAATGCAAAGTGTAGCGGTGATGTGCTGGACACATCTCAGTATGCAGAACACACACCTCTCCATGTGCACAAATACTACTGGTGCTTGTAGTGTTGTGGACAGTGGACCCAACCATGTTACGTCAAACACTAGGGAAGATCTCAGTCATGTAGCTGTGTCGTCCCCCCCTGTAAGCATAAGCATAACCGGAGTGGGCTGGTCCGACGTACGCCACTTCAGCGTAGGAGTGTGAATAAATAGGCCGGAGCTCTGGGCGTGGTTCACTTGTGGGAAGGCCAAAGCGTCTGCCAGGGCGGCGCCCCTCACCCTGCCACGAGGCCGCCAACATGACTGCCAGCCTCCTCAGCCGATCGCTGGCTTCCGCCACACAGGCCCCCAGCGGCACAGCACCGTGGACTTATGTCTGTACAAACTACTGCCTTCGATATACACTGCGGACAGCAAGGCTCACAATTCAGATCGAGTCACAAATTGCAGATGATGCAGTCCAGTAGGCAAGAGACATTGCTGAAGTCAACAACACATGGCTGTGGGCCCTTCCTGACCGCTGCCTCCGGCCTACACTGCGGTCAGTAGGGCTCACAATTCAGATGGAGTCGAGATTGCAGATGACGCAGTCCAGTAGGCAAGAGATATTGCTCAAGTCAACAACACGTGCCTGTGGGCCCTTCCTCACCGCTGCCTCCTGCCTCCACTGCGGTGAGTAGGGCTCACAATTCAGAGCGACTCGCGATTGCAGATGACGCAGTCCAGTAGGCAAAAGACATTGCTACCAGTGCGGCCAGCCCGGACCACGCATCATCGCTGACTGCGCACACGCTAAGTGCTTCAAGTACCACTAACTCTGTGCAGCTCAATTCAACGCCACTTGGCTGTGGGCCCTTGATGACCACTGCCTCCGGCCTACAATGCGGTTAGCAGGGCTAACAATTCAAGATTAGTGCAGATGCAAATTGTGTAAGAGAGTATAATCGGTTAAGAAGACTGTATGCTCCCAATCTGTGCAGCTCAAGTCAACGTCACGTGGCTGTGGGCCCTTGCTGACTGCTACCTCTGGCCTACACTGCGGTCATCAGGGCTCACAATTAAAATTAAATCTTGATTCATTAATTACAGAGTCCAGTAGGCAAGTAACTATCACAGGCCTAAAATCTACATAATATCCTTTTAGTATCCTTGCATCAAGAACTTTTTTTATATCAGTTATAGCTTTAGTACAATCACCAAATTCATCTTCAAGTGCAAACGAACACTCATTAGCAGTCTACACTGTGGGCAGCAGAGCTCGCAATTTGAATTTTGGACACGTGGTGCCACTAACCCTGTTCAACACAAGCCGCGACATGTGGTGCCACTAACCCTGTTCAACACAAGCCGGCGACACGTGGTGCCACTAACCCTGTTCAACACAAGATGATCCCACATGTGGAACTGTGTCCTGAGTCCTGAATGGCAGTGACCCCAAGTCCATGGCAGCGACCACAGCACCAGACTCCCTTCGATCAGTGAGGCATATTTCCATATGCAAGGCCGGCTACAGGTGGTGCCACTAACCCTGTACAACACAAGGCGCGACACGTGGTGCCACTAACCCTGTTCAACACAAGCCAATCCCACATGTGGAACTGTGTCCTGACTCCTGAATGGCAGTGACCCCAACTTCGTGGCAGCGACCACAGCACCAGACTCCCTTCGATTAGTGAGGCGTATTTGCATATGGAAGGCCGGCGACACGTGGTGCCACTGAACCTGAACTACGCAGGCCGGTGGGGCCACCAGCCTATGCACGTGGCTGTGGGCCCTTGCTCACCGCTACCTCTGGCCTACACTGTGGTCAGCAGGGCTCACAATTCAGATACAGTCGCGATTGCAGATGATGCAGTCCAGTAGGCAAGAGACGTTGCTCCCAGTGCGGCCCGTCCGCACCAAGCAGCATCACAGGCTCATACATTCTCAATGCTTCAGGTGCCACTAACTGTGCACCTCAACTCAATGCCACGTGGCTATGGGCCCTTGCTGACCGCTACCTCTGGCCTACACTGCGGTCATCAGGGCTCACAATTAAAATTTAGTCTTGATTAATTAATTACAGAGTCCAGTAGGCAAGTAACTATCACAGGCCTAAAACCTACATACAGTACAATCACCAGATTCATCTTCAAGTGCAAACGAACACTCATTAGCAGTCTACACTGCGGGCAGCAGAGCTCGCAATTCGAATTTTGGACACGTGGTGCCACTAACCCTGTTCAACACAAGCTGCGACACGTGGTGCCACTAACCCTGTTCAACACAAGCCGGCGACACGTGGTGCCACTAACCCTGTTCAACACAAGCCGATCCTACATGTGGAACTATGTCCTGAGTCCTGAATGGCAGTGACCCCAAGTCCGTGGCAGCGACCACAGCACCAGACTCCCTTCTATCAGTGAGGCATATTTCCATATGCAAGGCCGGCGACACGTGGTGCCACTAACCCTGTACAACACAAGGCGCGACACGTGGTGCCACTAACCCTGTTCAATACAAGCCGATCCCACATGTGGAACTGTGTCCTGAGTCCTGAATGGCAGTGACCCCAAGTCCGTGGCAGCGACCACAGCACCAGATTCCCTTCGATCAGTGAGGCATATTTCCATATGCAAGGCCGGCGACACGTGGTGCCACTAACCCTGTACAACACAAGGCACGACACGTGGTGCCACTAACCCTGTTCAATACAAGCCGATTCCACATGTGGAACTGTGTCCTGAGCCCTGAATTGCAGTGATCCCAACTTCGTGGCAGCAACCACAGCACCAGACTCCCTTCGATCAGTGAGGCATATTTCCATATGCAAGGCCAGCGACACGTGATGCCACTAACCCTGTTCAACACAAGCCGCGACACGTGGTGCCACTAACCCTGTTCAACACAAGCCGGCGACACGTGGTGCCACTAACCCTGTTCAACACAAGCCGATCCCACATGTGGAACTGTGTCCTGAGTCCTGAATGACAGTGACCCCAAGTCCGTGGCAGCGACCACAGCACCAGACTCCCTTCGATCAGTGAGGCATATTTTCATATGCAATGCCGGCCACATGTGGTGCCACTAACCCTGTTCAACACAAGCCGCGACACGTGGTGCCACTAACCCTGTTCAACACAAGCCGGCGACACGTGGTGCCACTAACCCTGTTCAACACAAGCCGATCCCACATGTGGAACTATGTCCTGAGTCCTGAATGGCAGTGACCCCAAGTCCGTGGCAGCGACCACAGCACCAGACTCCCTTCGATCAGTGAGGCATATTTCCATATCCAAGGCCGGCTACAGGTGGTGCCACTAACCCTGTACAACACAAGGCGTGACACGTGGTGCCACTAACCCTGTTCAATACAAGCCGATCCCACATGTGGAACTGTGTCCTGAGTCCTGAATGGCAGTGACCCCAAGTCCGTGGCAGCGACCACAGCACCAGACTCCCTTCGATCAGTGAGGCATATTTCCATATGCAAGGCCGGCGACACGTGGTGCCACTAACCCTGTACAACACAAGGCACGACACGTGGTGCCACTAACCCTGTTCAATACAACCCGATCCCACATGTGGAACTGTGTCCTGAGTCCTGAATGGCAGTGACCCCAAGTCCGTGGCAGCGACCACAGCACCAGACTCCCTTCAGTTTTATTTGTTGTTGTTTTGTTTAAATAAAATGTTTTATATGTAAATCTATACATGACTAAGATTCTTGTTTGTCCAACCGCACACGGACAATTCCGGGCCCAAGAAGGTTGTTGGGGGTATGTTGCTAATGTGGGAAGAGGATGCGTTACCTGATGATGTGGGGAGAGGCAGTGTGAAAGGGGTATCTCTCACAGAAAGAACTCCGGTATGTTTTCAGAAATGCCTCAGACAGATGCCAGCTGACGGACTGAATCACAAAATGGCTTTTCAATGCTTATTTAGTGTGACTTGTGAACACCCAGGCTTGCAGATGGACAACTGCGGCCCGTCCGCTCGACTCACAGACGCAGTACTACGAGCCGTCCGCTCCCAAAGGAACAGCAGCGTAGTAGCTCGCAGAGGTACAGGCACAGCAGCGTACTAGCTCGCAAAGGTAGACAGCTGCGAGCCGACAGACTGGCTTCTAACGGCATAGCTGCGAAGTGGTGATGTTGGGCAGAGGGAGCGTGAAAGGGTTATCTCGCACAGACAGAGCTCCGGTATATTAAATTGCCCCGGGACCTTTCTTTTATATTTTCACTCGATGCGAGAAAGCGCACTTTCTGGACCAAGACCTTTCTCCCTACCAAATTTGGCGTAATTCCGTTCAGCAGTTTGACCTGTAGCCTTGTCTAAAGTTTCCTATGGAAAATCCATTGAGAAAACACGTTTTCACACCCCCCACATAGCTACCTGTCGCAGGCGTACTCGCTGTTGGTGTGCAGGTCAGTGGTCTAGTTGTCAACATGTCACGGCCACTCCCTGAGGGCAGGTTTGCACACACACCACACCCATCCGGCACATGCGTCACAGGCCATGTGACCACACAAATATAATGGATCGACAACGTCACATCCTTTATTGCCGGTGGTGACTGGATGGTGGACGCTCCACGGGTTTCAATCATAAAGAGTCCATGAAAACTTGTGCAGAGGGTTAGTCGCACCCTGAGCTGTATGGCCGTCGGGGGCCTACTTCCACGTGGCGCGGACTTGAGTTGCACAGGGTTACTGCCACCCAAAGCTGATGTGGCCATCAGGGGCCTACCACCACGTGGCGCGGACTTGAGTTACACAGGGTTAGTGCCACCCGAAGATGATGTGGCCGTCAGGGGCCTACCACCACGTGGCGCGGACTTGAGTTGCACAGGGTTAGTGCCACCTGAAGCTGATGTGGCCGTCAGGGGCCTACCACCACGTGGCGCAGACTTGAGTTGCACAGGGTTAGTGCCACCTGAAGCTGATGTGGCCGTCAGGGGCCTACCACCACGTGGCGCGGACTTGAGTTGCACAGGGTTAGTCGCACCCTAAGTTGTATGGCCGTCAGCGGCCTACCACCACGTGGCGCTGACTTGCGTTGCACAGGGTTAGCAGCACCAAAAGCTGATGTGGTCTCCGCCATTGATGACTCAGAACTCAGCAACATGTGTGGGATCTGCTGGGCCGCGGAGCGGGTCCACATAATGTCCACCAAGCCATGGTGGCGGGACCGGGCCCTGGAGCTTTCACGGGCACGTGGAGTGCCCACTGGTAGACACTCCGGTGGCAGCAGGTAATTATTTGGTCATGGATGCGCAGGTGCGACAGTGTCTCTCTCTCTCTCTCTCTCTCTCACTTCCCTCTCTTCACTCTCTCTCTCACTCTCTTCCTTCCTTTCCTTCTATCTCTCTCACTCTCTCTCCCTTCTCCCTTTCTCACTCCCTTTCTTTCCTTCCCTCTCTTTTTCTCTCTGGCTTTTTTTTCCTTCTCTCTTTCTCTGTGTCTCACTCCTTTGATATGCACATTACACACGTCCTTATTTTGTGCTTTATTTTCCAGGCTGTGTCGTCGACATTAATGGACCCGACAGGAGTCTTCCGCCTTGTTGTTTTGTGTTCAGTTTGTTAAATTTAGTTTATCCTCTATATGTACGGAAAAATTAAGTTATGAAAAAAAAAAATTTCAATAAAGTTTTTGGTTGTTACTTAAGTGCTGTGTGACTCTTTCTCGTTCTTATTACTGTTATTTAGTGGTGTCCACCATGGTGTTAAATTTTGGGGCTGTTATCGCGGGAATACTGGTGATGTCTGCAGTTTGCACCAGCTTCTGAATAGTGTGTTAGATTTATCTCAACTTTAGTTGCATTAAAGTGCTGATAATGAGATGCAGAGTAGGCGTTCCCGTGCAAAAACACACGAGCTCCACCTTTGCGATTTATTCTAAATACTAAAATCCTGTATTGAATTGCACTGTGGTAGTGAGTGCATTTACAGTGTACACACAAAATCAATGAAGAAATCTCGTTGTATTTATATTGATTGGGAATAGTGGGTCAGGTGCTGAATCTTGACGGGATACACTGCCCAGTGCGTTTATTTTTCTGTACACGAAAAACCACATCACAACTTTCACAACGAAAGGCAAAAACTGCGATGCGAAACAAATTCCGGCGATAAGCCTCGTTAGCACCAGGGATTTTACACCTGCTTTCTGCTGGTGTTAAGCAGGACGACTACCTACAGCATGAAAGGGAACACAGCCAAGAGCCACACCGGAACACCCACAGGTGCCATAGAGTCAATGAGCATGATACACGGATACCCATGAGGGCCACAACACTCATCGCAACAACCCCAGGACCGCCAACGCCCCCCGAACCCACATCTGAGCAAGTGTCTCCGTGTGGTCATTGTGTTAGCATGATGGGCACGGGCCCTGCAACATCACAGTGTACTGTCTTCAGCGGACGTTACCATGTCACCTCAGCGTTGGCAGTGAGCCTGGACATGTAGCTACCCACGCATCCTCCTGCATGCACAAGTGGCGTGTGCTGGTCCGGCGTACACAGGTCAGCGCAGGGGTGTGCCTATCCGGCAAGGGGAACAGGGTGTCTCGGACATGTCTGTGTGCAAGAAGTGCGGTAAGTGTGTCTCTGTGTTCTGGTGTGGCCGCCACAAGGGCCGCAGCAGTCGATGTTGTAAAGTGGCATGCACCACCTCCAAACGGCAGTGTCACGATGTGATTGGAATGACGCAGGACATGCGCGAATAGGCATTACAATGGTGTGCCGTAGGAGTGCACGGGATACAACAGCACAGCGCCCAAAAGTGTGGGGGCTCGTGGGAGGGAGTAGCAGCTGTTTGGCAACGTAACACACAGTGAACCCGCCCATGTGCCACGTGCTGGGCATCTCATCCATGATGACCAGGGTCGCAGACATCCCACAACACCCACGACCGGCCTTTGTACACATCCTGTATGAATGCAGCTGGAGAAGTTACTGTAGGGATGAAAGGTTCTTTGTCTGAGCTATCTTGCGCTAACACATCTGGTGCTCCGAGAAGGAACTTGCAAGTGGCCAGCCCCCCTTGACAGATACGATAATATTTGCATCCGTCTCCCACACTACGCACTGCCCGATTTGAGAACGAGTACACATCCCACAATCAAAAGTCCTTTGTCGTAGTTAGCGTGCGTGAAATGGCCTTCACACGTACTCCCACCACACCCCTGCCCTGCACCCATTGCACATAGACCCGGCTCATTGCACCAAGCTGTGCCATTTCATCCACAAGACTGACACACGGCAAGCCAGTGCAGCTACAAGCAGAGCCACTGACGCAATGGCAGGGCATCCCGAACACATGGTCGACTCCATTCACGTCCACCTATACCTTGCACGTCTGCTGCATGTCCTGGGTGCACTGCCTTTGGCAGTGCTGTGGATCACTTACCGGCTGAGCTTCCGCATTGCGGACGTCACCTGCGTTCAACCTGTATTGCAATATCGCACGTGCCTATCCGAGTGGTGCATGGACGTGTGCCTCTCCAACGTGTGCGTAGCTGACATGGATTACGACGGGTGTGTGTGCCCCCTGTTGGCCCACGACCAGGAGTGTCATGGTGATGCCCGTTTATGGCATGCATGGATGTTTGGCATGCATGTTGGGAACTGGGCCTGGGACATTGCACGTGTCGTAGTATGCAGTGAGCAAATTGACCCACTTCCCGATTCTGCTTTGGTGCACATTGGGTACAGTGGTTGGAGTCAGCACATCTGTCCCGGTCAGCTGATGGATTACGTCGACGACATGTCAAATATTGTGGCCAACCATCACTCATTAAAGATAGTGGCTTATGCAGCTGCACTCGCGTTCACGGACGAGTGACAAGGTACCTACAACCACGACTCGATGTGCCACATTGCACGTGTCCCGCCGCATCATTGCACGTTGTGCATCTGGTCACATGTCCCAAGACGACAGTGGACATGGCTGCATTGGTGTCGACTCATGTCCGAGGCGCGGACAACCAACGCTGCTTGACACTGACGTGTGTTGGTGATGGACTACCCCGAGGAGAACATGGACGTTTTCCTACGTTCCTTATTCAGGCACGCTGCTGCATTTGTCTGCATATCGTGGCACTACTCTTGGCCGTACTGACAAGCACTTTTTTTAATAAAATTTCCACATTTTCACTTGTCTCCAAATGTGTTGTGTCTTCATTTGTATGCCAATGTGTGTGTCTCGTACTCTCTGGCTGCCTGCCATACGTGAATTGCTACCCCATCCGGACTGTGGGTTTGTACTTATGTGTTCTCATGTGCCTGTTTCGTACTGACGCTTTTGGATGTTTATCCGCCACAGCCGAGTGCATTTGTGTCCTGTGTTCAATTGTGCAAATGTTTGTGTTTGGACAACATTGTGTTGGATGTTGGTGTGCTCTGCTTCCTATGTGTGTGTGCTGCATTCTGTGTGAGATGTCCCTTCATGTGAGGTATTGTTCACCCTTCTCCCTTTCAGGCAGTGTGGTTTTCACTTCTGTGCTTGTTCAGTGGTGTGATGTTGGCAGGTTGTGTGACTTGTGCTCCTTGTTGGTGTGTTTCATTTTAGCCATGGTTTGTCTGTAGTTGTGCTGTACTTAATTGTGCATGTGTGCCATTGTGCCCATCTCCCCCGTCCCCCCACTCCCTGCTTGTTCCTCTTCCTGGTGCTGTTGTGTCTGTAATTTTGTTACTCCACACATAAATACATGTAAAGAACAAATTAGAATAGTTCCTTGATTCTTTTAGATTGCAAAACTTCTCTCTATTGGTTATTTTTGAATTTTCCATATAAACAGTTTTTTTAATATTCAAGAACACATAGAAGTCAGAAGTGCAACGTATTCTATCAACACACTTTCTAGAACATTCTACAACACGTGCAGGTTAAAAGTTCATCAATTTTTTTAAACCTAACGATATTTTTTTGCAACATTTTCTCGAACATTTAACGGCACGTGCAGGTTAAAAGTTCACGATTGTTTTAAGTTCGAACAGTGCCTTCCAAATGCAAGTAGCAGGTGTGGTTGAGTTGATCAAATTTTATCCTATCATATGTACTCCACGTTTAAACTGCTTTTTCTTAACCAATCACAAAGATGCTTTTCCACAAAACGAATGTGCACCCTACTTTTAAAAAACAATGCTTTTCATCTCCCAATCAGTTATCGTTTTGAATGAGAAAAAAAGTAGTTCCCCACCTTTAAACATATCTCTTATTCTACGAACGGACTGCATGAGCTACAGACATCTATCCATACTTCCCAGCCATACCTTCAAAATGCTAGTGTGGATCGTAGGACATAGCTATGTTTTCTGGTGCAAGAGGTATGCAGAACAGAGATGTATTGACTTAGACCTAGGTTTACAAAATGTGGACATTAAATGGTTTGGACAGAGAGGATTGAAGTGGCACCAATTGTTGCCTTTGGTTAAAACCTGTTTGCATCTCCAACACCCTGACCTCATGATTGTGCACTGTGGTGGAAACGACCTAGGCACATTGACTGGTGTAGGTTTGGAAATGCTAATGAAAGACACCTTTCGACAATTGATGTTGCTTTTGCCTCAAACTGTCTTTGTATATTCCAATATATGCCAAAGACAGAAGTGGAAATGGTCAAACCAATTTTGTCCTCAGATTGAAAAATCTAGGAAGAATGTCAACAAAGCTGTGTCTGCATACCTCAGAGACCATAGAATGGGGTCGATCTACAACAACAACATTGGTTTTGATATGGCTGATATCTACAGAAGTGATGGAGTACACTTCACACATCAGGGAAATCGAGTTTTTCTGAATAACCTGAAGCTGTGCATCCGCACTTATATGTAGCTCCAACTAATAAACACAAGGGCTCTTTTTAGAGCCACCTTATATTCCCAATATCGGTTCGCAGAGTGACAGCTGCGATCCGGCTAGCACAGGGAGACCTGCGGGCCGTCCGGCAGGCTCGCAGAGGGACAGCTGCGGCCCGTCGGCTCGGCTCGCACAGGGAGAGCTACGGGCCGTCGGCTTGCAAACGCACACCAGCGTGCTGGCTCGCAGAGGGAGAGCTCGGGTCTAACTCGCAAGGGGACACCAATGGGCCAACGGCCCTGCTAGCAGAGACACACCTATCACCTAACGGACTGGCTCACACATGTACAGCTAGGGACACGACGGCTCGCAGACGCAGACCTGCAAACCGACGGACTGGTACTGTTTTATGCTTTAGGGTAGTACAGTGGTGTTTGTGTACTGTAGGGTGTTCATGCTGGAGGTAGCGTTTTAGGGTTTAAGGTAGTGCACTGCTGTTTGGGTAGTGTAAGAATCATGCTGGAGGTAGTGTTTTAGAGTTTACGACAATGCAGTAATGTTTGGGTAGTGTAAGGGGTCATGCTGGGAGTACTGTTTTGGGGTTTAGGGTAGTGCAGTGGTGTTTGTGTAGTGTAGGGGGTCATGCTGGGAGTAGTGTTTTAGGCTTTACGGCAGTGCAGTGGTGTTTGGGTAGTGTAGGGGGTCATGCTGGGAGTAGTGTTTTAGGGTTTACGGCAGTGCAGTGGTGTTTGTGTAGAGTAGGGGGTCGTGCTGAGAGTAGTGTTTTAGGATTTAGGGTAGCACAGTGGTGTTTCTGTAGTGTGGGAAGTCATGGAGCGAGTACTGTTTTAGGATTTAGAGTAGTGCAGTGGTGTTTGTGTACTGTAGGGGGTCGTGCTGGGGTAGTCTTTTAGGGTTTAGGGTAGAACAGTGGTGTTTGGGTAGTGTAGGGGGTCGTGCTGGGGGTAGTGTTTTAGGGTTTAGGGTAGTGCAGTGGTGTTTGTGTAGTGTAGGGAGTCATGTTGGGAGTAATGTTTTAGGGTTTAGGGTAGTCTAGTGGTGTTTGTGTAGTGTAGGGGGTCGTGCTGGAGATAGTGTTTTAGGATTTAGGGTACTGCAGTGGTGTTTGCGTAGTGTAGGGGGTCCTGCTAGGGGTAGTGTTTTAGGGTTTACGACAATGCAGTAGTGTTTGGGTAGTGTAGGGGGTTGTGCTGGGGGTAGTATTTTAGGGTTTAGGGTAGTGCAGTGGTGTTTGGGTAGGGGGTCATGCTGGTGGTAGATTTAGGGTTTAGGGTAGTGCAGTGGTGTTTGGGTAGTGTAGGGGATCGTGCTGGGGGTAGTGTTTTAGAGTTTACGACAGTGCAGTGGTGTTTGGGTAGTCTTTGGGTAGTGTAGGGGATCGTACCGACAGACTGACTCACAGAGCTCCGAGCCGACGGACGGGCTTCTAAAGGCATAGCCGCGACCTGGTGATATGAAGAGAGGCAGCGTGAAAGGCATATCTCACACAGACACAGATGCCAGTGTTGCCTCACAGAGGTAAAACTACGAACCCGATGGCTTCTACACGGAGAGATGCGAGCTGACGGAGTAAATCACAAAATAGCTGCCAACACTTCCTGGTTTCAACCATTCACAGCCAATAAGCCGCAAGCTGGTGCTTGTAACCCCTCAGCCAATCACATGTCAGAATTCTCAAATATCGATATCTGTAAAATTTGATATTTCTCAAAAACTACTGAACGGATTTACACCATTTAAACAAAAGCGTGCTTTCTGGACCATCACCTTTCTCCCTGCCAAATTTGGCGTAATTCCGTTCAGCAGTTTCACCTGTAGTCTTCTGTAAACTTTCGTATGGAAATTGCATGCAGAAAACATGTTTTAGGACCCTCTTTTTCTCAGCCCCTCCTACACCATTCACCCCCAAACTTTCAATATAAGAGCTAATCAAAAAAGAGAAACTTTTTGGATAATTTCATAAAGATTCGTCAAACGACGCCAAAGTTACAAGCACATAGAAGGCTCCAGAAGGGGGGCCGCGCAATCCCCCTCCCAACATGAGTGAAGCCCCGGGGCTGCGCGGACCCCAGCTCACCCCCGCAACCCCTGCGAGCCCCTGCTGTTATTTTTTAAGAAATACCCCCAGAACCTAGCCCACCCAAGGGCCTCATTAAAATGAAACGCAAGAACCCGCGACCCCAGCGCGAATTTTTGCCGATTTTTTTTTTTTTTAAATGATTTTTGGGCCCTGGGCCTACTTCTGGGACCCCTGAGCAGGCCTAGGGGTCAGGGTTTTCTACCCTGCCCCCTTCTCTTGTTTTATACCTTTGTTTCTCTGTTTTCAGGTAACTCGCTTCTACCGAGCCACAAGATGGCTGCCAACACTTCCTGGTTTGGACTACTAGCAGCCAATCACAGTGAAGCTCGTGCATGCGACTCAGGCTCCGCCCAGATATCGAAACTTTTATTTTTCAAATTTCTCAGCAACTACTGAACGGATTTACACCATGTTTAAAAAGGTCGCTTTCTGACCCAAGCACTACCTTTCTGCCGAATTTGGAGTAATTCCGTTCAGTAGTTTCTGCTGTAGCCTTGCACAAAGTTTCCTATGGGAAATTGATTTTTTGACTCTTATTTTTTGAATTTCTCAAAAACTACTGAACGGATTTACACCATTTAAAAAAAAGGTCGCTTTCTGAACAAAGCTCTACCTTTTTGCCAAATTTGAGGCAATTCCGTTCAGCAGTTCGGGCTGTAGCTCGTCGCAAAATTTACTAAGGAAATTAACACAGAGAAAACGAGTTTTGGGACCCCCCTTTTTTCTCAGCCCCCGCTTGACGAATCACCCCCAAACTTTCAGGATAGGAGCTGACCTGGATAGACTTTTTGTTTGGAGAATTTCAGGAAGATTCATCAAACAACGCCAAAGTTATTAGCAAATCAAAAAATGCTTTTCCTATGGAAACTAGGTTCTAACTATAACTACCAACTGGCGACAGCCAGTAGGTAATATATATATATATATATTACTGCTCTGTGTACACCAAGTTTGGAGCACTCTCAAACGGGTGCTGGCGTCACGGCGGTGTGTCCGCGAAATCAATACAAGCTCCTTTATATACAGGTGTTGTGCGCTTCACTATTCACGTCCTGGAAGTGCATGCAAGATCTCTTAATGTTGTTTCTGAGGCACAGACGGATTTTATGTATTTCGATGGCATTAGAGCTATGTAGTTCAGCAATTGTGAGGCAAGCGGTATTCATAATTAGTCAAGGAAATTCTCGTCTACACCACGACATCAATAGTAACAGCCCACGTGTTATTGTAGTGCTACTTGAGGAGGTTTGCGCTAATCATTTTAATATATGTATAGAAGTGGTTTTAACATATGAAGTACGTTATTTTATATTTCATGTCAATGTGCAATGTAATGTAGATATATTATGGGAGTACATGAATACTGACAACAACATGAGTATTGGTATAATTTATCCCCTAGATTACCACGCTGTAAACTCTAAATGCCATATAGTGATACCACATAATTCAGAGTATTCATTGCAATTTACTTTCATGTATTAGGCATTTTATATAATTTTGAAATCAACATGAAGTATTTTTTCTGTATCCATTAATTTGTCACACTATATATTGAATGTGAATAATGGCGCACACCCGATTGACAAAGGCTGTCATCACAGCCGAAACGCGTCTCTCCTGGCTGCTGGGTCGAGAGAGGCCCATTACATTAAAGAAGCCGTATTTCTGCAATCTTCGTGTGCGTGCTCTTTTCCTTTGGGAGCAAGGGTTGTGTTCACATATATATATATATATATATATATATGTATATATATATATGTATATATATATATATATATATATATATATATATATTACTGCTCTGTGTACACCAAGTTTGGAGCACTCTCGAACGGGTGCTGGCATCGCGGCGGTGTGTCCGCGAAATCAATACAAGCTCCTTTATTCCTCCTCCCGGAACAAAAGCCAGCACTCGCAGGGATGGTTGCAAAGTAGTTTTATTCCCAACGCAACAACAAACGCGTTTCGGCTTACGCCTTCGTCGGTGTTACTGACACACCCGACGTGGTCATTTTTAAAACTCAATACCTTTACATTGACAGTGAAAACGGAGCAATTTTCATTTTTCAAGGTCAGCGCCATCTTTACATGATTTTTTATGCTGCAATTATATAACTCATTTTCATGGTGAATCTTAAACGTAGGTCGTATGTTGCATTTCTACAATTCATCACATATTTACGTAATATCATCAAATGCCCAAAGTTATCCCTGGCATAATCATTTCATTTTCCATCTCGATGTCATTCAATTCCACATTGCATATTGACATTTCAAAATGTGTCCCCACAAATTAAAACGTATTGTTAAATTTCGCCGTATATCGGCTAGAGGGGCAACAGATTTACACTATCATGCCGTGTATCGGCTAGGTCCTCTGTCAAATTCATATCGTATATTAAAGACATCTAATTAACAAAAACATATTAAAAAATAAACCTCATTGCGCCATGTATCGGCCTTCTTTTTCTATTATTCGCCCAAATGTACTGCTAGTTCTTCCCCACTGTTTAAACCTTTTGGGGATTTGGTTTGCAAATCAATAATGTAACGTGACTCTAGTCTACGTAATTTTAGAATCCTATCCCCTCCCCTTATGTTGTTGGGGACATGGTCCAGGCCAAAATACTGTAACAGGTCCCTGTTAATTTGGTGTTTACTGGCAAAGTGCCTCGCCACTGGATAAGACGTATCTTGTTTCCTAATGGCCCGCATATGTTCTAATATGCGGACCTTGATCGGATGAATGGTGCTGCCTATGTATTTTGACCCGCAGGGACATACTAAACAGTGAACCGAATAAGCAGTATGGCAAGTTATGAATTTAGTTACTGATCTACGTTTTTCACCTCCGGTATCTCATAACTTAAAACCTTTTTACTGTTACTGCAGGCTTTACATTTTCCACACGGAAAAAGCCTCTCATTTCTTTGAGAGTTCCTTTTTCGGTGTGTCTTTGTCCAAATGGCTGTGGACTAGCATATCCTTTAAAGATCTTGCCTTCCTAAATGTCACCAAAGGAAATGCTGGTATGTCCGTGCTAATGTTCATATCCGTTTTTAGAATATGCCAATTTTTTCTAAGAGTTTTTTTCAAGAAATTGGCTTCCTGTGAATAAGTGGTGATCATCCTAAATTTTCCTCCTTCTTTGTTTTTCATGACCTTCTTATTCTCTTGTACTAGCTGTTCTCTAGAAATAGCTCTGACTTTATTCAAAGATCTTTCTAGTAGATCGGTATGATAGCCTCTCATAGTGAACCTAATTGCACATTCCCTGGCTGCTTCCTCAAAGTCACAGTTCCTAGATCTGTTCCTCTTCAACCTTAAAAATTCTCCATAGGGAATGCTTTGTATCAACTTTGGTGGGTGACTGCTGGTGGTGTGAAGTGTTGAATTGCCCGCCGTAGGTTTTCTATATAGTGCTGTATTCAGTTTTCCCTCAGCTATGAATACTCTCAGGTCAAGGTAGTTCACTGCCACTGAACTAACTTCCCCTGAGAAGTGTACATTTATGTTATTGTTATTTAAATACTCTATATAGTTATAGGCGGATTCTGAAGTACCCTTCCAAATTAAAAATAGGTCATCTATGTACCCATGCCAAGACACAACCTCTCCCGACCCTGCCACCACCTCTTCAGACGACCAGGACACCCGCTCCTCCCACCAGCCCATGAATAAATTGGCATAGCTGGGGGCGAAGCAGGTGCCCATGGCCGTGCCGGAGATCTGTTTGTAATTCTCTTCCTGAAATAAAAAAATATTATTAGTGAGGCAGAATTCAGTAAATTCTAAAAGCATTAAGTTGTGCTCTGCAAATTTCAGTGGACTGTAGCTTTCAGTCCATCTTGATGTTCTATACAGGTATATAGGCTGGTAATGTCTAGTACCATTAATTGCTATGATGGATCCCAACTCAATTGATCAATTCAATTTAAAAAGTCTTTGGTATCTTTTACATAAGAGGTCAACTGTAACACAAATTGGAATAAAAAATTATCTATGAACATTGATAAATGTTCCGTCAAACTTCCTTGCGAGGAGACGATGGGCCTGCCCGGCGGATGTTCACTGTCTTTGTGGAGTTTGGGGATGTGATAAAAAGTTGGTGGTATAGGATTAAGGTTCCGAAGAAACAGGTATTCATCTGTGCCCAACATTGATTTGTCATACCATTTTTTGATAAGAGAGTGGTAACTTTTAATACTTTCATTGTAATTTTCTTTCGTAGTTCTTTCGTAATGTCTACTATCTGACAGTTGCCTCAAGGCTTCATTGCAGTACTGTTTCCTTGTCTGGAGCACAACATTACCGCCTTTGTCAGAAGGCTTACAGATTATCGAAGTATCCTTTAACAGATTCTCCAACGCTTTTTTTCCCTCTTTCGTCATGTTTCGCACTCTCTTAGGATGTTTTCTCCTTATTCTGAAATTCAGTAAGTCATTGTTCACAGCTTCTGAAAAGACGTCTATAGCGTCTACTGGCATTTGTGGAATAAATTGAGACACAGGTTTGAAAGGGCTCTCCACTGTTTGCTGTTCAATGCCCACTCGCATTGTTCCCTGTGCGATGTCAAAATTATTTCTTGAATCACTATCTTGTTCCGTGTGTAAATGTTCCAAAGTTTCCAAAGCTGGTAGATCATTAACTGTTAGAATATCCATTGCTGTTGTTATTTGTGGTCTTGTCTTTGAGGCTTTAAATGTGGGTTTCAGTTTAAAACACTTGTGTAATTTTAATTTTCGAATACATTTGAAGAGATCTATCCTTGTCTGGGTATACTCCATTTGATTGTTAGGACAGAACGTTAGTCTGAGTTTTAGTACCTCTTCTTCTGTGGTTGTGAGGACTTTTGATGTAAAATTTACCACAGTTAGATTTTCCCCATTTATAGCCACTTCTTTCCCCTCCTGCTGCGTGTCACTTGAGGGGACATGTTTCCTTTTCCTACACCACCCTCCCCTTCCCGTTTTTCGGTGGTGTATTCTGGTGGCTTGCTTTTATAAAATTCTGATACATATATGTGGTTAAGAATGGAAAATCTATGCTCACATATATGTCCGTACCTTCACAATATTGTGGTATTTTGACTCTGATATTTGGCAGGGTGATATTTAATTCCCTTTATTCCAGTAGAAAACCATGCAGAAGAGAATTCACAGATGATGAGGCCAATGTTTATGAAACCCTCAAGATGAGTTTATATTGGTACTTCATGCTAGCGAACAATGTAGACATGGAATGATACAGTTTCCAATCTACATAGTATCGGCTATTTCTGCTTGTGCCATCCAAGTTAACCTACTCACATTAATCAGGGGTTTCCAAGATATCTGTAATGTAATATCACCTTCAGAATTATAGTAACCATAGGTAGCTGGCAGTCAATCCCATCCTGTCATAAAATCAGGCACACCAATCATTTGTGTTAAAAAGTGTACCCCGGAACTCTGGTATAAACATGTGGGTTAAACAGATGCTGATTGTCACTGAGCTGATTTGTACCATGCAAAAGTCAAGATGAGTGCTATGAGCGCCCTCACATGCCCCTACAAGTTCGGCTCCATGCGTGCATACTCTACAACAAACTGTGCCTGCTGGTATTTAAATCGTGTTATTGTGCCATTGCACATATACACCCATCTGTTGCCCAACATGGGGTGGCTCCAAGGTATGCTCTCCTTGTGAGTGCACTGGCATGCAAAGGAGGCCACTTGGGGACAATGCATTCCATGATCTTTATTACGGTGCTGCAATCAAAATGTGGCTTCCCGTGGTGCACGCAGTTCGCCCTTGTAAGAGGATGGCCACCTTAGTGCCGCATCCTGGCACATCCACCATGCTCCACTCGCTGGGACCCCCCACGGGAGTCCCCCATGTCCGGTGCTCTGATTGAGTCATTTTCGTTGATCAGGGGGCTGGGGTCAAGTACTTATAACTGCCCAGCCCAGTGGCCGTCCTCTTTGTTCCCCCAACTGGACATACTGTCTGGTGTGTCACGTCACACCCTCTTGGTCCGGAGATACAGCGGGCTTTGGTTTTGTAGCGGTGAGTGTGGGGCCATTCGGGGCCATTATCAGCCCCCCTCCCCTTTCCCCCTTTTAAAAATACTGTGTCTCCCACCTCCTGGTTGTAGCCCGGTCTGGGGGCTCGGGCCGGTCCGGGTGCCAGGGCCCGACTTGTGTGTGAAGAGGGTGTGTTTGTGGAGGTAAGCAGTGCTGGCCAGTCAGCCTGTCGAGTTACGTCTGAGCTGGCGGCTACGGGCACCTGGTTATTGTCCTGTTTTTTCTGGGGGGGGAGAGCAACGTATGAGGAAGCCCCACAGCCTGGTCATGCCCGGGCCCCAACTGTTTGTTAGATGACCGACAGCTCGGCCTGGCTAGCACATAAGGGGTGTGGTCAAGGGAGTTGTGCCAGCCAGTTGGCCTGTCGATGTTTTGCCGGTATCGCCATGGGGTCGGGGGAATTAGTGCAGGCCTGGGGCACCCCTCCCCCATGAAGGCATAATGTTGGCATGGTTCACCTACCGTAGTCCCGGGACAAAGGCCATAAGGCTGAGGGGCTCAGGGGCATGTCTGGCCAAGCGCGACCAACACAGAGTTAAATGACCTGGCGGGACGGCCTGGCTCATGTGCAGAGGGGTGCGGTTTTTGGAGCCGTGCAGGCTGGTCAACCCGTGGAGGTACGGTCTGCACCGCCAGGGGGGCTGTTCACAGCTGCCGACCTCGTTGCACTGTGTCGTGTCCAGTCTCACCTTGTGCCTGCAGGCAGCGACAGTGTTTTATCTCAGTGAGTCAGGGACCATTGGGGCATTTCTACAGCCTCCTGGTGGGCCCCTGTGGGGCCAACTGGTCCTGCCTCTGGGTGCTTTGCGGCACGCTTCGCCTGGCAGTATGGGGGGAACAATTTGAGCACTTTTCTGCCCAGGAGCTGTAGCTCCGAGCCAGGTTTATTATTCAGCACAGCTACCTGGGAGGCCGTGTCACGATACAAGACTTATCAGGGTCCTATAATTGATGTTTATGCCCTTTAACAATGACTACTTGCCACATACGTTTGCTGGCTAAGAACTCAGCGAAGCCTCACTTGGCTCTAGAGTTGGATACTATCAACTTTACCTGACAAAACAATCTCTCAGTCTTGATAAAGTCTTCGGATGAAACACGTGTCAGCTGCTTGCTTGTATTGAAAACAACATTAACAACAAAGAGTATAACTGTCAGTGCCAAGAATAAAAACTTTGAACATGCAAACTTAGAGTCTGAAGCAAATAAAATTATTACATTGGATTATATACTGTTGTAGTGGACTGCTTGCTTTTGTGTGCTTTGGTATTTTGTCTATTGGATCACTGCTTCATTGCTCGGATTGCAGAGTTACAATTTTGTGTCAATCTGTAATCTCGTGGTGCATGTGTTTTTCTTTAAAAATGGCAAGGGTAAAGGCCATCTGCAAGAGAGTGGTGCGGGCCTGTAATCTCAGATGCGTCAGCCAGGGTGATATGTATACGCCAGCCTGACCCTAATTTCTTTTATAGGCTGTCAGAGGAAATCTCTCTTGTTCTAATGTTTCTGGGCGGCTCGCTGCAGTGTTTTAAAGTTGTTGAATGGTGTTAAGCGCACATAACCTCGCTAGGTCTGAGAGCTAATTAAACGCAAATCCATTCAAAGCGGGGAAGCGGGGGGGAAAAAATGTTTATAATCAGCCATGTTACTACATCGAACAGGCGTAATTTTCGCTGGCTAATCAGAAAGAAGGTGAATGGATGGTGAGGTTAACTTCTACGGGTTTTGGGGCATGCATGGATGGTGCGGCCAACTTCAGCGTGTTTTGGGGCGTGCAGGGCTGTGCCAAGCATAGCTGTGCATTTTCGTGAAGGCCTGATTCATTGTGTGGTGTTCTGAGTGGCCTAACTTGCCGGCCTGGGAACATGTGGCTGCTGCGGGCGACCGTCCCAGACGGGGGGCTTCTCATCTTGGTTTGTACAGTGAGGCTGGCAGCCATCTTTTGAATCTCCCATCGACTTTCTGTGGCGTGGGTTTGCCTTCTGCGATGCAACAGGAAGGTTGTGTACCTTGATCGTTGCATCTGTGGTTTGATCCTTTGACCAAGTGGGGAACCCATCATGACAGTGTCTGCCTAGCATCCGCTACTTAGTCAGCACATCTCGACATGGAGCGGCGTGGGGTCTCGGTTGTGACACTGATGGTGGCCATATTTGGTGGTTTGATGCGAGGTTGATGGGGGGCAGGTTCTGAACATCACTGTTTTGATGGTGCTTCCATTCTGGATTCACATGTGGGTTTAAGTTGGGGAGCTTTTGAGGGGTATTTAGTAGTCGGTTGCTGCTGCTGCATCATTGTGGTGAGTTTTGTTTTCCTGTTTCACTTCTGAGGTCCCTTGTGGGGGGTCTGGACTCATATTTTAGTGGGCCCCTTTCTTTTTGTGCCACCACGGGAGATCACATGCTGTCTTCATTCTTTTTATGGAATGAATGCTGCCATTGTACTGATGGAGCAAAATGATAATCTGTGGTGGCCTGGGCCCGGCGAGCAGGGATTAATCTTTCTCATTGTTGGGGTTATGACATGTGATCAGGATATGTGGAAGGACAGGTTTCAGACCCTTATTTTAATTTCAAGTAACAACATTGTCAAGCAATATCAAACAGCACCATTAATTTAATAACTCCTTGTCTCGTACAGGCAAAACGACTGTGGAGTGCTTAGGATAGAAACTGGTGCTTGGGAAACCTAGATGGAGCATGGGTAGATTTGTTGTCAGTAGGTCCACAGCAATCCACCAGTTCACACACTGGCACTGGTATTAAATTTACCCAATTTTCATTTTATGATACTGAAAATTCATATTGTCATTTCACCATATGGGTCAACAAAATCACATCCCACCAGATGAAGTCATTAGCTTCAGCTTCTAAAGTAAATTGTTCTATATATGCTTTCATAATTTAGTGTATCAGAGTGCTCTGATGGGGGCAGTCCATACGCCTTATTTATTCAGAGTTAGGTAAATAAACTGGGCTGCGTCCAGGAGCTGCTGCTCAGAGGCAAGGTCTTTTGCATCTGGTGTCACAGGCCTCTCCAAGTCAAGGGTTAGAGTCCCAGCAGTGTGGGCACTGGCACCTTTCATTGATCAACTGACTGCAGCACAATCACAATCAAATTCCATGCAGCATGCATGAGGTACTATTTCACACTGTCTGTTTAGAAATACAGCTGGCTATTCTTTTGGGTGGCTTTGTAGCAGTGGTTATCACATTGACCCAGAATGCAAAAGTCCCCATAGACATAGTAGAGCGCACATTGATCCTCTATTTGCTGCTCTTTCCAGGTTCTCGTAAAGGCGCTACATGGCTTCATGGTTTAAATCTGGAGGTTTCTTTCGGCAAATGCCGCATAAGTTTAGGCTTCAATTGTGACATTATTATGCAGAAGATGCAGGAGATGGTAGTCCTGCTGTGATTCAGAGAATCCTCATGCATAATAAATTAGGCTAGTTTTCAGAGAAAACCACCCGACATTTATGCAGCACCTAGCTAGGTAAAAGGTCAGCACAAAACCCTTTATATAGTACAATGGCAGGGCAAATGTAGGTGAAAGGTTAGGTGACTACCCAGGCTGATATTGGAGTACATTGTGAATCATAACACCCACTCCTCATCCGACCGGACGATATACTAAAAAATAAAAAGGGAATGTCTTTCTAATCAATCATAAAAACATTGTTAAATGATCACAATAAAAATTTCTAAAAGTTATAAAAAATGCTTAAATAAGTCCTTTATATATGTTAAGAAGCTCTATAAGTCCTTTAAAATATGTTCATATATAGTTTGAGTGACTGAGTACGTCTGAAAGCCATGGTGCTAAGAGTGATAAAAGAAAAGAAATTGTTTAAAATTCCAATTTCGGTTGTTTTGAAAAAAGGCCGAATTCTTCCCAGCACACGGAGAGCCAGATGTTTATGTGTCCTGTGTGGGAGATGCAACATCACTGCTGCTTGCCTTCGCAGATGATGGTCCCTGTAACACCTCACAGATCAGGTCAATCGAGCAAAGGTGATCTTCTTCAGTTCCCACAGTCGATGCTGAGGAAGCATTTGAAACATCCAAAGTCTGTGGGCCTGCAGTAGAGCCGGTGTCCAATCCAACAGGAGCTGAAGCATCCTGTGGTTGCTCTAAGAATGCCGACATCAACATGGGAATATGCTGAGGACACTGCACTAAGTGGGCCTTTATCCGGTCCAGCAATACATCCACGTCCAGCGGCGCAACCGATGGAAGTGTTAGACAGAGGTCCAACACACATTCTTGTCCGCAGTATAAGCAGCGGAGAACAGGCAAAACACAGTCAATCCAGACTGGTCGGAATGATAGGAACCAAAACTCGCTTAGCTCCTGAAGTTGAGGTGTGCTCAGATGGAGTACCATGTGGTCACAGCAAAGTCGCTCCAAGAGTGATTTTTCAACCTCTTTGGTGATTGGGACATCTATTGCATAGCAGAAAAATGAGCCCTCCAAAAACACTTCCTAATACGGAGTGTATGAAAGCTGGAATCACCCCTTTATCTGTGCTTTATTCTACCGACCCCCTTACCACATGCCCTCATTTCCCCAACTGCTAGGCGAAATGATCTCCCAACTGGTCATCAACCACGCCAGAATTATTATAATTGGAGGTTTTAATTATTGGCCCACAGATGCACAGGAGAGTGCCAGCTCCATAGAATTCATGTATATCCTGTCTGGAATGAACTGCATTCAACATGTGCACAATGCCACCCATATAATGGGACATATTCTGGACCAAGTCTGGACCTCCAACTTGGAAATTTCACAACCTTTAATCTCCCCTTGCACATGGTCAGACCATTACCTTATCACATTCACCATGGCCTGTGCCCCCCTAACCAAACCCTCCCTGATGGGTAATCACCTGGCTAGAAATTGGAATCGGGCCAATATTGGCGATTTCTGCACACTATTAAAGGTCACATTGCAAACGGAACAGGACTCCCTCTGTAATCAGGCAACGAGCATCAAGCTATGGCTTGAATCAGCTAGTGACAACATTGCCCCCTTTAAAAGAACTAAACTTAAGCGCCCCCATGATGCTCAACGCTGGTTCTCCGACGATCTGAAACAAAAAAAACACGCCCTTAGGCAAGCGGAGCGTAGCTGGAGACGGGACTACGTCTCAGAAAAAAAGCCACTTATGTTACCCTACTAAAAGACCATAAAAACTCCATCCTCCAGACTAAGGCAGCTTATTTCTCCTTTAAAATTATGAACTCAGCTACTAAGACCAATGATATCTTTTCTATAGTCGACGAGCTTGCAAAACCAGACAGAGTGATGGCAAAACCTGTCCCCTCACAATCACTATGCGACTCCCTTAACTCTTACTTCATCGAGAAGATTGCCACCATCAAAGCTAGTATTCCTACTCCCACACCTTCGACTGCCTCCCCTATCACATGCAAAAATTCTCTTGTATTGGACCAAATCCCCCTGATTTCTAGGGAAGAGTTTTTTGTTTTACTAAAAAAAGTCAGATCAGGTTCCCCTACCGACTGCTGCCCTCCTCATATCTTGCAGGAGGCTTTTCTTACCTGTCCAGACCCGCCCCTCTCACTTCTGAACAATTCTCTTAAACAAGGCACTGTCCCAGACACCTTTAAAAACGCTGAAATTGTCCCTATCCTGAAGAAACCCAACTCTGACCCTTTGGTCCTGAGCAATTTCCGCCCCATTTCCCTACTCCCCTACCTTAGTAAAATCTTAGAGGCCCACGTAGCGAACTGTCTCAGCTCATTTATTGAGCACTCTCAGTTCCTCGACCCTCACCAGGCAGGATTTAGACCAGCACACTCCATGGAGTCAGTCATCCTAGCAGTCATGGACGAGCTCAGGAGAGGGGCCGATAAAAATATCACTCAGGCCCTGGTACTATTGGATCTATCAGCCGCTTTTGACACAGTCGATCATGGCCTCCTGATCGATCGTGTCGGTAATGCTGGTATCCAGGGTCTGGCTTTGAAGTGGATCTCCTCCTTCCTCTGTGACCGATCTCAGGCAGTCCGCCTCGCCAACTTCTCAGCCAAGAAAGTGAAGTTGACCTGTGGGGTCCCCCAGGGTTCTTCCCTCTCGCCCCTCCTGTTTAACCTGTATATGCTACCTTTGATTTGGTCCCTACGCAAAAGAAGAGTTGAAACTTTCAACTATGCTGATGACCTCCAGTTGGTGTTCGAAATTGACTCTTCTAACACGTCAGTATCCAACTTTCAATCCACCATGAGCTTTATCAGTGAATGGATGTACGCTAACCAACTGAAACTTAACCCTGATAAAACTGAGCTAATTTTAACTGGAGGCACTGCCAACCCTTGGAATTCTAATTTTTGGCCTCCCTCTTTGGCAGTCATCCTCGCCCAGTAGAATCTGTAAAAAGTCTTGGGGTTATAATCAGCAACGACCTGTCTATGAAACCCCAGATCAGTGCGGTAGTCTCTGCCTGCTTCTTCCACCTACGCAGAATCCGTAAGATCTGCAGATTTCTGACTACCGAGGCCTTGACCTTAGTCACCCTGGCCTTGGTTATCTCTCGAATTGATTATGCCAACTCACTTTATGTCGGCATCCCGGCATATCAACTTCGTTTGCAGTTGGTACAAAACCAAGCAGCCAGGCTCATTTTCCATCAACCCAGACACCAACATGTCCGCCCTTGATGAAGAGCCTCCACTGGCTTCCGGTGGCTAAACGCTGTGCCTTTAAGCTGGGCTGTACCATCTTCAAAGCCCTTGCCGGGAACGGCCCTGCATTCATCTCATCTAGGATCCATCGCTATGCCCCCTCTCGTGAATTGCGCTCCTCCCATCTGAATCTGCTTACCATCCCCACCTTCAAACGTAAAAAACACGGTGGCCTTAGATTTTAATTTCTGGCCCCTCAATTTTGGAACTCTCTCCCTGCTGGACTGAGGTCAGTAACATCTTTCGCCCAGTTCAGAACACTTCTCAAGACCTTGCTGTTCTCTCAGGCATATGAGTAAAGGTTCTGTCATTGTGTACTGTCGCCCACCCGCTCTCAGCGCCATGAAACCGCTTGGTGTAAGTGCGCTTAACAAGTATTTTTAACATAAAATAACATAACAAGACTGTCCAAAAGGTGCTTAACAGTCCAGAACCTATGGTCTTAAATATGTGTACAGTACCCTTTGTATCAGACATGTTAAAGATACACGGTACCATTTCTCCGAAATGGAAAGGGCAGTTTGTTTGTACTAGTGCCTGTATCTCAGCTGAGGACCTTGCAATCTGAAGATCAAAAGTCTCTCGCGCTGAGGTTAAGTGCACATCCTTCTGTAAAAGCATGGCTTTCAGTCGGCTCAGAGTATCAAACCGTATAAAGGAAACATTCAACGAAGGCCATAACGGCACCTCCCTGACTGTCTGGGTTGGTGGACACAATACTTGCATACAACAAGTAACCCTGGAACTTACTGTGACTAGATATGCGATGCCTGGAAGCATCCCACAACAACCTTGATCATTCAGCATTAAGTAACTCCCATTCGAGAGCAGCCTGAACACTGGATTAATCACAGCAGCTGAGGATCCCTTTAAATGACAGGATAAGTTCCCAACTGAACCGTTACATGCCCCGTGAAGCATAATATCCTGGCAAATTGGAGACCCAATTATTGAAGTCTTGCAGTCTGTTCCACAGAGAAACACTTCAGTGTCCCCATTCCTGCATCTAAATCTATACTGCAATTCCCAAGATTCATGGATGAATCCCTTACCCATCGCTTCATATCTGCCTACCTGGTGGTATTCTAGGCAATATTGAAATTGGAAAGTTGTTACTGTCAATGTTACATGGCCATAAATTAACCATTCTGTGGATGGTGACTCTGCAACGGTGAAAGGTAATTGGTCTAGTTTTTCAATGTGCAGCATTGTGTATTTTGCATCTATTTGTGCCATACTCGTCTGTCTTTCTGATAGATTATATGCAGAGAATAGAGACGTACTGTTAATCTATCGCCAGGGCACGTAACCAGAGTGCAATGATTGTAGCGTCCAGCTCAGTAATAGAATGGATCGTAACTGCGATTGCCTGTGTTGTAAGATGGACAGATCCTGTTCCATTATATCTATTGCAGAAAACACAATGTTGCCCAGTGAATACATCCTGGATGTTAGTGTGGTCATACCATTGTCAACCACAGCCAAAGCCTTCTCTAGGTTAACTCTGTCAATTTCACACAATCTCTCCGCAGCTTCCTGTTGAGAGATTTTCTAAATTTCATTATAGATAGCGTATAAGAAGCGTTTCCGACGTGGTTTCCGGGGCCTAGCAAAAAATCCCTTAAATCCATGCCATCTGAGAGTAAGGACAAGTGTTTTTTCACCTGGGACAATGTTGAGGTTCTTAGCCAATCTAGGCATAACTTCCCAACACTGCATGACGTCACCACCCCTGGATGTTCTCGTTGTACATAGCGTAGGTCAGGCCTATGGATGCTAAACCCTTCAGTGGTACCCTTGAATCTTGATTGACACTTATTTGTGTCGATAGGCCAAACTAACCATCCCTTCCTATTGGGGTCTGATGAATTGTATGAAACGTCATGCATGATGTCATCCAGTGTACCCTCACCATGTTCTGTATAATTCTGCCATCCCTCAAAGTATGAAAGCGAGGGAATACGAGGTGTGTTCAAGTACTTGATCTTGGCTAACCCAAGACAATGAGAATGTTGCACAGTGTTGTTCAGGAAGATAATTTGTTGTGGTATGAGGTATGCTCTAAATAGTGCCTCAGTTCGCTGACCCTGCCCTTCCTTAGTACCCCAGACAGATTTTATGTCTAAGGTGTCTTTCCATAAGTCGAAACCTGGTTCAGACAGTTGTGAAAGAAAGGATGCAGAGTATATCTGTTTCGTATTAGTAAGCATATTTTTCTTTGCAGATGTAGGTGCAAGCTTATAATATTATGAGCGTGGATCAGATGTAATAAACCCAGAAAAATAAGCAAACTTCTGTGCAAACGTTTGTGAACTACCTTTCGGTGGTGTTAGGCAATGTTCCCATTGGTGGTATGTGAAAACATTACGTGGTGTACTTGCTTTATGCAGAAAATGATGACCATAGTGTTGGTACCAATACATGGTGTCCAAATCAGATGTATCATCATACATTTCATTTCTCGAAAATGCAGCAGATTGTTCTAAATCAGACAGCATACTATTTACAGTTTCAAAATCCCAATCGTCAGAGAATGTACTGGAGGTGATGATATCATTCAAAGAAATTTTAAATACATGCAGTATTTTTAAAAGTTCAGTGAGACCAAATACATCAATTGAAACCCTATCCCACACTATTCCTTCAGGAAGTGGAACAGCTGTAATGTTCACATATGACAGGTCTCTCTTTTCACGATGAGATGATGTATGAGGTTTCAGTACCAAGTTTACATGTGATACTGCGGAGCGTTCTGGGAGATAATGTCAATTTACGAGCAAGAAAAAGAGAGTCACTAAACGTATCCAGAGGACTAGGAACAGTATGCCAGTTGTTATCTAGAGCTATAGCCATGGTGAGACAAGGTAGATCTTTTTCAGTCAAAGGTAGAAATCATGAAGTTGTTTTTTGCGGGAAACTGGAGTTGGCGGTGACTCAAGTTCACTTGGATCCAGAGAAAAGGTGTCAAAATTGATGAAATAGCCAGATGCAGTTCGATCTATCTTTGGTAGCTCAGCAGGTTTTGTTGAACTTGCAAATGTCTCCTGTAGAGGCATATTGATGTAAATGCAGTGCTTAATTTGTAAAATATTAAGTCCAGGTGCTCAAATTTTTATAGGAGGCCACACCCACTTCCCCCGGCTCCACCCACTTCCTCCACTTGCTCCACCCACATCCTCAACTGGCGTACAAAAAAGATTGAGAGACCCACCAATCCTGAAAGATACTTTCAGAAGCAATATTACAACAGAATAATGTATAATAATATAGTACCACTTTAGATCCTCTCTGTCTACACAATCACGCACTTCACAATGTTGCCCACTGTAGAAATGTGCCTCTTCTGAATCTGTCCCGTTCTGCACATAGATTTAATTGTCCATGGTGGCATAGAATAGAACAGTGCACCATATCCTTAATGCAGACTCTGGGCTGTATGATCTGCATGAAGGAGGGCATCACTTTTACTTTACATGGACACATCCTTAATCCAGTCATTCTCCCCATGGGAAAATTCAGTGATGTAGAGACAAAATTTGGACAGAAGCCCACGCGCAGCCCTATCCCACCCCTTCCATGTCATATTGAGAAAAACTAAATCCCCTCCCCAGGCCATGAGTATAGTTATTGAGGTATCATTGTACAAAATACCAATTAAAGATATCAAACCCCTGTCAATCCCCAACTTTTCCATATTTTGGCAACAGTTCTGAATCACAGAATCGAAAGCCTGGGCAAGCTCAAGGAATGCTACATAAAGATGTAGGTTTTGTTACTCTTCTCATTTAGTACTGAATCCTTCTCAAAAAATGGGCTTGATTAAACTAAAGAACTCAATTTTCAACAATCTGTTTCTGGACCTTGCCCAAGATCCATGAGTAACACATTTTAACACATATCATGAGGAGTTTTGGGCCTATATGCATCCAGGTCACCTGTCTTCTTTTTACATGATACAGACCAATCTAGTGTTAATAAGTGACTCTGTAATCCATCTGATAGTTAGAAAAAGTAACACACTCTCCTAAGGAGGTCTAGTAGTGTTATATAAGTGACCATGCTGGCTAAACAAGAGCTGAGGTGATGGCCTATTGTGAATCAAGCATATTGAACACTAAAGACAGATACTCCCCATTATTCATCCTCAAGCTTTAAAAGACCTGAAGGAACCTCCTAGCACCACAAAACCTTGTGATACTCAAAGTAGCCCAGAGAGCGACAAACTCACATCACTGTGGCAAAGTCAGACCATAATCTGAACTCAATGCTACTGCCAAATGCAATGTTCTTCTCAAGGCTGTAATGCACTCCCTAAAGGCCCTCATAGCCAAAATTCCTCACTATACATATAAATTGACAAACATCAGTACTTCATGGACAAAATAAACACCGCATGTCTCAACGTCAGCAGCACATAAAACTCACACTGACAAACAATAACACAGTCTTACCTCACAGTATTACCTCAATACTTCAAAAATATCACTTCTGGGAAGGAAATCTAAATTATTTCTTCAAACAATAACAACTAATATTAATATAATTTGTGAGTAAATCTGCTCTTTTTTATCTTGCAGTTTTATATAGAGCTGAACTCGACCCAAAGGTATTGGAGTGCTTTACATGAGCACCAGTTACATTACACGAGGACACATTAATTTTTGGTAGACACAGGGAGATTAAGTGATTAGCCCAGAATCACAAGGGGGTGAGCCGATGCCTGGACTTGAACCTGGTTCCCCAGTTCCAAAATAAGCAGCACTGGCTGTTATGCCACAACCCCTACCCTCATCTGAGGGAGAAGCCTGGAGAGTGGACATTCAATGGCAAGAGTGCCTTGCAAATTATGTGAAGCCCCACAAACTTGCAAGTTTGCAGGCATTCACAAAGGTACATTTAAACTGTGATTTATTCTTGTTGGGGGAAAAGTAGATTGTTTTTTGAAGGACGCACTGTAGAAGGAATAATCTGAAAATTCGTGAGGTGTAGGAGAAGGGGATTGTCTAAAGGAAAATCAGAAACTCCCTGAAAGAAAAAGTTATGTGTGACCCCCTTTTCATAAGCGTTAAAGCAAATGTGAAACTCTGCACCATGCACATTGGCAAACGTGTATGTATTTCTGGAAAACTACTGTAGTGATAATTGGTGCTTTAAATGGGGTGGTACTTTCAGGGATCGAGCACCTGTACGTCGTTCATTTTCAAGTGAGAGTACCTGCACTTCTCAGCAGAGGTTCAATATGTTTAATGGGAGAGTACCAGCACTTCTCTGTAGCAAGAAGGTACTCTGGATTAGTAAATACCCACACTTTTCCATTTTATGCCTCGGTCATACTGTCTCTGGAGTGCTCTGCGATGTTTTGTTGAATTACAAATTATGTGTCATCTACCCTGAACTAAGTGTAAGCCTAAAGGAGCAGATGTATGATTTACATCTGAGCCTTTAGTAGATCATAATTTGTGTACTAAAAAGGAATAATGTTGTTGGTCAAAATGTATTTTTAGACAGTGCAAGATTTAATAGTGACATTGCTTTTAGAGAAATACGCAGCTGCCTTCTTTGAAAAATGTTCTTTAAATGTATTTGCTCCTCGCACATCTTGCAGGACTGTGCATTTGTTGTTTGCTCTGGTAATAAACATTTGTGTGCAAGTCGTTTTTAAAACGTTTGAAGACTGATATGGTTAGTTCAGTTTTCATTTCTTTTTCTACATCAGACTGAAACTTAATTTTAGCTTTTTACATTAGTTCTCTGTGAAGTTGCACTCAGCAGGGCTCCTGTCATGAACTGTGCCGGGCAGCATACGGATGTCTCTTTCACGGCGCCATTTCAAAACCGATTAATTTTCTATGCAGGACATGTAAAGTTTCCCTTTCTAGTTGAATTAATGTGGTACGAAATATAGGCACATTATTTATTAGCACTCGTGACTCGGGTCGGGTAGCCCAGCAATCAGGGTTGTATGGCAGCATGTCCTCATCTGCAAGGGAATTTGCAAATGAACCCTGTCCTATGACCAGACCACACCACGGTGATTGCACTTTTCCGGGCACCTTAACCATTAAAGTACAAGACAGTAGTTCATTTTAGGAAACAAACATTAAATAATTTCTAATTACTTACTGCCTTTTGTTGCTTTTAATTGTAGGCCTTCTGCTGCGAGAAGCGCTGCTTGCCTCGTTAAATGTCTAAAGCTGCAGCTGCGCAGAAGGCTGGGGCGGGCGAAAGTCGGGACCCTGATCAGCATTGGTCAGTCCGACTCTGGAGGAAACACACACTTGACGATTCAACGTCAAGGAGGGACGACGGGGCACGCACGGGCCGGGCTATTAATTAAACATCAAGGAGGACTGAAGCAGTTGAGTGGTAGCGGCTGTAGTGCATTAGCGCTACTATTGATTTTATTGCTGCCTGTGTTAGTTACTTATGCTGAGCTGAGGCAGCGGCATAATGTCACCTCACCAGCAGTTTCTGGCAGACCATGTGCAGGGAGGAGACCGTTATCTCGCATTATAAAGCATGCGTAATTATCGTGTGCACTGTACTCTGCAGACCCGGCCCTAAGAAATAAGTGCCGGTGCTAAGCACCGGAAAGCACCGGCACAAATTAAGCACTGTGTAAATGTCGGTGTTAGGCCAAATTGAAATCTGTGTTTCATTTCTGTTTTGTTGCTGTTCAATTTCAACAGGAACGAGTTCCATTCCATTGTTGGCAACTCCGTTACTTCGTAGAGTAGAATCTTCAAACGTTATTCATCTTTCTGTCTGAACCTACTGTATGGTAGCGAGAGGAGATCGGCGGCTACCCAGGAGCCCACGCGGCTGCTATTCAGTATCGGCCACATAGTGTAGTTTGATCAGATCAATGGAGACAAATCTCTTTTCTTTTTTACCGGCAAGAGATGGAAGAAGTACTGTTCTTGGTCCTTCGACAGCCAGGACAGGTACAGGCATTCTGTAAGATGGCCCAAATTATTTTTTGTCCACTATTCTTTCTCTGACCAGATCCCTGACTTTTGGGATCCAGGCAGGTCTTGCCGTGACTGTGAGGTGAAAGTGTGGCCAGGACACACCCGTGCTCAAGAGGGGGACTCGCTGTCCCAGGAAGTAAGGCAGCAGGAGGAGAGGAGGCGGAGTCTCCTGCGCCATGCATGCTGAAAAGCGCAGCTGACCTCCTGCGGCACGGGAAGTGAAGTGAAAGTGTGGCCAGGACTCACCCGTGCTCAAGAGGGGGAGTCACTGTCCCAGGAAACAAGGCAGCAGGAGGAGAGGAGGCGGAGTCTCCCACGCCGTGCGTGCTGAAAAGCACAGCTGACCTCCTGCAGCGCAGGATGCGCGCAGGGCATGCCCGGGCAAAGCCCGGGCCAAGGGCTGGCCAGTCCGCGCCCGTCAGAGCCCGGAGAAGGCTGGACCACCCCTCCTGGACCCTCCATTGCACGTGTTTACCTAATCGATTGGATTGCCTGGGTTGCTGGAAACCGACTGCACCACTGAAGTTTTACAGCACAGTGAGGCGAAACGAAGTGGGGGACTTGAATCCAGTTAAGCACGACGACTTGGGTGAAGGTAGGGAAGGACGGTGTTACGTCGTGTTACCTCCCTAGTATCATCCCTGGTTTTGCCACGTGATCTGATGTTTTTGACTCCAACCGCATTTAGAGGTTATATTGGCCCTGTTTAAACATTTCTACATTCTTCTCAACGGTTTTGCAGCAGTAGTAGTGGTTTCTGCCACTGCCACTGCCTTAGTGGGCTTCAGTAGGAGAGTGCAGAGCGGGCTGTGTTCCCCTTTCGGACCATCATGGGGAAACGCAAGGCGGCGCAGTTACCTGAGAAGGCCACAACCTGCACCGGAATTACCATGGACTCCTTTCTATTAAGGGCAGCCGGAGTCCTTGACAAGGATATAGAGATGGTTTCACGGTGTCTTTCCCGCTCCCCTATTAGCCATCTCCTTATTAATCCGCCTACGGAGCAGGTGACTCCCGAACCCACTTTAGTATTACCTAATGTATCTCCTGCGCTGGAATCAGGGGGCATAGGTAGCCGGGTAGTTGGTCAATCTATACCCCTCTCTCCCACTATATTGGTCTCTAACGTAAGGGGGGCCAACTTACCCCCTGCCCAGGAGTCAGCTATTAGTAGCCCTGTTAAGCAGTTAGCTGCTAACATGTCAACTCTACAACAGAGGACGAGAGGAGTAACAGGGGCCGGACCAGGCTCAGGGACAAAAAGAAAGGGCTCAACGATTGGCGGGAAGGCGAAAAGACCGAGGGATGAGGGGATTCACCATAAAGTACTCACTAAGGGAGAGATGATGGATGCTTTGGAGCTATTACAGGGATCTGTAAGGGCTATTCTGGACACAAACTTTGACCCCCTTTTACGATGCCTCTCCTCCATAGAGAGGGGACTCTCTGAACTTAAACAATGTTTTTTTTCTAGGGGGGAGGTAGTCAAAACGGGACTAAGGTCATCGACGGGCCACATTGCAAAAGAGGGGTCAACTCTAGTGGACCTACAAATAAACCACAGGGAGCAGCAATTGTTAACCCCAAGAGTTGCAACGGGGGTAAATACTCCCTGCCCCCTGAATCCTTGGCCATTGTCGTTGCCCCCTGCACAAAACCAGATGGGCCCATGCATAGAATCTGTGTGCAGGGTTCCCATCCAGGATCATTCGCAGGATCATTTGCACCCTAGGAATTCAAACACGGGTGCAACATCAAATGGAGGAGAGAGGAGCTCCATCCAGACTTTAGTTAGCCTTCAGCTCCCGCCAGAATCAACGCCATATGTTGTGGTTTTGGGGAATGTGCCAACCCTTTCACCAGGTGTTAAGGAAGATTTTTTCCAACTGAAGAACAAAGTCATGCACTGGCTGTCCCATAATACCACCTTGGGTTTAAGGGCGGGAAAATATATAAACATGGTGCGTAGGGTGAACTGGGTAGGGGGATCTATAAAGTCCTATAAAGGTGACTGTGTTGTCATTAATTTTAACAAATTGCATGTTGCAGAAAGGATTCTGGCCTCATTCTTTTCTCACATTGATACTTCTTTTGGCCCGCAGTCATCTATTAAGGCCCTCCCCCTTGGCTTTTTTTATAAACCTGAACCCACAGGCTGGAGCACTACATTCCCTAACAGAGAGGTCCCGTCTGGAAGACAGATGCAGTTCCCCACTTCATCAAGGCATTTTAACATCACAGGGCTCCGTAATACCTCGCCTCTTGTTCATCGGGACTTAAACGGAGGGCAGATGATCGCCCAGTCCCCCTGGTTTTATCAAACAGTTTCGCACCTTTGGGCACCTTGGACGCCTGCGATTGACTGAGTGAGGCAGTTCTTCTGGAACCTAGGATACTTAACCTCCAACAGGACATTTCCTTGCTAGGCTGCAGTAACCGGGGTGTAAAGGGCTGTAATCTTATCTCATGGAATATTGCGGGATTGGCGAATAAGTTTTGTGATCCTTCATGGCTTCTTTTTATAAAAAAGTTTAATATGATTTGTTTACAGGAAACTTGGGCAACTACAAATGATTTCCATTTGGAGGGTTACAAGTCCTTTTTTGTCCCGGCTGTCCCCTCGAGTTCAGGAAGATCAAAGGGTGGCCTCTTAACTTATGTTTCCTTAGCATTAGATTGTACTGTATCAGCATTGCCTATAGATAATCCATGCATACAATCAGTGTTATTTCGCAAAAGGTCTAGCAAATTGGGACTTGTGAATTTTTATAACTCAATTTCTTGTCTCTCAGAGGTTTGTTACATATCTTCGTTGGGCTCCTTTTTAAGAGATAAACTTAAGGCAGTTTGTGGTAACATTATGATAGCCGGGGATTTTAATATTCACCCATGTGGGGATCCAAGGAAAACTAATCTTATTGATTTGTGTTGTTTATGTGGGAAGGGGGTTCATTTTGAGCATAACGCACAAGGTGACTCCCTTAATGATTTATTAGACGAATTTGATTTAATCTCGTCCTTGTGTACATTGGACCCACATAGTAAGGTTCCCAACCCAACCTTTGAAGGAAGTGGCGGAGGCTCTATCATTGATTTAATTCTTGTATCATTGCCCCTCCTTGAGATGATCTCAGGTTTTTCCATTGAGGCAAGAACTTACAGCGACCATAATCCCCTATGTGTGCATACCAGTTGGCCTTCTTTGGTGTCCACCCGAGGGGTAGGGAGGAGCGAGGTCCTGAAAGCAACAGATGGAGGAAGAAGGTTAAAATGGGCTCAGATAACTCCGGAGTCAATTTACGACCCTTTATTCTCCCGCTGTGATATTGAGCTAGCTCTGTGTATTGCCCCATTAACAGACCCGGGTGAAATTAAAGAAGTCTTCAAAGTCATCTCTTCTGCAATATCAAATCTTCTTAGTGTTCCCGCACGGCGACTGGCTATTTTGATGCCCAGATGGTTTGATTCTGATTGTTCCCTTGCTGCTAGGAACCTGAAAGAAGCGCTAGGCGAGAGTCCAAGGGATATGGTCTTAGTTAAAACCCGCAGAAGGGAGTATAAAGCAGAATTAGCCAGACGTAAGGCAGCGATGAGGGAGGGATTATGGAGGGACTTAATTGAGGCAAGTACCCTGAAGAGCAGTGCCAAGTTCTGGGGCATTATTAACAGCTCTTTTTTAAACATGAACGCAGGAAACGTGGTGAAAGCCCATATAACCGAGGAGGAATGAGTGCACCATTTTGACATTTTGTTTCAATGCCCCTCAGACAGGAATAGATTACCTGGAGCAGGGGAGGTTAAATCGATCATGGTTGTTTCAGTTGAAGAGGTCAGGAAAGGTATCCCTGGGTTGTCCAACAACAAAGCACCGAGCCCTGATGGCATTCCGCTGGATTTATATAAATCCGATGTAAACCTCTGGGCACCTGTTCTCACGGCTGTTATTAATGCAGCGGTTAAAACTTGTCCTCCTGGCTCCTGGGCCACCTCCACAATTGTTCCAGTGTTTAAAAAGGGTAACAAGGATAGTACCCTCTGTTATAGACCCATATCTTTGTTGGACTCAGTGGTTAAGGTGGCTGGCCGTGTTCTTCTAGACAGGTTAACAAGTGGGGCAGATGAAAATAATATCTTAACCGACATCCAGTACGGGTTTCGTGTTGGATGTTCAACTGTGGCCCAAGGTCTTAACTTACATTTGATCCTTAACAAGTATATGGTCACCCGCCCTGGTACCATCTATTTGGCATTTATGGTTCTGTCTTCCACGTTCGATCGTGTGAATACAATTAAGCTCTGGCAGACCATACTGTCCATGGGGGCAATATTGTTCATTTCTTTGATAATCCCCACAATGATACCAAGGCTGAGGTTTGTTACTCACAAGACCTTAAGGTATCATGCCAGCTCCCAATTAAAAGGGGAGTGCACCAAGGGTGTATCTTGGCTCCCTTTTTGTTTAATTTACATATTAACAAATTAGAGCAGATCTTATTGGAGACTAAGGTAGATTACCCCCAGGTGGGACGGCGTGGCCTGCCGGTTTTGCTGTACGCGGACGATGATGTCCTTTTGGCCCAGACTGCTAGAGGGTTACAATCCCTGCTTAACTCTTTTTCTTCTTTCATGGAAGATTTGGATTTGTCTATAAACTACCCCAAATCTTATGTGATGCAGGTGGGACCTCGTACAAAAAAGCGGTACCAGTTTAGGGTTGGTGCCGCCTTGGTTCCCCGCACAGAGGTTTTTTCTTACCTTGGGGTCCTGATAGATGATAAAATGAAATGGGGGCCTTTAAAACGGAGTAAGAAGAGAGATTTAGTGCGCGCTAACACTGCTGTTTTTAATTTTGCATCTAAACTAGGTAGGAAACCGATTGCTGCACTTTTGCTGATATATCAGGCAAAGTGCATTGCAAAAAAGTAAATTTGGGGCTACATTACCACAGAGGAATTACAAGTGGTCGAAAAAAAATTCCTAAAACGCCTTTTATGTGTGCTTCAGGGTACCTCAAGCTTCATGGTTCACGAAGAGCTGGGGGTCCCTTATCTGTCGGACCTGTTGGCCCTACGCCCTCTTTTATTGTGGTTGAAGCTATGGTTGCACGAAGGACCAACCTTAAGTAAATTAATTCTAAAGGAGTGTATGGGCCTTGATCATGCCATTATATCCCGTGGCTTAACCACATTAAGAAATGCTTTGGGTGGTTGGGAAGAGTGGAACTATTCTCCAACCCAGAATCCATGCACAAGAAAGACCTGGGCTGGGTATAGGTGACCTTTTTTAATCAGCGGTCAGTTGAAAGGGAGGGGTGCGAGCTGAGGAAACCTAGTGTTCGTAGGTTTGTTATTTTGAAAACTACAATCTACTGAGCCATATCTATTAAGGCCTTTTAGTGCCCATGATCGTTTTTTACTAACTAGGTTTCGTTTTGACCTCTTCCACTTTCTGCTGGCTCAGCCGCATGGGTGCCGTAGAGGTCAGAGCTTAGAGTCCTGTGGCTGCGACGGTAAGTCTCCACAGGCCATGCTTCATTTTATAATGTTTTGTAATTTTTATAAGATCCCCTGGAAAAATGTTATTATTCCAACATTGAAACTATTGGATTTTAGGCAGATGCGTCCAGCTTTCATATTTTTACAAATGCTATCTGGTGACATTATTCTTCCTGTCCTTAATTTTTTTAAATCAGCAGTGAGGCTTAGAGCCTGTTCTGACTAATTGATCATGGCTCCCAGAGATTGTTATGTGTTTTTATGATTCGGTTTTTATCTCTAATTTTATTTAATTGTGTTTGAACATGTATTGCATAATGTGTCCTTTAAAGTATGAGCTGCCATTCATGTTACTCTTTTGTATATGTATTGTTTTAGATTACTTTTATGGTTTTATGCAAAAACCGAATGAAGTGAGCTTGATTGATTAATTGACTGATTTTACTTCCCCAGTGGTGGTGAATTTTACTTGGACGTTGCTTTGTAGTGCCCGGAATTCATTGAATACCTGTAAAACAGCCAAACGGTTATGGATGTCAAATGTTTTTTCATCCGCCACTGTGCTGCCACAATCGAGGTTGGGTACCCACATTCTCATCCAAAATAGGACCTCATATGGAGTACGGCCTCCTAGAGAACTTCTTGGCATGTTATTAAGTGCCCTCTGGACCTCATATAGGTGATTGACCCAACTACCACCCGAGGCTATTACCCTTGCTGTGAAGGATTGCTTTAAGTCCTGGTTTTTCCTCTCCACTATCGCATTTCGCTTGGGATGATACGGAGATGAGTACAGCAATGCTCACCCAAACTTCCCATGGCTTCCTTGTAAGCCCGAGAGCTAAACGTGGGCCCACGGTCAGAGTCTAATGTGCCAATTGCGTATGTCCTTATAAAGACTTGCAAATCATTTAAAACAGTTTGGGCGTCAGCCGAGCGCTGGTGCCAAACCCACGGGAGTCTAGAGCATGAATCCACTGCCACCAAGATATACTTGTAAGCCCCATCAGATTGTAAGGGGCCGCAGTGGTCCAAGTAGACACAAGCGAGAGGGCTGTCTGATATCAGTATTGGTGTTTCGCGGTGGATGTGCTACGGTTGAACCCTTCATCTGCTGACAGATGTCGCACTTAAGGACAATGCTTTTGTCTGTTTTGTTAAACCTGGCCACCAATAGCGTTGTATCAGTAGTGAAACAGTCACAGTAATCCCTGTGTGTGCTGAACCCAGACCCTCGTGTGCAGCTAGAATTAAACCTAATCTGCTATCCATGATTGGTATTACTCTATTGCCCACTCCTGGAATTTGAGCATACGGAATATTTTGGGCATCTAACTTGTAGGAGTACTTAAGTGGAAAGCCTTTTGACACTGCTGAGCTGTTTTTGCGTGAAGCAATGACAGCTACCATTATGTCCCCATCTATTCTCGTGTGAGAACAAGTGATTGCAGCTACTGCAGCAGTTCGCACTGTTGCCTTGGCGGCCTCGTCAGCCAATGAATTCCCTTCAACGTGCACGCCAACACGTTGATGACTCAGCGTATGAATCACCAGAGCCCGGGGCAAGCCTTTTTGCAGCTCTGCCACTTGTTCCCAAAGCAACCTATGCTTTATTGTGCAACCTTTTGAGTCTTTAAAACCATTCTGACCCCAGTAGTGAAGATATCCATTATATGACAGGACACAATAAAATGAATCGCACACAATAAGTGGGGGGAATTCTCGCTCCGTATTTTTTAGTGCCAGTACTAGGGCTTTTAGTTCTGCCAGCTAAGCCGTGCAATCTCCTAGAGACTGCATCTGTGTATTGCTAGCACGGAACTTACCATCCCGCATACGACCCTTAACAATCGCACATGCTGCGCTGTATTGCTGTTTACTTTCTACGGCAGGCTGAGCAGATCCGTCAGTGTAAATAATGTATTCATACTGATCTAGAGGCATTATTTCATTCAGGAGAGGATATTCTTGTTCGTACTGCAGAAATGCTTGTATTTTTAATGTAAAATCAAATTTGTAGTCTACATCTGTTGCAGTGAGAGAATTAGCCCATTTTATCCAATGTGGATGTAGTGCTTTTGCGTTTGGAACGCTAGCTTTTGTAAGAGCCTCTAAGGCCGGTACTGGAGTCACAATAATTATTTGTTTCCCCTGTGTCAGTGCTCTTTCTCTCACTATAGCAGTCTGTACTGCTGTTAGAATCTTTTCAGTGGATGCAAAGCGCATCTCAGCGTTTGTTTACAGATGAGATTTGTATGCAATGGGTACAGTTTCTCCTTCATTGAAGGTTAGGTAAGTGTACCCAGATCGACCCGCCACTATACGGATCACCAAATTTGTAGTGTTTACACATGTGTGTAAGTGTTTGGAAGCTATCAGGTCAGATTGTAAGGACCGAAGGATTTCTGTGTGTTCCTGTGTCCAATGGTGGACTGAAAAATCAGGTCTGATTAAGTCGTAGAAAGGTTTTACTTTTTCAGAGTAATCTAAAATGTATGTTCTGCCAAAATTTAGGAATCCTAAAATGGATTGTACATTTTTCTGAGTTTTTGGAGGTTGGAGCAGTGCATACTTTTCTAAGAAGTTAGCTGCCAGGCTTTTCCCTTCACTTGAAAGCTCATATCCCAAAAATAGGACATTGAGATGGTCAATTTTTGATTTTTAAAGTTAAATTTGTAGCCCTCAGAGGTGAATCCCAAAATTATGTTGTTCACCCTGATCAAGTGATCCAATAATTCATCATCCGTCAGATAAATATCGCCTACATAGGACAATGCCTCTGCATCAAAAGTTTGAAGCATTTCTGTTACCCTTTCTGAGAACAACCCGGGACTATTCTTATACCCTTGGGGCAGTCTAAAAAATTGATGCTGAGAGCCTAGGGCTGAGAATGCTGTCAAATATCTGCTCTCAGGTGCTATGTTTTGGCAGAAGAATCCATTTGAGATATCTAGTGTTGTTTTCTATTTTTTCCGCATGATGTTATTCATTAATGCGGCACTGTGCGCATTCTGTACTGCAAATTTTCTTGTGCAAGTGTTCAAATGCCTGTAGTCTAAAACTAGACAATATGAATTGTCGGGTTTCATTACGGGAAACAAAGGATTATTCATTGAAGAGGTGCAATTCTCTATTACACCCTGGTATTCAAGTTGATCTAAGATCTCCCTGACTTGTTTTTTCGCATCTTGTTTTATTGGGTATTGTCTCTGGAGTTGGAGTAGTTTTTACTGGGATTACTTGGTGGGGTGACTCAGCATCCAAACCTACATGGTTGAGATATAATGTAGGAGCAAATGCTACCGCCCAGTCCTGTGCGTATGAATATTTTAAAGATTCTGGAACGAGGTCAGAGAACGCAGTTAAAACTACAGTTTCTCCATTTGGGCAATCCATAACGAACTCAGGTGGCCAATCTTTTTCAGCTAAAAAGGTGTCTTATCCAAAAGCCAGGTTCTCCCAAAAGAGACCTTTAACCTTCCTGTGTTTTTCCCCCTCCATTTGGAGTGTTATTTCATATAACAGGTGTGGGACACTTACTCTAGTATAAGGTGTCTCCACCCTGATATGTTCATTCAACGCCGCAGTCACCAGAAATTCCATCAGGTTCTGGCGAGCTATTGTTACTTCTGCTGCAATGTCTAGCATTGTCAGATCCCATTCCCTGTTCAGAAGTTGAGTCCTCAGCAGCCTGGGCATTTCTTACTTTAAGGCCAGCTACTTTCTTCTTTTTAAATTGAGGTATTGATTTTGGTTTATCTTCTTTTTTGATATTATAGTCCGAAGTACGATGTGTATCTCTGGACTTTGTTCGTTCTTCTGATCTGTGTTCTGACCGTCCTTACCTCTTGGAGTTTTTTGATGAACCCTGAAAGCAACGAGAGTAACGTTTATCAATATCCTGATACCTGTCAGGTTTTTTAATGTTATCACTATTTCTAAGGTTATGCCTCCTTTCAGGGGGCTCCTGTTAAGGAGACCCACCCCTAGATTGTGATCTATTCTTTCTATTTTTTTGTTTTGTATTATCCCGTTTCTTTTTAGAAGAATCAGGTGTTTGCTTGCTGGTATCCCTTTCAGGACTACCCATTACTTGCGGTTTTGTAGCTCTAGCTCCCAAGTCATCTCTACCTAATTCGGCGTATGTATCTTTGATAATTTTAGGTAGTTCTTGCTCCTGTTGTGCAGGAGTGCATTTCCTCAGGCGTTTGCTTATAGCCACCGCTGCTGCCTCCCATTTTATGTTTGTTAACATAATTGTTGATACCTGGGAAAAATTGCCTAATAATTTCATCCCCAAGTTTAGAGCAGGTTCTGCTCCATACTCATTCTGTATTTGTCTTATTACTTCTGGTATCACAGCAATTGAAGGGATACCATGAGTTCTGGTGTAGATGGCAGCGAAAACTGTACCCCAAAAGGTACAATCCTTTATTGAAGGTGCTATACCCTTCGGCAAACATATTGGGCCCGATTCACAGAACTAACTTACGTCAAAAACGTAAAGTTAGTACTTTTTGGTATTCACAGAATACACTTACTCATTTTGGTATTCACAGAATGCACTTACTCATTTTGGTATTCACAGAATGCACTTACTCATTTTGGTATTCACAGAATGCACTTACTCATACTAACTTTATGTCCGCACTTGGACCGGGGATTCCGGCCCGGTGGTGGAGATTCCGGCCCGGAGGTGGAGATTCCGGCCCGGAGGTGGAGATTCCGGCCTGATGGTGGAGATTCCGGCCGGTTGTGGAGATTCCGGACGGTGGCGGAATGTCCGCCACCGGCCGGAATCTCCACAACCGGTCAGAATCTCCACCATCGGGCCGGAATCTCCACCTCCGAGCCGGAATCTCCACCTCCGGGCCGGAATCTCCACCACCGGGCTGGAATCTCCGGCCCGAGTGCGGACATAAAGTTAGTATGAGTAAGTGCATTCTGTGAATACCAAAATGAGTAAGTGTATTCTGTGAATACCAAAAAGTACTAACTTTACGTTTTTGACGTAAGTTAGTTCTGTGAATCAGGCCCTCTGTCAGTATTCTTTGTTTTTCTTGTGGGCCTGCGTGTGGAAACACTGCCTCTAACTGTGCTATTTTCTGTGCTATCCAGAATGGCATTTGCTCACATTTTGTGGGCATTCTTCCAATAACCGCGTTCAGCGTTTGTGGGGTGATTTTGGTTGCAGTCCCTTGAAGTTGACCTGCTGTGGAAATGTTAGTTGGTTGAAGTGTGAGTGTTCTCATAATGAACTCTGTCAATTTTGTGTAAAGTTTTATTATTTCTTTGTGAAGTGGACGTAAGTCTGCTATTGGCAATGTGTCAACGTCTGGATGCGGCGTGTAAGCCGCTAGGACCGGCCAAGTCTTTCCATCTCTGCTGAGCGGACCAAGTCTTACTTTATCTATGGTGTGTGGGAAGGCGCCTTTAAACCAGTTTATATGCTCCTGGTAAGTGAGTGGAACTTCAATGTCCTTGTAAGGATATCATTCCTCTGGTATTTCATCTGGAATGTAAGAATGAAATGTATGTGTGCGTGCGTCTGGAATTAAATCCATGCATAGAACACCTCTATTCTGTATGCCTCATGTGCCTCAACCACGAAGGTAACAGTCCCACCTAATGCTGGGACTCTAAAGTCTGCTAGTTTTAAAGTAAGTGCGTTCCTGACATTTTATGAAATGTTTACAGCACCTTCCGGCTCCCCATCCCCGCTGCATTCGCATATAATGCTGCCGCAGCGTTCTCTTCGACAGACATTGTTGAAAGAGTTTCAAGGTAACTGAGATAAGGTTTTATGCACAATAGGGAATTATGATCCTTCAAGCTTGAATAACCCTACAGCCAATAAATAAGATATGCCTACTCAGCTGCGGCAGATTTTTTCCTTCCCACTCCAGACGTCTCTGGATTAATGTGAGTAGGGGTCTCTGAGAACAGCACGGCTGAACTACTCAGATTTGACCATTAAATAAGAACGAAACCAACATTGGGTGCCATGTTGTGTAATTCCTATAAATCTATATAGGATCTGTGCTTTTAGACAACATAAACAGTGGGACTGGTGTCCAGACTGGTTCCGGACACCCCCACCGGATATGTGCGCCTGTATACCAGCTTGCTCACAATGCCACTATGAACTCCTCTTACCAAGGAGAAAATAGTTTCTGGCAACTATCGAACATGACAACCCTGTCCCCTCAGGGATCGTGGAAACTGTACAGTACTTTTCGCTCAGTCACTCGTGCTCACTTTGTCTCAGGTAGATACACAGAATAAACGATGGGGACCTTTTTCAATAAGCATTTATTGAACCAGCGTCATTCTAGTGTAAAATATGTGTGCTGCAACAACCATAAGACAGAAACAGATATATACGTTATAAGCACCAAAAGAGTAAATAGATGGTAGAATTCTACCATTGTGCTAAAACAATAGATATATGCAGGTATATAGACATGACAGTAATAATGCGTACTCCTATAATGCTAACCCTAACTAGATGTACCTAAATGTACCTAGCATGTGTGTAGGTGTATAGCCAAGAATACCCTTAGGATAATGCCAGCCCCATTCTCTGAAGTGATAAAATGAAGGACTTTGTCTTGGTCTCGAGTTGGACACCACGCGAGGGATGTCAGATCACTGCACGCTGGAGTACTGCATGCAGGGACCTCAGCATCTCGTGTCAGCGTGTCAGCATGGAAGTCTTTCTCCTATGCCTGCTCCAGCAAAAATATGGTGCTTATATACCCAAAAGGTACCCTCAGGGGTTCTACCTTGCTGTGTCATGTCAGCCGAGGATGACGATAGGGATGACCCTTATACATAGTTATTATGCAGAAGATACAGAAGATGGTAGTCCTGCTGTGATTCCGAGAATCCTCATGCATAATAAATTAGGGTAGTTTCCGGAGAAAACCACACAACATTTATTCAGCACTTAACTAGGTAAAAGGTCAGCACAAAACCCGTTATGTAGTACAATCGCAGGGTGAATGTAGGTGAAAGGGTAGGTGACTACCCAGGCCTATATTGGGGTACATTGTGAATCATAACAGTTGTTAATGTGTTTACCCTCCATGCAAAATGTTCCCAGTTCAGGACCAGGTGGAAGCAGATTTTGGGGCAGGTTAGCATTCCTTGAAGGTCTCTTTTCAGGTTTGATGTTTCTTTCTGGTCGTGGCCGAGTAGAGTCATCCTATTTTGCGTATTGCCTGTGTCCTTTGTTCTCTAGCTGCCCAACCTCAGAGACATTTAAAGGTATGTCCACGGTTAAATTTTGTGCTTATTATTGTTTTCATGATCACCTGCATGATCCCACTGTTTAAAGCGTATTGTTGTATCTTTTCGGGGGGAGAAATATAAATGAAATTAAGTACATAATTTACTTACAGTGAAGCACATTAACGTGGGCGGATTCCCCCATTAATGTCACAGTTTAAACTGCACGTGTAAAAACATTCCTTTAAGTAATGAGGGACATATGGCAAATTCATAAGGACACCCATTGCTTAAGGACACATAATTCGAAGCTCATCAGAATTTGAGCTGTCACATATCATAGTGGGATAGTCACCAACATAGACCAGGCTTTTGGGTCTGCTTTGTCAAGAGATTGACACACACTTTAAACCAACTGGATGCTCTATAGTGTATAAAATGCTGAAAAACTAGGGTTTTTGCTCTGAGCTGTTAACCTGCACATGTTTTACCTGTGGCCAATTAGGACCCATTTATCTTCTGGGTCTGGTGGCTTAGTGGACTAAAGCATTCACGGCAGGGGCCTCTGCTCGACCTTATGGTCATAGGTTAAAATCCCAGTGGGTTCACTCAGCCTTTCATCCTTCTGAGGTTTTTAATAAGAGTTCCATTGAGTTGGGTAACAATGAACATCTGTTATTCATCTTGAAGATGCCTATGGGTGAACGTGCTCTTTCCATATACACATTTGTTATGTTATGCTCCAACGAGTCATTATACACAGATAACTGGAAGGGAGAAAAGAAAGGATAGCTGGACATAACTCTTGCTTCTTCTACCCTCACTGGCACATCTTGTCGGGAGCTGCTTGGGCAAATGTATTGCACTGCAGCCAAGCAATGTGGACAACCCATCCACACTAAGCTGATTGTTTAAGTTCAACCGGAGCCACATATCGTCCAGCTAGGCAAATTACTAGATTAATCAACCAGGGTCATAGCTGGGTCGCACGTAGTAGGGAACTACCCCCCCAATGTCTTGTATCTATCATGAATTAGCCATCATTAACACTTAATCATGTCAGTATATACATCTCAATTCATTATCTACAAAGTTGAAACAGGGTAATTATAAACTTAATAAACCAGGCACTATGTGAAAGCTGAGATGAAGGTCAAAAAGAACTTAAGGCAGTACTCTCTTTCTAAGGCCCTGATTGGTCACTGATGGGTTGACGCACGCGTATTTGAGGCAAGCAGGAAGCCTAGCGTCCTGGCCGAATTTGTGGAGATTTCTAATATCCTGTTCGTGGAGTCCACCTTTCACTGAGGATACTAATTTGTACGCCGCATGTGCGCAAGCAAAAAAGTTGAGGGGTTAGAAGTGTCTTTTTTTATATGTGTATTAGTGTTTGAGCTGTCAGTGGACTTCCTTCCTTCCGCAGCTCCACCAGGTAGCTGCTACCCCCAAGCTCCCTGCTGCTGCTGACTATTTGACCTTCGGGTCAGTGATTTGAGGCCTTCTTCCACCCACAGGCACCCACCTGCGCCTCATCCCTAGTGGTCTAGTAGTAGAGCATCACTGCTCTGCTGCTGGTCTGCCCTCTGTCTCTCTTTTTTCTGCCTATTTCTGCCTTTTCTATTGGATTTTTTTTCCGTCCCTTTTTCACTTTTTCCTTCCGATCTCTGCCCCTGCGATCTCCCGTGGCCCTGCCCTGCTCCAGTGCCACTTTCCCACTCCCTGCGTTTCCCACCTCCCAGCTGTGCAGCCCCAGCACACTACCTAATGGCGGCCGCTGGCAAACTGCTGGTGCGCCAAAGGCAAGCCCGTCTGCACCCATCCGTGCCTAGACTGTGCCAAGCGCCGTAGACAGACCCTGGTCCTCGGACCTTTCACCAATACGACACTAGCACCCTCCTCACCCTCCACACCGGACACCACGCCGCCTGCCACCTCGCATCACCAAAGGACACCCAAGGTCCTTTCTCCTGCCACAACAGCAGCTGCACCCTCGCCCACCTCTGCACTCCTGCTCCTCCCGCTGCCTGGCCGACCAACAGTGCACCCGACCGGCTCAGCTGCATCCTCCTCAACACTTGCTCCCTCCACAAGCACGCCACAGAAAGCTGGTACCTCCTCAAGTCCGTCTCTCCTGACCTTGCCTTCATCATGGAAACCTGGAGAAACCCTAGCTCTGGACTAGACTTCGCCACCACCATCCCCAATGGCTACAAGTTCACCTGCAAGAACCGCACCAACCTACCAGGAGGAGGCATCGCAATCGTTCACAAAAACATCCTCCGCCTGGCCACCCACTCGGACAAACCAACGACAACCATGGAACAACTCCACTTCCAGATCCAGACCAACCCTAACATCACCCTCCTCAGCACACTCATCTATAGACCTCCCAGCCCCTGCATGACCTTCACTGATGCCATTGTCAACTTCATCGCAACCCAGGCTCTCACACTCACAGACTACATGCTTCTAGGCGACCTCAACTTCCACCTGGACAACCCCAATGACTAGAACACTGCATCCCTCCTGGAGAACCTCGCCAACATAGGACTAAAGCAGCTAGTCAACTCTCCAACCCACGCAGCTGGCCACACGCTCAACCCTATCTTCTCCTCCTGCGAAACCATCACCTACAGCCACACCACCGAACTCCTCTGGACCGACCACCACTGTGTGGATTTTGCCTTCACAAAACCCACTGTATACAACCGCCCTCACTGCCCCCCCACCATAGCTGGAACAAGGTCGACGTTGAACATCTCACCTCCTCCCTCAGTGCCACCACTCCAACGACTTCTACCGACGCTAATACCTCAGCACACAACCTCCACCAATGGATCTCCAACTGCTCCAACAATCTGGCACCCCTCAAGCAGGCACCCAACAAGTAACACTCCAAGAAAGCCAGTTGGTTCACCCCCGCCCTCCATGAGTCCAGGCGAACCTGAAGATGACTCAAGAAGAGATGAAGAAAGAACAAAACCCAGGAAACCCATGGAACCTTCAAAGACTCCGTCACTGCACACCATCTTCTCCTGAAAACCACAAAGAAAACGCCCCTCCAAGACAGAATCAACGCTAACGCACACAACAGCAAAGAACTCTTCACCATTGTCAAGGAGTTTGCCAGGGCCAACAGCGAGACCATAGACGCCCTACCCTCAAAAGGACCTCTGCAACAAACTCAGCACCTTCTTCCACCAAAAGATCAGGCACATCTATAACAACTTTGACACCCAAGACCCTCCCACCAAGCCCGACACCACTGCACCCAACCATGCTGCACCCCAACAGATCCTGCTCAAATGGACCCCGCTCACCACAAGCGACACACTCAAGACCATGAAGAGCATCCACTCCGGAGCCCCCTCGGTCCCATGCCCGCACCACATCTTCCACAGAGCAGCCATCCCCATCTCCCCCGAGCATTGCCTCACCATCAACTGTTCCATCGACACTGCCACCTACCCCGACGACTGGAAACATGCCGAGATCAACCCCCTGCTGAAGAATCCATCCGTCGACCCGACAGACCTCAAGATCTTCAGACCCATCTCCCTGCTCCCCTGCCCAGCCAAGGTCTTCGGAAAGGCCATCAACGCCCAACACTCCGAGTTCATCGAAGTGAACCACGTCCTGGACATCTGCCAATCCGGCTTCCGAAGCAGCCACAGCACCGAGACTGCACTCCTCGCCACCACCGATAACATCGCTCCCTCCCTGACTGGGGCGAAACCGCAGCCCTCATCCTCGTGGACCTCTTGGCTGTCTTCTACACCATCTCCCACTGCACCCTAATCACAAGACTCCACTACGCCGGCATCCGCAACAAGGCCCTGGACTGAATCCACTCCTTCTTCACCGGTCGAACACAGCGTGTCAGACTACCACCATTCCTCTCTGAACCCACAAAGATCAGCTGCGGAGTGCCCCAGGGCTCTTCCCTGAGCGCCACCCTCTTCAATGTCTACATGGCTCCACTCACAACCATCATCAGGAACCACAGACTCAACATTGCCTCCTATGTTGATGACACACACCTGATTCTCTCCCTCACTGACGAACCCACAACCACCAGAAACAACTTCCACAGTGGGATGAAGGCCATTGCAACCTGGATAAAAGACAGTTGCCTCAAACTCAGCTCGTATAAGACCAAAGTCCTCATCCTGGGACCCACCCCTTCAGCTTGGGATGACTCATGGTGTCCATCAACATTGGGAATCCCCCACCCCCACGGACCTCGCATGAAACCTCAGCATCACACTGGATTCCTCACTCACAGTGAAACGCCAGATCAACACAGTATCCTCATCTTGGTTCCACACGCTTCGCCTACTTCATAAGACATTCAGATGGATCCCCACCCAATCCAGAAAGACAGTCACAGAGACTCTCATCAGCAGCAGACTTGCCTACGGCAATGCACTCTATGCCGGCGTCACCCAGAAACTCCTCAGAAAAGTACAGAACGTTCAAAATACCGTAGCCAGACTGGTCCTCAACCTCCCCCGCTGCAGTCACATCACAGAACACTGTCGAGAACTCCACTGGCTCCCATACAACAAAAGAATCAATTTCAAGCTCCTCACACACACCTACAAAGCCCTCAATGACGCAGGACCAGCATATCTGAACCACCACCTCTCATTCCACGTACCAACCAGACATCTCCGCTCCACCCAACTGGTCCTGGCCACCGTCGCACGGATTCACAAGACCAGAACCGGAGGAAGATCCTTCTCCTACCTCGCCACCTAGACCTGAATTGCCTCTCCACCTCAGGCAATCCCCATCGCTGACCCAATTCATAAGGATCTCAAGACCTGGCTCTTCGACTGAACCCCAGCGCCCAGATGGATCAGCAGCCCCCCCTCTCGCCGTTGAGACCCTCACAAGTAAGTAGCATTGCTTTATAAACCCTGATTGATTGATTGATTGATCGATTGACTGTGAACAGTGCTGTATCTGCCATAGATTATCCATAATTAACTCTGGAATAATGTTAGTAAATGCATCTTAATTCATTATTTACAAAGGTGAAAAATGGTAATTATAAACTTAATGGGCCAGGCACTGTGTGAATGCCAGGGTGAAGGTCAACCAGGCCTTAAGGTTTACTGTGAACAGTGGTCACACTAGTCACAATAGAATCCAGATATGACTTGAGTGTAAAAGCTCGTAGAGTCATTGTGTAAGCACCGAGCGGCGTCTCTGTTCGTTCACATCATTTAGTTCAGTAATCGTACTTTTAAGCATGTCAATCCACTTGCATTCTCTGTGGTCGAGGACAGCACTGATATTGCATTCAAGGTTGTCCAGGGTTACCACCTCTGGCACTTGCCAATACAAATCGTTCTCAGTATCTTGTAGTTCTTGGTAGTGATGCACCAGTGGTGCTCTTTCAACCTTACAAAGGATCCTGCTCCTGTGTTGGGCGATGCGCTGTTTGATCATTTGAGACATCTGTCCTACATACATTTTCATGCATGGACATCTTACCATATATAACATTTCTCTTGTTAGAATTGGGGAATGCTGTAAGTGTGAAGGTCCTATCTTCCGCCTCGAGGATCTTAGTGTTTGCAGTTAATGTGCGCACTACACACCCTCCACACCTGTGGTTTCCTAACAATGTAGAGAGGCCCCACAGGGCCCTGATGTCAATGTTCTTCAGGGGATCTCTATGTGTCCTTACTATGTGCTCCCTAATGTTTCTGTTGAGCTTAAACGCCAATAGGGGTACTTCCTTGCATGTGTCACTAGCCAATTGCCAGTTCTTCCTGCCAATTTTCTGTACTTCATGGCTGAGAAGGTGCTAACCATTGCAATTCTTTAATTATTTTCCCTTGTTCTCGGTGTCAGGGTAGAGTCCCTCAGGAAAAAACAGGACTGTTTCATGGCTCTAGTCACTACCTTTTTGGGGTAAACTTTGTCTAACTGTTTGATCTTAAGTTCCCCTGCTTCCTTGAAAAAGTCTTCTTTGAGTTTTGTCCATAGGGGAGGTTGTCTCCAAGGGCACGAGGGTGGTGGCTATTATACCTCAACAGGGCATTGGTGTCCGTGGGCTTCTTGTACAGAGGTGTGTATAAGGGCCCACCTTCATGTCTTACTAGGAGGCCAAAGAACTACCAACAACCTGGCTATAGTCTTGTTTGGAGGCAGGACACAGCCTATTCAGTTGCAAGTGGGGCTGTGCTCAGCTCCACCCCTTCACCCATCCTGCCACCAGATGGACCATTCAGGAACACCTAATCCGTCTATTGTGTGACTTTCTTGCAGGAATTCACAAAGTCTGTCAGTTACACTCAGGCATGTGACCCAAGACAGGCTGCAGGCACAATAGGGCTAAGGGCAGAAAAATGCCATCTTTCTAAAAGTGTATATGCCCAGCAGTAATGCACTCAATGTTTTCACTGTTGCTCTATTAAAACAAGAATCATATTAAACAAAAATTGGTGTGCGGTTTCTGAGGTGGTTCCACCCTACCACCTATGCTGAAAGCAGGAATAAACTAGGACGTAAGTCTTAGACAGATCACGCACTACCTAAGAACCCGAGCGCGGGTGTATTAACTCAATGTGAATTATAACTTATAAACATCATATACAGTTATAAACATGATTAATCTGAGTCCACAGCGAACATGTGTACAATAGGTCAGATGAAAATAAATGATGATGCAAAAATCCAACGAGATATCTTCAATCCGATTTAATGAAGAAATACTGTATTCATCTGTAGCATGAATGTACAAATTAAATGTTGCATCTGAACGTGGATTTTCAATCCCAATGCATTTCGGGTGAACATACACCCTTCGTCAGGGGAAATCTACAAGAAATTAATTGATAAATCTAATTAAACATAAACAATGAATATCAATTGACAAAGTGTCTTGCACGACAACCGGGAAGGTTACAATATGTCAGAGAAAAATGATGAATAAACTAAACTGAGCGACAACTGCAGTGGCAAGAAAACAGTGCCTGAAGCCTGAAACTTAATCACATGTCAATTACTCTAAAAGATCAAAATGCAAACAGGGTGTGTACATGCAACGGATTCACCGCAGTCCCACAACCAACAACACTGTGTCTAATGAAAACTGAAGTCCAACAAGCGTGTAGTACCCGTGAGCCAAACGAGCAGAAAAAGAATATTTAAGAATGGCGCTTAAATCCAACGAATACAGAGTGATGGAAATCAAGCCTGTGGTTGGTGATTAAACCGAAACCTAATGAAATGCGGGCTTACCCACACAACTTTTAAATTCGATTCTGATTCGAAGTCGAAATGAAAACTGTGAAATTAAAAAAGGGTGATTACATAAACCGCTAAACCGCGGTTACATGAATGTTAATACGAGACGAAAGGAAAAGAAACCAGCTTACCAAATGCCCAATTGAAAACTTGTAAGCTAGCCCGAAGGAATAGTGGCGTCGATCATATTTATGACCGGAGCATGTCAATTCCTGTAAAGAATATATATGTGTATGTAAAGTGATATAAACCGAGCTTTAAATCAAAAGTCTCCCAAAGACCCCAAATTGTATGTAACTCACCGAAAAATGTGACCTCAATGCGTGAGAGCTTAGAACATCCAATACCGAAGTACCGAAGCGAACCACGTTCTGTGCGAGTGAATTTAACTAATTAAGAGAGATGACGACTTAACATGCGAGCGTGAACACAAACATAGGACTGATGCCAGAAATTGAGAATTTAAGAAACCAAAAGAAGGCAGACATCTTAACATGGTGATATATAGACAAACGCAAGTGCAAGCATGATAATCAGTGAATGTGAATAACAATTATTTGAAACAAAATGTGGGTAAATGACTGCGAACACATAGTGTGATCCTGAATTTAACATAAAGAATTATCCACGCTTCCAGGACAATCAATAAAATGCAACGATGATAAATGCAACAATGTGATGGTCGCGTCAAAAAATAGATAATGTGCAATAGAATGAGTACAAAACCACATTTTGTAAATTATTATTTTTTTTTTTTTTTTTTTCTTCAAAACAATACTAAATGTATACATGTTTGAGGTTGTGTATGAAATCGAAAACAATTGGTAATACATAAAAGTCTCCCTGCCATGAAATTCTAACGTGATGCCAGTGATACAATACCAAATCACACATAAAAAAATATATAATGTGCAATTAAATGTGTGCAAAACCGCAATTTGTTGAACTTATAAAATTCAAAATGGCATACCATTTATCCATGAATTTTTTATTGGCTTTAAACATCATAGTCCTAGTTTATTCCTGCTTTCAGCATAGGTGGTAGGGTGGAACCACCTCAGAAACCGCACACCAATTTTTGTTTAATATGATTCTTGTTTTAATAGAGCAACAGTGAAAACATTGAGTGCATTACTGCTGGGCATATACATTATTTATCTTTCTTATTTCACCCGAACCAGCAATCTTTTTGCACCATCAAACATGTCTTTTGAGGACATTTTACATCTCACTGATAATAAAGCGGAAACTAAAGTGTACAGTGACAATGAAGCACAAGACATTTATGGCCTCATCCGGGAGGTTAGGTCATTTGATATGACCCAAGGTCCAGTTATACATCAATTACGGCAACTGGAATATCTCATGCGGCGAGAAATCAATCAAAGATTGCATGCCACCACATTAATCCAATATCATAAGGCTTGCAGGATACCGAGAGGTCTAAGATCACCACTAAAACCTATGATGTTTAAAGCCAATAAAAAATTCATGGATAAATGGTATGCCATTTTGAATAAGTGCTCCCTTGATCTCATACTCTTGATTGTAGAGGAATTATCTGCGGTTCTCATAGGTTTAGAGCAGGAAATCAAAGAGTTACAGGATATTATCAAACAAAGAATGGAAGCTGATAATTGGACGTCAACATTAGTTGACATTAACGGCAAACTTGATACTTACGCAAAAGAAATACACGAGCGTAAAGTTCGTAAGTTTCGGCGCGACACTATCGATTACAAGCTAGACGAGGTGTATTCATGGGCGGAAGTGTACGCTATGAAACGTACATTCCATAAGAGTGGAACTAACTCCTCAGATGAGAGCATAGCATCTACAAGTGACACACGCATGACAAGAGCACCAGTACCTTCTACTAGTGAATTAGGTGACGGGGCAGCACCAATATTATCAGTCACTAAGGTTGCTTTTTTAGATGTCAGCCCAGCAGCCAACAACCCTCCCATAGATCAGACACCAGTTCATTTCGAGCATCAAAAACACGTAGAGGTCGTGGAGGCGGGCAAGGCAGCGACCTCCGGTCGCAGAACGAAGAAACATTAGTGGTTAACATTTCATCAGTTCAGTTATCCAAAGCTCAACTAGACCTTCTTAACAAAGGAACCTCTTTTGTACCTACTTTTCACACCAACTCATTGAATACTGAGATTGACTTATATAAATTCATGAGAAAACTCAGGTTACAATATTTTTTAGTAACAGAGAACCAATTCTCAACGATTCAGAATCACCAGAACTTAAGGAGTTCAAACCTAAAAGCACGTTTGTAGCTTCTATTACACACAAGGTTTTAGACACGTTTGAGACTCTTGTTCAAAAAGATCTATCACGATTACAAGCACCACCCAGGAAGAAACATAACTTGTCTCCTTCTGATAGGAAAGCACTTACAGATTTACGTAACAATAGTTCCATTGTTTTTTCTCAAGCAGATAAAGGTGGAGCGCTAGTTGTCATGAATCGTGATTTCTATGAAGTAAAGATTGACAGTATGCTTTCTGACGACACTACATATCTACCGTTGGATAAAGATCCAACTCTAGAGTTTCAGTTAGTTCTATCACACATTTTAGCACATGCCAAAGACATGGGATGGATATCTGACAAAACATCCGAATTTCTTTATGTTAGGTTTCCACGTAGACCTGAAATCTACATGTTACCGAAAATACATAAGAATCTTAAAGATCCTCCTTTTCGCCCCATAGTCTCAGGCTGTGGATCGATTCATGAACCCCTTGGACAATATCTAGATACTTTTCTCCAGATAATTGTACAAACTGGGAGAACTTACATACAAGACACAACTCACTTTCTGACATTGTTGGGTGACCTAGTATTGCCTACGGGAGAAGAAATTTGGTTATGTACCATAGATGTGGTAGCCTTGTATACGTCTATACCTCACCAAGCGGGAATTGAGGCAGTTGAGTGGGCATTACTTCAAAGAGATGATTTACAAGCTGAGAAAGTTTTTCTTCTGGAAATCTTACATTTTTGCCTATTTCACAGCTACTTTAGATGGCAGGACAGATATTTTTACAAACTACAGGTACATCCATGGGTTTTTCCGGGGCACCCAGTTATGCTAATATCTTCATGATGATGTTTGAACATGAGCATATATTGAATGACCCTGAATGGACATCAAATCTTTACTTTATCGTCGTTTCATCGACGATATATTTCTTGTCTGGCATGGAACACAGGTTGATTTATTAAGCAAGCTGAGTCAGCTTAATGATAAGAATCCGAGAATACAATTCACACACATCATAGACCAACAAGCCATTTCTTACTTAGATGTGCATATAGAATTGAATCAATCTCTGATCAGTACTAAGGTTTTTACCAAGCCTACTGACCGTAATAACACTTTACTGTACACTAGCTTTCATCCTGAGTCGCTCAAGAAACATCTTCCATTTTCACAATTCTTACGTATTAAACGTATATCTTCAGATCATTCTCAATATCTAAACAGTCTGCAAACTTTCCAGAAAGGTTTTTAGAGAGGGGCTATCCCCATGAAGTTGTTGATTCAGCAATTCGTAGAGCTGATTCTATTCCTCGCAAGGATTTACTTACAAAGAAAAAAGATACAAAAGGTAGACGTGATGTGTTTGTATCTATTTATTCATCACAAGCCTTAGCCATCAAGAAAGTTATTCTCCAACGTTGGGAGTTATTACAATCAGAACCGGATTTTGGTCATTTGTTTCAAGATCCTCCAATTTTTGCGTACAAACGCTCTCATAACATCAGAGAGATACTGAAAAAGAAACCAGGCACAAGGGAGAAAGAGATAAAAGGGATGCAAAAGTGCCACAATTGCTCACATTGCAACAATGTTTTACTAGGTAAATCTATAGCACACCCGTGGTCAGGTAAATCGATCAAATTTTCATTCACAGCTAACTGTAATTCGCATCATGTAATCTACGCCATACGCTGTCCGTGTGGTTTACTTTATGTGGGTAAGACAGAGAGGTCATTACGTACACGTATTACTGAACATAAAAGTAGGATTAGAACTAATGTGATGTCCTCTCCTTTGGCTAGACATTGGAGTGAATCGCGCCACACGATCGCTCAACTTAAATTCACAGTTCTGGAGACTGTGCAAAATTTCTGTGACAGAGATATGTCTAAATACATCACTCAACGTGAAACTTTCTGGATTAGATACCTGAACACCATGTGTCCAAAAGGTCTCAATGACAGATTGGAACTCTCGTGTTTCCTGTAACTCATTTACATTATCACAGTATTGATACTCTTCACTAAAGCGACAGGCGACAGTTGTCGACTTACTTTGCCTTCCATGTCATTTTTTTCATGCTCATTATTTAACTTATCATATTTCACACGAGGTTCTTTTTAGTATATTTTTTATGTTTGTGTTTGGGTATTGCATTATTGGCAGCATGTTAGAATTTCATGACAGGTAGACTTTCATGTATCACTTATTGTATTGTATATATTCTATTTCATATATAACCTTAAACATGTATGCATTTAGTATTTTATAAGTTCAACAAATTGCGGTTTTGCACACATTTAATTGCACATTATATATTTTTTTATGTGTGATTTGGTATTGTATCACTGGCATCACGTTAGAATTTCATGGCAGGGAGACTTTTATGTATTACCAATTGTTTTCGATTTCATACACAACCTCAAACATGTATACATTTAGTATTGTTTTAAAAAAAAAAAAAAATTTTTTTACAAAATGTGGTTTTGTACTCATTCTATTGCACATTATCTATTTTTTGACGCGACCATCACATTGTTGCATTTATCATCGTTGCATTTTATTGATTGTCCTGGAAGCGTGGATAATTCTTTATGTTAAATTCAGGATCACACTATGTGTTCGCAGTCATTTACCCACATTTTGTTTCAAATAATTGTTATTCACATTCACTGATTATCATGCTTGCACTTGCGTTTGTCTATATATCACCATGTTAAGATGTCTGCCTTCTTTTGGTTTCTTAAATTCTCAATTTCTGGCATCAGTCCTATGTTTGTGTTCACGCTCGCATGTTAAGTCGTCATCTCTCTTAATTAGTTAAATTCACTCGCACAGAACGTGGTTCGCTTCGGTACTTCGGTATTGGATGTTCTAAGCTCTCACGCATTGAGGTCACATTTTTCGGTGAGTTACATACAATTTGGGGTCTTTGGGAGACTTTTGATTTAAAGCTCGGTTTATATCACTTTACATACACATATATATTCTTTACAGGAATTGACATGCTCCGGTCATAAATATGATCGACGCCACTATTCCTTCGGGCTAGCTTACAAGTTTTCAATAGGGCATTTGGTAAGCTGGTTTCTTTTTCCTTTCGTCTCGTATTAACATTCATGTAACCGCGGTTTAGCGGTTTATGTAATCACCCTTTTTTTAATTTCACAGTTTTCATTTCGACTTCGAATCAGAATCGAATTTAAAAGTTGTGTGGGTAAGCCCGCATTTCATTAGGTTTCGGTTTAATCACCAACCACAGGCTTGATTTCCATCACTCTGTATTCGTTGGATTTAAGCGCCATTCTTAAATATTCTTTTTCTGCTCGTTTGGCTCACGGGTACTACACGCTTGTTGGACTTCAGTTTTCATTAGACACAGTGTTGTTGGTTGTGGGACTGCGGTGAATCCGTTGCATGTACACACCCTGTTTGCATTTTGATCTTTTAGAGTAATTGACATGTGATTAAGTTTCAGGCTTCAGGCACTGTTTTCTTGCCACTGCAGTTGTCGCTCAGTTTAGTTTATTCATCATTTTTCTCTGACATATTGTAACCTTCCCGGTTGTCGTGCAAGACACTTTGTCAATTGATATTCATTGTTTATGTTTAATTAGATTTATCAATTAATTTCTTGTAGATTTCCCTGACGAAGGGTGTATGTTCACCCGAAATGCATTGGGATTGAATATCCACGTTCAGATGCAACATTTAATTTGTACATTCATGCTACAGATGAATACAGTATTTCTTCATTAAATCGGATTGAAGATATCTCGTTGGATTTTTGCATCATCATTTATTTTCATCTGACCTATTGTACACATGTTCGCTGTGGACTCAGATTAATCATGTTTATAACTGTATATGATGTTTATAAGTTATAATTCACATTGAGTTAATACACCCGCGCTCGGGTTCTTAGGTAGTGCGTGATCTGTCTAAGACTTACGTCCTAGTTTATTCCATCTTTCTAAAAGTGCCATTTTCAAAATTGTAAATAGAAAATCAGACTTTACCATTAAAGAGGATTTTTCATTTCAATGTCATAGATACCAAAACAGCTACCTAGTCCCTATATATAATTAGCACTTAAGCTTGGTGAAAAGGATGGCTTTCATGGGGGCATACTTGGTCTACTCAAGCAGAAACCACAATCCTTGTCAGGGTAAAGTCACAAGTAAATTAACCTGTGCTCAACCCCCTCGTAGTTTGGCACAGAGCTGTCAGACTTAACTTAGAGGCAAGATGTAAATTATTGTGCAGCAAGTCAAACAGTAACACAGGGAAAAAACACCACAAAAGGATCCCACACCAGAGGTACAAGAGCAGATTATTCTGTAATAAATAAAACAAAACCAAAATGACAAACATCGGATCAGTAGAACGGGAGCTATGTAGATTTAAAGATTTCAGTAAAATAGCTCCAAAAAGCACAAAGTGCCAAATGTGGATTTCGGGTTGTGTGGGACCAAGCCAAAGTCACAAGTTCACGCTGGCTGCGATGGAGTGCAGGCCAGCTACAGGGACCCAGTTAGGCCTGCTGAACGAGAGTTGCAGAGCATTGAGAGGTCCCATGTAAAGATGCGTTGCTCAGTCGAGGTGATGTGTCAGTTCTAAAGCACTGTGGAGCTATGATGCAAAGATCCTGCGTCATCATTGAAGATCCCGTCACCGAGGGCTTGAGATGCGAAGTCCGGCGTCGAGGAGTTGTTGCCCAGTCTAGGCGATGCGCCTGTTCTGAAAAGCTATGAGGCTACAATGCGAGAACCTTAGTTGTCATCAAGGCTGTCATCGATGAGAGATTTGTGGTCAGAACCTGCATCGGGAAAGCTTTGCACAGGAGGCTGTTCCAATGTGGGCTGCGAGGTTGATGTGGAGTCCTTACATTGGAGAACCCTTGCAGAAAAGGCCATGCATCGATTCTACTCTGTTGCACCATGGAGCAGAGGAGATTCATTAGTTCTGCTGAATCCACAAATGGACTGGCAGAGCATCTTCAGGCCTACTTCTAAGTGTCAAGGGCTAGGGTGGCAACACTTGGCAGCATAGGACTCACAGATAGGAGAGTCCTGGTGCTGAATTCAAGGTTATTGGGGACTTTTGTCTCTAAAGCTCTAGCCAGGAGGCCAGCCCACTAGCCCTTGGAGTTACTTTGGAGTCCTTGGTTCAACAGATGCAGGTCCAGTCCTTCTCTCCCAGGCAAGAGGGCAGCAGGTCAGCAGCGCAGAGCCGCAGTCAAGCAGAGTGTCAGTCCTTTCAGCAGCACAGCAGTCCTTCTTCCTGGCAGAGTATCCACAGATCCAGAAGTATATTGAAGAGGTGGTGTCTGAGGTTCAATATTTATACCTGGTGCCCTTCCCCTGGAAGGTTGGATAAACTTCTAGAAAGTCACACAGGCTTTCTGCCTTCCCTGGCTCCAGACTAAGTTCAGAGGTGTGGAGTCTATTGTGTTGAGGCAGAACACAGCTTGTTCAGTTGTAAATGGGGCTTGGCTCAATTCTGCCCCCCATCCTGGCAGCAGATGGACCATTCAGGCACACCTAATCCCTCTATTGTGTGACTGTCTGGGAGGATTTTACAAAAGTCTAACTGTCATGTACACCCAGCCATGTGACCCAAGACAGGCTGCAGGCACAAAGGGGCCAAGGGAAGGAAAATGGCAACTTTCTAAAAGGGGCGTTTTCAAAATTGTATTTAAAAATTCGACTTTACCATTAAAGAGGATTTTTCATTAACAATTTCATAGATACCAAACATAAGCTGGCTACCTGTTCCCAATCAAATGTTAGCAGGTATTGCATCTAATAAGGCAACCCAATGTTATCCTATTGAATTCAATTCAAAAGACTTTATTCGGATAAAAATACATATCCATAAAAGTGCAAACAGATAAAAACATAATCGTCGCAACATCAAAACTAAATTTAAAAATTGGGATAAAAGAACATACAAATAAGCAAAGTTCAACAAGAGCACATAGAATTGCGAGAACGCACAGCCGCTTTCAAAAAAGAGCCAACCCGAAAGGTTAGCTCTTCCTCTTCCAGAGTAATAATCTTCCCATATGCTGCCTTATAGTCCATCACAGATGTGGCCTTAAAGTATGGAATTAAAAACCTTTTGGTAAATATTAGATAGTAACTACAAAAGAAAAGAAAGTGCAGCATTGATTGTTTTTGTTGACTATTACAGGGGCATGGCAAATGGTCGAGGTCAGGATTATACCCTGCGGGAAAACATAGCAGAAATTTCACTGTATCGATCCTCAGCCGAAAAAGTAAGCCCCTTTCCCACCGGCCAATGGGTTTTAAGAGGTAGCTCGATGGGGCGTATGAGATGTTCTCAATACGCATATATCTAGCAACAGACGATTTCTTACTCTCTTTTTCAAATCTAGCATTCCTATAAAGTGCAAAAAGAGCCGATTGCAGGGATTTCTTGCAAGTGGTTCCAGAATCTAAACAATTTAAAAATAGATGGCCATAATTCACACTTGTTAAACTTTTATTTACGGCAGCCAGCCATGGTATTTCCTTGCCCCTATCACATTTTAAACAATCTAATATAATCTCCCTAGTTAATTGGGCCGCGGGGTTGTTCCAAATTTTAAGCCAAAATAATGCAGGGCGAGCCTTAATAAAATCTTCGATATAGGGCAGATTAAGTTCATGGTGGCAGGCGTACGTTGAAGAGGAAATAGGGGCACCCAGGATTTTGCGACAAAATCTATTCTCTTCATCCTGGATCCTACCACAGTTAGTAAAACCCCATACTTCTGCACCATAGGTGGCCGTTGGTATACATTGCAGTTTAAAAATTTTAACAATGGCAGAAACAGCCTCAGTATTCCTGGGTTTGGGGAGGCCGAGTATTGAGTTAGTGGAGCTGGAGAACTTTCTCAGACAATGGGCGACATGTTCGGACCACAGTCCGTTGGAAGCAAACACCAACCCTAGGTAGGGGAAAGTGCGAGTTCTTTGTAAACTATCAGAGTCTAAAACAATTGTTCGATTAAAATGCTTCTTCAGTCCACACACCATTAAAAAGATTTTTAAAATTGGTACACAGGTCCAAACCAGCCATAAAATCAACAAAACCCCGTGTTAAAATACGTAAGGCATTTAAAGTACGGCCCATTAAAACCGCATCATCTGCGTATAGTAGGGCAGGAAGTTTGTTGCCATTAATGCGGGGTACGTCGCAGGTGAGAGTTACCAAGGATTTATTCAAATCGTTGATGTATAATATAAATAGGAGTGGGGCCAGGACACAGCCCTGCCTGACCCCTCTCCCAACTTTTATTTCATTGGAAACCTCACCTTCCCTACTAATACGCACCCTGGCATGTAAGTCTTTGTGCAGATGAGCCAAAAAGTATACAAGGGGCTTGTCCAGGCCATATTTCAGAAGAATTGTCCAAAGCCGTGACCTGTTAACAAAGTCAAAGGCCGAACTAAGATCCATAAATGCAAGGTATATTGGAGTTTTTAGCTACATTGTATTTGCCAATAATCAAGTTGAGGTTGAGGCACTGCTCCACAGTGCCAATATTACTTCTGAACCCCAACTGACAATGATGGAGGATATGATTCTCCTTGGCCCATGCCCTGATCCTGTTATAGAGAACCCTCCCTAAAATTTTCAAAGTATTGTCGATCAGGGAGATCGGCCTGTAACAACTAGGGCTGGTGCGGTCCCCCTTTTTAAAAATCGGCACAATGATGCTGGTGGACCAAGTATTGGGTATAGTAGAATTTGCAAGATTATGAAAAACATTCTGGAGTAGGGGTGCCCAGAAATCAGGCTGGCTCTTAATTAAATCGATGGGCAACCCATCAGGGCCTGGGGCTTTACAGCCCATGCTCTGATCAATGGCCTCCTCTACTTCTGATAGATTGATTGAAACCCCAATGTTATCCTATGGAACAGGTATGCCTCACAGTAGTGAAACTCAAATTTTGGAGTTTTACAATACCAGGACATGTAAAACTTAAAATTGCTTTTAATTGCAATGCACCCTACACTATGGGCTACCAAGGCCTACCTTAGGGGTATCTTATATGCAGCAACATGGGAGTTTAAGACCTGGCAAGAGGGTTATAATGCCAAGTCCAATTGGCAGTTTAAAACTAAATTCAGGCTGCAGTGGCAGACCTGGGACATGTTTTAAGGGGCTATTTAGGTGGGTGGTACAATAAGGGCTACAGGCCCGCTGGTAGCATCTAATTTACAGGCCCTATGTGTATGGTATGCTACTCTACAAGGCGCTATAAGTAAATTAAATATACCAATCAGGTGTAAACCAATTAAACCATAATTCGGGGTGTGAGCACAAGCACTTAAGCACTGGCTAGCAGTGTTAAAGTACACATAGTTCTAAGGCCAACAAATAGGAATTCAGCAAAAAAGTAGAGGGTAAAGGCAAAAAGGTTGGGGGCAATCCTGCAGAGAGGGCCAGGTCCAACACAAATGTATTTCTCGAAAGAGGGCATGCTCTGAATCTACACAAAGTAGAAGCCCTTCAGTCCTGCACCAGCATCACTGAACATCACAAGGTTGTGTTCCTTCTAGGCTTTCAAGGTGATAGCCAACTACTCTGCCAGGTGCATTCAGGATGTTACTTTGTGCAATGTCCATGCAACACCTCAAAAGAAAGGGGCATAGTTTCACATGGATTCAAGAGTGTTACAAAACATTTGACACCACCAAGCTCTGTATTTAGACTGCCAATCACATAGTATGTTTTGCTCCCTTATGCTGGAATGACCTTACCTTAGATGCCAGACCTAAGGATCTGTGGCTGTTCTTGTTCAACATGAACTACACGAAGTGCATTGGAGCATTAATATTTAGTAAGGTATAGTCTATTTAGATGTTATCAGTGATGTCATCAATGATGCCATTTACCATGTCATGAGTGATGTAGTGTGTGAGGTCATAAAGAGTGCATGGAAGGATCTGAAGATATAGTTAGCTCAGTAAATGATAAATGGAGAATTTCAGCGTTTTTTAAGTTTTTAAGCATTCATTTTTATCTTAATGTAACACCTATCTATAATGATATTTCAACCTATGTTTTTGTCTGTGAATTTCTAAAGTATTTTTAAATGTAAGCTAAGATCCTATTACTGTACCTAACTATAATATCACTTTAACCTTTGTTTTATTCAGTGGATTTCAGTTTTTTTAATGTAAAGTAAGATCTTATTACCATACCTGTGAGAAGTTGGCCTGGTATATGATGTCCACTAATTAAAGTGCAAAAACAACAATTGATGGACAGAATGCAGAACAATGTCATGCATTCACCCCAGTACAGAGATCTGGGCCTAAATCCATCGTTTTTTTGCTCACCATGCCATTTCAGCTTGGACCCAGCCATATGCAAATCAGTCTTGACCCTGCGCCCAATGGGAACAGTCCAGCCCAAACTGCCAGGCCAGGTCCTCCCTGGACTGGAAACAAGCATCCTAGGACCGGTTTCGGGCTTTCAGCCCTCATCAGCCAGGATAGCTTGATTCCAGTGGCATGGAGAGCACGGGACCCACGTCTGGGCATACCCATCCCACTCGGGGTGACAAATGCAAAAACAACAATTGATGGACAGAATGCAGAACAATGTCATACATTCACCCCAGTACAGAGATCTGGGCCTAAATCCATCATTTTTTTGCTCACCATGCCATTCCAGTTTGGACCCAGCCATATGCAAATCAGTCTTGACCCTGCGCCCAATGGGAACAGTCCAGCCCGAATTGCCAGGCCAGGTCCTCCCTGGACTGGAAACAAGCATCCTAGGACCGGTTTCGGGCTTTCAGCCCTCATCAGCCAGGATAGCTTGATTCCAGTGGCATGGAGAGCACGGGACCCAAGTCTGGGCATACCCGTCCCACTCGGGGGGACAAATGCAAAAACAACAATTGATGGACAGAATGCAGAACAATGTCATACATTCACCCCAGTACAGAGATCTGGGCCTAAATCCATCGTTTTTTTGCTCACCATGCCATTCCAGTTTGGACCCAGCCATATGCAAATCAGTCTTGACCCTGCGCCCAATGGGAAAAGTCCTTTCCAGGGAGGGCCTGGCTTGGCAGTTCAGGCTAGACTGTTCCCACAAGGAACAGGGTCAAGACTGATTTGCATATGGCTAGGTCCAAACTGGGGTGGTGTGGTGAGCAAAAGAATGATGGGTTTCCTTTCCAGGGAGGGCCTGGCTTGGCAGTTCGGGCTGGACTGTTCCCACAAGGAACAGGGTCAAGACTGATTTGCATATGGCTGGGTCCAAACTGGGGTGGTGTGGTGAGCAAAAGAATCATGGATTAAACCCAGATCTTGTGACTGGGGGTGAATGTTTGCATTGTCCAGCATTCCGTCCATCAATTTTTTCTTTTGCATATTTCGCCCTAAGTGGGAAGGGTATGCCCAGACGTGGGTCCTGTGCTCACTACACCACTGGATTCAAGCTAGCCTGGCTGAAGAAGGGTGATGCCCTGAAACCGGTCCTAGGATGCTTGTTTCCTTTCCAGGGAGGGCCTGGCTTGGCAGTTCGGGCTGGACTGTTCCCACAAGGAACAGGGTCAAGACTGATTTGCATATGGCTGGGTCCAAACTGGGGTGGTGTGGTGAGCAAAAGAATGATGGATTAAACCCAGATCCTTGTGACTGGGGGTGAATGTTTGCATTGTCCAGCATTCTGTCCATCAATTGTTTCTTTTGCAAATTTCGCCCTAAGTGGGAAGGGTATGCCCAGATGTGGGTCCCGTGCTCACTACACCACTGGATTCAAGCTAGCCTGGCTGAAGAAGGGTGATGACCTGAAACCGGTCCTAGGATGCTTGTTTCCTTTCCAGGGAGGGCCTGGCTTGGCAGTTCGGGCTGGACTGTTCCCACAAGGAACAGGGTCAAAACTGATTTGCATATGGCTGGGTCCAAACTGGGGTGGTGCGGTGAGCAAAAGAATGATGGATTAAACCCAGATCCTTGTGACTGGGGGTGAATGTTTGCATTGTCCAGCATTCCGTCCATCTATTGTTTCTTTTGCATATTTCGCCCTAAGTGGGAAGGGTATGCCCAGACGTGGGTCCCGTGCTCACTACACCACTGGATTCAAGCTAGCCTGGCTGAAGAAGGGTGATGCCCTGAAACCGGTCCTAGAATGCTTGTTTCCTTTCCAGGGAGGGCCTGGCTTGGCAGTTCGGGCTGGACTGTTCCCACAAGGAACAGGGTCAAGACTGATTTGCATATGGCTGGGTCCAAACTGGGGTGGTGTGGTGAGCAAAAGAATGATGGATTAAACCCAGATCCATGTGACTGGGGGTGAATGTTTGCATTGTCCAGCATTCCGTCCATCAATTGTTTCTTTTGCAAATTTCGCCCTAAGTGGGAAGAGTATGCCCAGCCGTGGGTCCCGTGCTCACTACACCACTGGATTCAAGCTAGCCTGGCTGAAGAAGGGTGATGCCCTGAAACCGGTCCTAGGATGCTTGTTTCCTTTCCAGGGAGGGCCTGGCTTGGCAGTTCGGGCTGGACTGTTCCCACAAGGAACAGGGTCAAGACTGATTTGCATATGGCTGGGTCCAAACTGGGGTGGTGTGGTGAGCAAAAGAATGATGGATTAAACCCAGATCCTTGTGACTGGGGGTGAATGTTTGCATTGTCCAGCATTCCGTCCATCAATTGTTTCTTTTACACTAATTAAAGTGGGCACCTTGCACCAGTCCAAACAACCCTTATGGTGATTTAAGAGGTCAAAGATAACCTTGGAAAGCTGTCCAAGTGGTAGCTGTGGAGAGCAGCCTTCAGGCTTAGTCTTGAAGGAATGTTAAGCAGCTTGTTTTACCAGAATGCAACCTTATTGAATTGGTTAAATGAAAGGAGAACCACACAGTAGTTATAAGAATATATATTTATTATTATAACACACCTTAAATACCTCACAATATCTGCTACACACAGATAAACACAAAGTACACAATACTGTAGCACAGAAACAATCGTAAGTAGCACTAATACACAGTGGGCTCCCGGGGAGACCAAACCATATTCTAAAATAGTGGTATAAGAACCACGACTCGAGTCAAGACAGTGTCTAGTGGATGTAGAATCGCTGGGACCCCAAGGAACCACCCAAGGTGAGTAAGTAGGGACCTCACGGAGGACAGCTGCAGTGTGAGAACACGACCGCGTGCTACGTACAATTCAATGGGAGAGTCGCGGTTACAGTTTTACAGTTTAAGGACCCTTCCCAGTGGATTACGAGGAAACCCTTTGGAACATAGAAGGTTGGAGAGCCACCCCACCCGTGGATACCGAAGTACCAGAGTTACCTATCCCAGGGAAGCCGGGTGCATAGGGCTGAAGTGGCGTCGGAAACCGCCATCGTTCTCAATGAGAGCCTTCAAAGAAATGCCACTGCTGGAAAGAAGAAAAGTGTCCGGTGGAACCCACAGGTGGATTCTTGATGGAAGGAATCTGAAAGCAGAGGGGACAGAGTCTGGGTCACTCAGGAGTGACCAGGGGCCCAGTAGACGAATGCCCACCGATGTCGGGTGCTTCAGGTGTGAAGAAGGAGACCTTGACTCTACAGCTTCAGGGACCAGGAGATGTCAAGGACAACCAGGAGCCAGATAGGAGCTGTCCCACAAAGGATGTCAAGTGCTGAGGGGTCGGTGTCCGAAGGGAGCACCAACAAGCCTTGGCAGCGGCAACCCACGAAGAAGGTCAAGGAAGGTTACGGTCTGACCCAGCAAGGACCAGAGGACTCACCACAGCAAGGGGAGTCAGGGCAGGCCTGGAGCAACCAGGGGAGCCCAATAAAAGCAGTGTTGTCCCTCAACTGGACCCACAGGCCAAAGGCACAGGATTCTCAAGGGTACCTCTAGCAGTTTCACAAAGTCACAGCTTGCAGGGCACGTAGTGTGAGGAGGCCAGAGTCCTTTGTACGAAATGTGCGCAGTGATTGGGGCTATCGAAAGCCCAATGCACTTAGTTGGGGAACACCAACAAGCATATGCATTTGCAAAAGTACATGGTGCACAGGGGTTCGGGTTATGCAGTCCCCACGAGGGATACTGGCCTCAAACTTGGTGAGAGGGCAGCTCAACTTCAAGGAATGTAGGAACCCACCTCCAGTGTTGCTGGAGCCTTTGGAGTTTGCAGGAGCTCAGGATCAGCCAACTGGTCAGTTGCATTACAGTGCCTGCAAATGCAGGGGAGTGACTCCTTCACCCCAAGGGAGATACTTCAGTTATCCTTGATGCTCCACAGGTCCTGTACAGAGCCTGTATGGTGCATGGGCACAGACGATGCTTTGGACGGAGAGGGAGACGAAGTCGGGCCCAGTCAAAGTCCAGCGAATTCCAGAGTGTCCAGACGGTCGAAGGTCAGTGGTTTCTTGATCAGAATCTTATCCACATCGAATCTAGGGTCCTACAGCCAGGTAAGCCCTTTTGTACCCAAGGGAGAGGGTTGGACAGATTCAGGGGACCCTCCCAGGGGAGGGTCAGGACAGTGGGGAGGTTACTCCCATGTCCTTTGCCCAGTTTCACGCCAGAGCAGGAGCCAATGGCTCCCAGGACTGGTTTGAACTGGACTATGCACAGGGACACCAAATGTGCCCCTCGTGCAGACTTTCAGGCACTTTGGAAGTGCCCCCACCCAGCTCCATTACACTAAATCCTGTCTGGGAGGTGGTCACACCTCCCTGTGACAGGATGCCTATTGTGCTGCCTTCCTCTGCTTGAGCTTGGCTCAGCAGCAGGAGGGCAGAAATGTGTCTCTGGTCGACAGCAACCATTTTGTGCTGTCAGGGTCGAGACGGCTGGTACTGGGAAGACCAGGGACCCCACGAAGCTCACTTCAGAAGGGTGGAATCATACCTCCCACACCGGTTACCAGTGTGGAGGTATGATTCCAAGGTGTTTGATACCAAACAAAACATGGTTTGTTGCAGCCGTTTTCGAGATAGCATTTTACGCGAGCATATAATGCACCTCTACCTATATGTCTGGCTGTGTCACCGACAACCCGGGAGAATGGTCTCCGAAGGCTGCAGGGGTGCTCTGCTCATTCAGGGGGACCCTCTCATGTAAAACGCAGCACCCTGCCTTCAGGATTGTCAAGGCCTGCTATAGGGGTGACATAGGTTTTAAGTGTAGTGACCTATAGATATAGTACACCTACATCTAAAGTAAGTGGTGCATGCACCATCTTACACAGGCTGCAATGGCAGGTCTGTAGTTCCATTTTGCATGGCCTCTCATGGGTGGCATAATACATGCTTCAGCCCATGGGAGGCCTCTGGGGTACCTATGCCCTGGGTACATGTGTACCATATACTAGGGATTGATAAGGGTACCCCAGTATCCAATCTGGAGTGTACCTAAGTACATGACATAACATTTTAGGGAGAAAGCAGATACACTGGGGTTCTGATTAGCAGGATCCCAGTCAGACTAGTCGAAAACAGTGTAACATCAAGCAAAAAGTGGGGCTAACCATAAGAAGCAGAACCTACTTTCCTACAATACCTAACCATAACATTACTTTAAACTTTGTTTTATCAGTGACCTTTTTATTTTAATCATATTCATTAAACTCTCCTGCTGCACTGGGCCTTTGGCCATGTGCAGTGAGGAGTTGGCCACAGGGCTTTGCCTCTAGTCAGACCTTGTCTGAAATCCTACAACCCACTACCCACTCTATGCATGGCCCTCCGCCATGCGCTGTAGGGGTTTAGGCACAAGGACTGGCTAGTGCCCAACCTTCTGCGAGTAGCCAACCCTGTACTACGCATGACCTTTGGCCTTGATCAATGGGGGGTTGCCCAACCCCCGATGGGTGGCCAACCACCTGCTGTGAACAGCCTTTGGCTGTGCGCATCAGGTGGTTGCAGCAATGCCTGCACCCACACCCTGTGAACTCCCATCTACACACAGAAGCCCAACCACCTAGGGGCACACAGCCAACTATTTTTTTTTCTTTTTTAAAAATGCTTTTTTCTGGTACGGCAGTAATCCAGCAACACTTAGTGTAGCCCTCCCATGAGGTATCATTGTACTGTGCAAGCTTCCTCTGAGAAGCTTGTGTGGTAGCACAGTATCAAAGGGTTGATGCTTGAGCGCCGACTTCTGTGGGAGTACTAACGTACCTCATGAGAAGGCTGAGCTAGGACCTCCGGGAGTACTGCAATACCCACAGCAGGATTTAAAAAAAAAAAAAACATTGTTTCATCCAGTACTGTACCAGTCCACTGCATTAAACTACCCGTCACCAACTGAACAGGCATGGAATGACTAAAGATATTTGTTACATGCCCCTGGCCAATGGAGGACTTCAAGTTACTTCAATACTGTGGATCCCAACTAGCTACATACAAAGTCTACTTTAGACATCTCACAATGGCAATCATATAGGGGATGATAGTAAGAAAGTCCATCCCAGCAGTTCTCTCATCCATGTCGCCATCCAACCTATGCCTGCTCAGGACCATAAACTTTAAACAAGATATCTCAGAATGGACACCTAGTGTAGTGACCAGCTCAGTGGACTGTGAAAATAAGAAATTCCACAAGGGACCTTCAGATCTGCTCAAAGCTGCCAGCTTACTGAAAACCAAAAACTGCGCGCCTGTCTCTTACACTTCTTTATCCATCATGCTGCTAAGCGTTGTGTTCCATAACACGATAACCGCACTCCCGAAGTGATCAAGCACGACATGGATTGGAAACACTTCCCACATATGAAAAAAGCTAAGACAATATCCTTCCAACCACACACCCTAAATGTTGTGTAGCGTGCTACCCATGTAGGAAGGCACTTCAACCACCCACAAAGGAGTAGTAAGTGCTATATAAATGTTGCAATCCAATAGAATACAATACTGTGTTGAGCTGGATGCTGAGCATCATTGAACAATTGACCCTTCGGTCAACCATTGCTGTGATGGGTTGAAGGCTGAACAAGTAGGGTGTTAAGTAGTCATGGAGGGATTGGTGTAGGGCCTTGCCCCAGGTGAGGCCCTGTGGCCACCACTGTGCCAAATGCCATACACAGCTCTGTTGGACAAATGTGAAGGATTAGACGTAGGGTCTGGACGTAGGGTAAGCCATTCCTCAAACCTTATTGCATATTGGATGCGACACCAGGCCTGGCAGACAACCTCCACCATGTATGTCAAAAGTCTGTGCATAGTGTGGATTGGCTGCTTGTGGAGGGGTGAGTTCAGACCCTAGCCACAGGCTAAGACCTGTGCAAAAATTGCCCTGCATATGGCTGAAAAATGTGTGCAGTAGAGGTTTGATGCTTAAGGAGTTTTGGGTGCATGGCCAAGACTAGGCACTGAGTCCAAGATCAGATGTGTATTGGATGCAGGGTCTGATCAGAGGCTATGACTGAGATTTAATGAGTGATGTAATATACAAGATCGTAAGCAATGCATGATGGATGCACAAATTATAGTTAATTCAGTAAATTATAACTGGTGAATTTCAGTGGTCTTGTTTTTTACGTTAGTTTGTGACTCATTCCAACATCTAACTATAAAATCACTTTTTTCTTTTTCAGTAAATTCTGTTTTTTATAAAGTTTTTTATAAGATAAGGTCTTAGCACCTAATTTAATATGACATTACTTTGAACTTTGTTTTTTTCATTATATATATAACCTGTGATCAAGGTCTGAAGGCAGACCGAAACACGTTGGAGAAAGGATTTATGTACTCACAATACTAATAAAGAAGAGATGAACCTGCTGTGAGTGTGCTCCCTGTTTTCTGTGCAGTCAGCCAGACATTGGAACATATATATATATAAAAGCACTCACTGGGACAGTTGCTTGAATTTAATAGCAACGCAACAGACGCGTTTCGGATTGCTCCTTCGTCGGTGTTCAACTGTCACACCGGAAGCAGTCATTTTAAATAACAAATTCATTAAGCAAGCAACATTGAAGGACAATTTGCCATTTTGCATTGGGAGCGCCATTTTAACCTGGTTTTGTTTCCAAATCGCATATTGCATATAGCTCAAATGCTCAAAAAAACCAAATTTTTCACAATCAAATTGATAAATTCAAAATACTTCATTACATTTCATCAACATAATGCAATTACTGATGTGATATTCCGCAGTGTATCGGCAAAGGCTATTTCCCTATAAAACTGCATATTGCCGTCACTTAATTAGTCATTTGCCATTTGTTATCAAGCCGTGTATCGGCATAGTCTATACCAATGTTGCAATAATTGCCATTAATTATTTTCAAAAAGAGTCAGCATACATAGCATGCCGTGCATCGGCCCTAAATTACATCTTGTATTATTATCTCCCACCCTGGGATCAATTGCCCAGGTGGACAGCCAGTTCTTCCCCGCTGTTTAGCCCTTTTGGTGCTCTTGTTTGCAGATCGATAATATAACGAGACTCGAGTCTGCGCAATTTCAAAATTCTGTCACCTCCCCTGATGTTAATGGGTATTGGTCAATGCCAAAGTATTGTAGCAGGTCCCTGTTACTCTGATGTTTGTTGGCAAAGTGCCTGGCCACTGGATAAGAGACATCCCTTTTTGCTATTGCCCGCATATGTTCTAATATGCAGATTTTTATGGGGTGAATCGTGCTGCCTATATATTTTAATCCACACGGGCAGATTAGGCAGTACACTGAATAGGCAGTATGACATGTCATGAATTTCATTACAGCTCTGCGTTTTTTCACTCCAGGTATTTCATATGTTAGAACCTTTTTACTGTTGGTGCAGGCTTTACATTTTCCACAAGCGAAAAACCTTTTACTTCATTGATGGTCCCTTTCATTTGTATTCCTCTCTCCAAATGGCTGTGAACCAACATATCCCTTAGCAACCTGGCTTTTTTTAAAGTCACCAAAGGGACTGGTGGTATGTCTCTTCCAATGATCATGTCTGTCCTCAAAACATGCCAATTCCTACGGAGTATATTTCTTAGTGAATTAGCATCTTCCGAAAACGTTGTAATCATTTGAAATTTGCCTTCTTCATTTTTCTTTTTAGTCATACTTTTTCCTTTCAATATCTGTTCCCCCGAGATGATCTCAACTTTTCTTAATGTTGTCTCCAGCAATTTAGTTTTATACCCTCTAGCAGAAAATCTGGCAATGCTTTCTTTGGCTGCTGACTTGAAGTCACAGTCCCTTGAGGTGTTTCTCTTTAATCTAAGGAACTCACCATAAGGTATGCTTTGAATCAGCCTAGGTGGATGACTGCTTGTGGCGTGAAGCATAGATCTTCCTGCCGTCGGTTTTCTATATAGAGACGTAAACAGTTTGCCCTCTATTATGGAAACCTTGAGATCCAAAAAGTTCACTGCCACTGAACTTACTTCTCCTGTGAACTTTAAGTTCACATTATTCTGATTAAGATGTTCAATGAATTCACCTGCCAACTCTGCTGACCCCTTCCAGACCAGGAACAGATCGTCTAAATATCTGTACCAGGACACAACCTTTTCCATCCATGCTTCATTCTGGGGCGACCATGCCACCTGCTCCTCCCACCAGGCCACGAATAAGTTCGCGTAGCTGGGGGCGAAGCAGGTTCCCATGGCCATCCCAGAGATCTGTCTATAATAATCTTCCTGAAATAAAAAGATGTTGTTAGTTAGACAGAATGAAACAAATTCCATAAGCATAGAGTTGTGTTCGGCAAATTTCAATGGTCTTTTGTTTAAAAAGGATTTCACCGCATTGAGTCCATCTTTGTGGTCAATACATGTATACAAACTTGTAATGTCCAATACAATCAGCTGGTATGATGGTTCCCAAGTTAGTTCTTCTATGTGGCTTAAAAAATCCTTGGTGTACTTTATATATGAGGATAATTGCAGTACAAATTGGAACAGAAAATGATCAATAAATGTTGAAAGATGTTCTGTCAAGCTGCCTTGTGATGATACAATTGGTCTGTCCGGTGGATTTTTACTGTCTTTGTGAATTTTGGGTATGTGATAAAAAGTGGGTGTTACCGGACTAGTATTACGAAGGATATTCATCAGTTCCCAACATTGATTTCTCATGCCACTTTTTGATCAAGGATTGATATTGTTTGATACTCTCATTATATCTTTCTCTTGTTGTTTTCTCATAGTGTCTTTCATCTGACAGTTGTTTTAAAGCTTCTCCACAATATTGTTCCCTTGTTTGTAAGACGATATTGCCGCCCTTATCCGAGGGTTTGCAAATTATTGTTGTATCCTTCAGCAAACTTTCCAAAGCTTTCTCCTGATTTTTTGTTATATTGCCTCTTTTTGTTGGATGCTTGGTCTTTACTCTGAATTTCAGTAAATCCTTAATGACAGCGTCCGAAAAGATGTCAATCGCATCTGTCGGCATTTGTGGTATGAACTGTGAGGTGGGCTTGAATGGACTTACAGCTGTTTCCTGCTCAATGCCCAATTTTGTTGTCCTTTGGGAAATATCCTGAGTGTCATTACTTTCCCCCTCTCGTTCCATACGTAATTCCTCTAAGATTTCTAGGGATGCCAAATCATCTACTGTTAGGATGTCAGTAACTTTAGACTTTTGTTTAATTAACCTTGATTCCTTGATAGTTGGTTTTAGTTTGAAATACTTGTACAGTTTGAGCTTCCGAATAAATTTAAAAAGATCTATTCTTGTTTGAGTGTATTCCATTTGGTTATTGGGGCTAAATGTTAGTCCTAACCTTGACACCGACTTTTCAGTAGATGTGAGAATTCACAAATGCCGACAGATGCGATTGACATCTTTTGGGGTGCTGTCATTAAGGATTTACTGAAATTCAGAGTAAAGACCAAGCATCCAACAAAAAGAGGCAATATAACAAAAATCAGGAGAAAGCTTTGGAAAGTTTGCTGAAGGATACAACAATAATTTGCAAACCCTCGGATAAGGGCGGCAATATCGTCTTACAAACAAGGGAACAATATTGTGGAGAAGCTTTAAAACAACTGTCAGATGAAAGACACTATGAGAAAACAACAAGAGAAAGATATAATGAGAGTATCAAACAATATCATTCCTTGATCAAAAAGTGGCATGAGAAATCAATGTTGGGAACTGATGAATATCTATTCCTTCGTAATACTAGTCCGGTAACACACACTTTTTATCACATACCCAAAATTCACAAAGACAGTAAAAATCCACCGGGCAGACCAATTGTATCATCACAAGGCAGCTTGACAGAACATCTTTCAACATTTATTGATCATTTTCTGTTCCAATTTGTACTGCAATTATCCTCATATATAAAGGGCACCAAGGATATTTTAAGCCACATAGAAGAACTAACTTGGGAACCATCATACCAGCTGATTGTATTGGACATTACAAGTTTGTATACATGTATTGACCACAAAGATGGATTCAATGTGGTGAAATCCTTTTTAAACAAAAGAACATTGAAATTTGCCGAACACAACTCTATGCTTATGGAATTTGTTTCATTCTGTCTAACTAACAACATCTTTTTATTTCAGGAAGATTATTATAGACAGATCTCTGGGCCGGCCATGGGAACCTGCTTCGTCCCCAGCTACGCGAATTTATTCGTGGGCTGGTGAGAGGAGCAGGTGGCATGGTCGCCCCAGAATGCAGCATGGATGGAAAAGGTTGTGTCCTGGTACAGATATATAGACAATCTGTTTCTGGTCTGGAAGGGGTCAGCAGAGTTGGCAGGTGAATTCATTGAACATCTTAATCAGAATAATGTGAACTTAAAGTTCACAGGAGAAGTAAGTTAAGTGGCAGTGAACTTTTTGGATCTAAGGGTTTCCATAATAGAGGGCAAACTGTGTACGTCACTATACAGAAAACCGACGGCGGAAAATTCTACGCTTCACGCCACAAGCAGTCATCCACCTAGGCTGATTCAAAGCATACCTTATGGTGAGTTCCTTAGATTAAAGAGAAACACCTCAAGGGACTGTGACTTCAAGTCAGCAGCCAAAGAAAGCATTGCCAGATTTTCTGCTAGAGGGTGTAACACTAAATTGCTGGAGACAACATTAAGAAAAGTTGAGATCATCCAGAGGGAACAGATATTGAAAGGAAAAAATAAGACTAAAAAGAAAAATGAAGAAGGCAAATTTCGAATGATTACAACGTATTAGAAAGATGATAATTCACTAAGGAATATACTCCGTAGGAATTGGGATGTTTTGAGGACAGACATGATCATTGGAAGAGACATACCACCAGTCCCTCTGGTGACTTTTAAAAAGCCAGGTCAGCTAGGGATATGTTGGTTCACAGCCATTTGGAGAGAGGAATACAAACGAAAGGGACCATCAATGAAGTAAAAGGATTTTCCCTTGTGGAAAATGTAAAGCCTGCACCAACAGGAAACAAGTTCTAACATATGAAATACCTGGAGTGAAAAAACGCAGAGCTGTAACGAAATTCATGACATGTCATACTGCCTATTCAGTGTACTGCCTAATCTGCCCGTGTGGATTAAAATATATAGCAAAACCAAAGGGGATGATGGACGGAGTGTTGAACATTGCAAGCACTCACCCCCAGTCAACTGATCTGGGTTTAATCCATCATCATTCTTTAGCTCACTCCGCCACTCCCAGTTCAGACATGGCCATATGCAAATCAGTCTGACCCTGTGCCTCATGGGAACAGTCCAGCCCGAACTGCCAAGCCATGTCTTCCCTGGGCTAGTTGGACCCCAGGGACCCTCAGGATTGAAGAGGAATTAATTCCCCAACTTAAAACGCGCCACAGGGCGTGTTTGCACACATGTCACCTCAGGCCCCGCCCCCTCCCTTCACCACTGTGCAAACACGCCCCGTGGCGCGTTTTAAGTTGGGGGATAAGTCCCCTTGAATCCTGAGGGTCCCTGGGGTCCAACTAGCCCACCAGGTACCTCCAGTATGCGCCACAGAGCTGCGTTGCAGAGAGGTGTAAAAAGGGGCATGGCCTCTGAACACCTCTCTGCAACACAGCTCCCTGGCGCATACTGGAGGTTCCTGGTGGGCTAGTTGGCCCCCAGGGATCCCCAGTATTCAGGGGGAATTAGTTCCCTATCTTACAACGCACCAGGGGGCGCGTTTGCAGAGTGCTGCAGGGAGGGGGCGGGGCTTCCGGTGCGATGCTGGTCTTTTAAAAAAAAAAATTTTTTAAGAAGGGGAGCTGTGTGGCCCCCCTACCTTTCCTATTTTATTGGCCCTGGGGACCCCATCCCCCAGGGCCTCACCCCTATTTTTTTTTTTAAATGGAAGGGGGCCGCGTGGCCCCCCTCCCGAGGCCATATGCGGTCCCGGGGACCCCATCCCCCTGGGCATGGCCAGTGTTTTTTTTTAAATTAAATTATTGGAGGGGGGCTGTGTGGCCCCCTCCTCAGGCCATTTATGGCCCTGGGGACCCCATCCCCGGGGCCGGCCTTTCCGTATTTTTATTTTTAATTTTTATTTTTATAATGGGGGAGGGGGCCACGTGGGCCCCACTCCCGGGCCACCTCATGGCCCCGGGACCCCATCCCCTGGGGCCTGGCTCTCGTTGGGGACCGTGGGGGTCCCCAATCCCTCGGTCCCGCCGGCTCTCAGCCTCCTGCGGGAGCTGGCATGCTTTCCACACGGGAGCTGCTGACATGCAGCTCCCCATGTGGAAAGCAATGTGGTTTGATTTTTGAAGCAGAGCAGGTCTCTGCTCTCGCTTCCAAAACCCAAAACCACAGTTTGCAATGACAGGGCGGAGCCGCGAGGCTCCCGCCTCTGTCATTGCAACAGCAGTGTCCCAGGGGTGGGCACCCGGGACATTGCAGGAGCCGGCCCTGGGGGTGGCGGTCCCCAGGCCATCACAGGCTCTAGGATGGGGCCGCACGGCCCCCTCCCAACATTTTCAAAGCCCCGGGAGGTGGTGGTCCCCGGGGCTCTGGGGTCCGTTACAGACCCCCATATTTAACTATTTAGTGCCCCGGGAGGTGGCGGTCCCGGGGCATGTGGGGGCTCGAGCCCCCACACAGGTAAATTTTTATAAAAACAAGCCCGGGGGTGGCGGTCCCCCGGGCTGCAGGGGAGCTGTGTGCCTCGCAAATATTTGACAAAAGCCCCAGGGGTGGCGGTACTCGGGCTTGAGGGGGCCTTGGAGGCCCCCATCATAAAAACCAAGCCCGGGGGTGGCGGTCCCGGGGCTGCGGGGGCTGTGTGCCCCCACAAACATATTTCAGACAAGCCCCGGGGTGGCGGTCCTCGGAGCTGTGGGGCCCCTTGGGCCCCCACAATTATGTTGAACATGCCCCCGGGACCTAGCCCACCCGGGGGCTAAATATTAACAAAGCGAGATTCGCGGATCCTACGCGAAGTTCGCCGTTTTAAAAAAAAAAATGCTTTTTGGGCCCTGGGGTCCTTGTGGGACCCCTGAGCAGGCCTAGGGGTCAGGGTGTTTCTACCCTGCCCCTTTTCTTGTTTTTCACGTTTTTTTCTGTTTTCTTGTGACTTGGTTCTACCGAGTCACAAGATGGCTGCCAACACTTCCTGGTTTGGAGTGTTGACAGCCAATTAGAATAAAGCTTGTGGTCGGGAGGGTACGCGGATCCGTCGTGCCTCTAAATATCGAAACTTTTATTTTTGATTTTCTCAGCAACTATTGAACGGATTTACACCATTTTAAAAAAAGGGCGCTTTCTGAACCAAGCACTACCTTTTTGCCAAATTTGGTGTAATTCCGTTCAGCAGTTCGGGCTGTAACCGTGTCTAAAGTTTCCTATGGGAAATTGATGTTTTGACCTCTATTTTTTTATTTGCTCCGCAACTACTGAACGGATTTACACCATTTACAAAAAATGGCGCTTTCTGAACCAAGCACTACCTTTTTGCCAAATTTGGTGTAATTCCGTTCAGCAGTTCGGGCTGTAGCCGTGGCTAAAGCTTCCTATGGGAATTAACATGGAGAAAACATGTTTTGGGACACCCCTTTTTTCTCGGCTCCCGCTTGCCGAATCACCCCGAAACTTTCAGGATAGGAGCTGACCGGAGCGGGCCACAAGTTTTGAAAATTTCGCAAAGATTCGTCATCCGACGCCAAAGTTATTGGGAAAACAAAAAACGCTTTTCCTATGGAAACTAGGTCCTAACTATAACTATCTACTGGCGATAATATATATATATATATATATGTATCTCTCTCTCTATATATATGTGTATGTGTGTGTTTGCGTGTGTGTGTGTGCGTGCACGTGTGTGTGTATGTTTATTTGTCTGGCAATTTTAAAATTAGCGACCTACTAGGTGACTGAGAAATGGGTAGGCAAAGTAAACAGATGTCGAAAAGGGCCGTTGTATTTATGCAGACATCTCTCATCTCTCACTCTAAATATTTTTAGACCCTTTGAAAATATATTATAGCCTTATAACCCACTGCCGAAGGGTTATATCCGTTGTTAAAGGCCCTGAACCCGAGTTATAGGCCGGAGCCGCAACAATCGGTATAGCCTGAAGCAAAAGGGCTATAAGGTTATTAGGACATTCTACCCACTAAGGACAGAATGTTCTAAATTAAAAAGAGGAAGACAAACATTGGAATGTTGGAGCTCCGTACTTTACCAGCCATTAGAAACCCAGAGCTACTCCATTGTCTTCAATAGAGCTCTCAGCATTCCAATGTTCAAATATGCTTTAAATTATTAAAAAACGTTTCTTCCTTCACATTTTAACCCACTGATTTCACACCTGCATTAGCATCAATGCTCATTTACTTCAACCTGCCCCTCCGGAAGGGCTTTAATTTCAGTAGCTCCTATTCAAACAAAATAATTTTCAGGAGTGCCTCACTTTGTCTTAAATGGTAGTGTTCTAGTCGTTCATTAGAACTCTGTGGTGATGCTGCAGCTGATTATTAGGGTTTTAACTGATAGACTGCTGCAGGTGTTGCAAGTACATGTTTCGCTCTGCATGTTAGAATGTTTTACGGAAATGGATGTGAAAGATGTTTTTTAATTTCTAGAGCACTAACCATAAATTCTGTGACAAAACAAAACCTCTCATTTTGTTCATTTACAGCTAGTATCCGCTGTCAAAAAGTCCTTTCATTTATACAGTTTTGATTCCATGAAGTTGGTGTTTAGGTGTGCCACAACTTTGGCATAAATGCAGAATGTTATATTCACTGAAAAAACCAAAGGTTACATGGACGTTATAGTTAGGATCAGATTTCACTTGTACAAAACCAGTGAAATTCAGCAGTTATAGAAACCTGAGCTAACTATTACTTACGCCCCTGGAATGCACTGCTTATGACCTCACATATTACATCACTCGTGACATGGTCAGTGACATCCCTGATGACATCACTGATGAACAATCATAAACTCTTAGAAAACACTTGTACTCACTGGATGATGTCATCATTGATATCATCAGTAATGTCATTTGAGATGTCATCAGTGATGTCACTGACCATGTTATGAGTGATGTAATATGTGAGGTCGTAAGCAGTGCTTTCTGGGGGCGTAAGTTATAGTTAGCTCAGGCAACTAAAACTGCTTAATTTCACTGGTTTTGTACAAATGAAATCTGAGCCTAACTATAATGTCCCTGTAACCTCTGTTTTTTTCAGTGAATTTCTAAGGTTTTTTAAATTCTATTTCCTAACTATAGCAACCCTGCAATAGTTAGTTTTTAAGTACATTTCTGAGGTTTTTCAGATTCTATTTCATAACTATACCATCCTGTAACCTTTGTTTTTGTAAAGTGCATTTTTATGGTTTTTAAGCTTCACTTGAAATCTATTGTGAATATATATCTTAAAAGGGGCTTACGCCCCGCCCCCTTGCTTTGCATTGGTTCCTGTGCTTGCCACTTATTTTTGCTCTGTTTCTATTGGCTGTAGCATACTATTTTCAGTTGTTCTTCTCCTGTGTTTCTCTTATCAGTATTTCGAGGCCAAAGTACTGTTTTAATATGCTTTGAAGGACTTTTATTGAAGCTTTTGCCTGCACAGTGCTTGTTTTTCACTTTCTGCCAAGTACATGGCTCTCTCCGTCCCTCATATTGCTCCCCTCCCTTTTCTCTCTTCCCATGTACCACTTTAATAACAACCATCTCGATACATCCCCGTCTCAGACCTTGTGAAACTGCTGCCATCTTGGAGTCAGGTAGCAGTCGTGCTAATTAGAAATTGGGAGACTACACTACTCTAGGAGTGTGCTTGAGTGCACAGGGTTCATAACCTTTGTAAACTGGCTGCAATGTGTGTAGGGCTGCATTGCACTGAGTAGCACATTAGCACATTCCACTAAGATCAAATGGTGTTTCATACAGCTTTATACCACTTCCTTTTTTTTATTTTTTATTTTTTATTTCAATAGAGCCAGCATATATTTTGAAAATATATCATACAAAACGTGACATATACATCATTAATATCTTGAACAGCATATATATTTACGTGAACAGAGAAGGAGAGAACAAAAGAGGGGGAAATATATGGTAAAATATATAAAAATAGAAAAATAAATCTAAATTTTGCTCCATTTCTATACTCTTTTATGTCAGGACTACTCCCAATAAAGCTGGACCAGCCCCTACTCTTCCATCAATAGACCCCATACCAGTCGACCCTCGCCCTCCCCTCCGACCTTTACATTTATACAATGCCCACTCAACATTATATATATGATACAGTTTAGCATACCATGCCTGATATGTCGGTGGATCAACATCCTTCCACATAGTAGCAATCAAAATACGATAAATAGCTGTCACCATAAAGCATAGATACCCTTGAGTAAGGTCTAGCTGTAATCTTTCATCAAATCCCAATATCCACAAGGTTGGTGTTAGAGATACTACCCTCCCCAGCTTTTGACATAAAACTGTTCAATACCCTCCTTCAGGGCCAGCAATTTACTACAGTCAGCAAACATATGAATTATATCAGCTGGTCCCTGATCACACCTTGGGCATTTATTGTTATCCCGCTTCCCCCAAGCCCAGAGTTTAGCTGGGTAAAATAGAGTCTGAACAATGTTTTATAGGTTTGGGCTTTGAGATTTGCGCTTAAAAAATTTCTTAGAGAGCTCTAATGATCTACAAATATCTATATCCGGGTTGTTCAATTTGACTGCCCATGCACTTTCTACTTTACAAATGTCATCCGGAGTGGCCTCCAACAATATTGTATACACATCCTTAACTTGAACCTGCTTTTCGTCAAAAGTTCTAATAGCGGGATTCTGAGCAAAATTAGTGACTTGCAGGGCCAGCTTGTTTATCAACTCCTCGCTTGTATATATTTAAAAATAGTGCTCGAATCTAACCCATATCGTATCTGGAGTTCCTCAAAAGCAACCACCCCTCCTGATCAACAATGTCACCTATCTGTTTTATTCCTGCCTTTTCCCATATTCTGCTTGTATTATCATAAAAGGGGACCGGGAAGGCAGATGAGCGCCACAACCATGTATACCTTTGAATTTTGGGTATTTCCAGATTTTTACTAATCTTTCGCCATATATTCCAGGCAGCTCTTATAATCTTAAAACGTGTTTTCTTATAATAGCTGCCTTCGAGCTGCCTTAACATTAGCCCTGGAGCAAGTTTACCAACTGCTAGCTCATAAATATGTGGCGGGGTCTCCTTGTCCACCTCCACCAGCCCAACCGAGTCCTGGCTTTGAGGCCTGAATAATATACTCATGTGTTGCAGCGTTACTGCCCAGAAATAATATAAAAGATTAGGAATTGCCAGCCCCCCCGGTGTTGTGATAAGGTCATGAATTTTAAAGATCTCCTAATTTTCTTATACCCCCAGCTTTATACCACTTCCAACCAATATAATTTTGTTAATATTTTTTCCCTTTGTTTTATACCCTTTTTTTTGGTACCCGTTTTGATTTGCTAAATAACAGGACCACTCCTTTTTCACTATATGCCCTAATAGCATTTGGCATACAGTTTTTCTGTATTGCTGCCGATTCGCCTTGACAGTGTTAGAAACTCAGTCCACCTCTTTAAGATGGCGCCCATGCTTGCTGCGTCTTAGCAGCTGTTCAATCCTTCCCAGTCTTTAAATACTTCTGGGTGTTTGCAGACTGCAGTGACTCGACCAGACTTTCGACCTACTTTGACTTCACAGGTATATCTACGGCAGTGACTTGGCTTCCCCATATTATGCTGTTTAATTTATTTTACATTAGCTGGTTTCGCCAGCAGTAGAACGATATTTACACCATACTACTGCTTCTTGTTACAGCTTGTTTTGCTTGTTGAACATGCTCTGCGCTTACGCTCCAACTGCTTCTGAGATAAGCTTTGATGAAATACTGGTTTTGCTCAATTTGCCTTGCTATAAGTAACACTCTATTAGAACCCCCCGTTTTAATAACCTATGCCATTCTACCTGTTTCACCCCCTTAAATTTGCACACTTATCACATGTTTGTGTTCAAATTTGTACACTGCTAATTTTTGTTTCATCTACTTCATTTTCACTGCATATGACCACTCATACAGTGGTCACGCTGTCAGTTTACAACTGTGACCTCTCTTGTGAAGTACTTATTTAGCCTTATACAGACCAATCCTCATGGTACTTTTGGCTGGTACCGCCCTCTAACTATGCATGTTCAGCTTACTTGTTTGATCCCATTTCCCTATTTCAAATATTACTTTAAATACAGAGAAAGGCACCTGCACCATTCTTCCTGCACTAATTCACTGCTCCTACACCTTTTAACTTATTATTAATCCCACAGGCGAAACCTAATGCATTTACCAGTGCTTGTTTAACTAGTAGTGGCATTTGCAGAGTGGTGGAGAAAGGGGGTGGGGCCTCCAACCAGCTTCCAGGAATCCTGCTGTATCAGATTTACTGGAGGTAACAGGAGGGATACTGGGCCCCCAAGAACCCTCAGCATCCAAGGGGACTTTATCCCCCAACCAGCAGTGAGCCAGAGGTGCATTTGCAGAGTGGTGGAGAAACGGGGCATCGCCTCCAACATCCTCTCCGTGATCACACTCTATGGGACTTACTGGAGGTAACAGGTGGTCTTGTTATCTCCCAATGGCCCTCTGCAACCAAAGGGATTTCATCCCCCAACCAGTTGTGCGCCTTGAGGTACATTTCCAGAGTGGTGGTCAAAGGGGACGGGTCCTCTGGTGGCTTGCATATGCTTATTTTTCATTAAAAAAATATATATATTGGGGTCCTTGGCTCTCCTTTCCTGGGCTGTTTTCAGCCGCAGGGACCCCATTCCCCAGGGCCAGGCCTTTTTTCAATGGGGCAGGGGGCTGCGTGGCCCCACTCTCCAGGCCGATTTCAATTGTGGATGCCCTGGTCCCACCCAGGGCACCCATTCGCCACAGATGAGGAACATGGGGGAGCCTGAAGGCCCCTGTGGTCCTTGCCGGCTCCCCGCCACCTTCTGGAGTCAGCTTGCTTTTACACATAGGGAGCTGCTATAATGCAGCTCCCTGTGTGTAAACGCAATAGGTGCTCTGCTTTGAGCAAGCAAGAGCATTTTCAATGCTCTCACTTGCTGAAAGCGAGCACAGTTTGTTATGACTTGGCAGGAGCGGTAAAGCTCCTGCCAAGTCAAAGCAAACAGCTATTTCCCAGGGGTGGGCATCCCGGGACATAGCAAAAGCTGGCCCTGGGGGGTGTCGGTCCTCAGGGCCACGTATACAACAAGGTCCCAGGGAGGTGGTGGTCCCCAAGGCTGCGGGGGGGCATGCAGCCCCCCCACTTTAATTGTAAAAAGTTGCCCCGGGGAAGTGGCGGTCCCCGAGGCTGCGGGGTTGTCCTACCGGCCACCAGCATTACCTTAATTTTAGACCCAGGGAGGTGGCGATCCATGGGGCTGTGGGGGGCAGCGTGGGCCCCCTGCAATAATTGCAGATTTTGCCCTGGGGAGGAAGGTGGTCTCCAGGGCACAGGGGTTGCACAGCAGGCAACCCCTGCATTTTTTTCAAATCAAGCCCCGGGGACGTGGTGGTCTCTGGGCATGGGGGTCCAAGAGGCCCCCCTGATTTAAGTTTTGCATCTGGCCCCGGGGAGGTTGTTGTCTCTGGGGCCTGGGGGGGTCTGAGAGGCCCCCCATTTATTAAGAAATAAGCCCCGGGGAGGTGGTGGTTCTGGGGGCAATAAGCAGCCTCAGAAGGGGGGCTCACGGGCCCCCATCACTTATAATCACAATGCCCCCAGGACCTGGCACACCCAGGAGCCATTAACTAATGAAGCATGGGAGCACGTGCTTCCTTTTTTTTTTTTGGGCCAAATCCACAGATCCCACCGAATGTGTTTTTTTCAATGCTTTTTTTGGCCCTGCGGCGTCCCTGTGGGGAACCCTCAAGAGGCAAAAGGGGTCAGGGTGTTTTTAAACAAAAATGTCTGCAACTCGGCTCAATCTGAGTCACAAGATGGATGCCAACGCTTTTTGTTTTGAAGTGTTGGCAGTCAATCAGATCTCAGCACGTGATATGGAGGGGTCGCGAACCCGTCACGTCCCCAGTTGTATTTCTGAAAAACCTTTAAATAACTCCTCAACTACTGAACGGATTTTGACTGATTCACAAAAAGGTCGCTTTCTGGACCAACAGCTACCTTTCGGCCAAATTTGGTGTAATTCCTTTCAGCAGTTTGGGCTGTAGCCTTGTCTAAAGTTCCTATGGAAATGAACATGGGGAAAATGAGTTTTTGGATCTCCCTTTTCCTCGATCCCGCTTGATGGATCACCCTGCAACTTTCAAGACAGCAGCTACTTCAGCGTCAAACTAGTTTTGAAAATTTTGCGAGGGTGTGTCAAACGACGCCAAAGTTATTGGCAAATGAAAAAAATGCTCTTCCTATGGAAACTACATCCTAACTATAACTACCTACTGGCGGGCACCAGTAGGTAATATATCTATATCTATATATCTATAGTTATATATCTACATCTAGATCTATATGTTATATATAACGCCAGTAGTTAGTTATAGTTAGGACCTAGTTTCCATAGGAAAAGCATTTTTTGTTTTGCCAATAAAACTTTGGCCCCACTTGACGAAGCTTCACATTTTCAAAACTAATACGATGCTCACTTCAGCTGCTATCTTGAAAATTTTGGGATGATTCGACAAGCGGGCCGAGAACCAGGGGGCACTTAAAAGCGCTTTTTCCCCACGTTAATTCCCATAGGATCTTTAGACAGGGCTACAGCCCGAACAGCTGAACGGAATACATCTAATTTGGCAGGTAGGTAGTAGTTGGTTCAAGGAAGTGCCTTTTGTGATTTGGTGTAAATCCGTTCAGTAGTTCGAGAGAAATTTAAAGAGATTTCCAGTTGTGTATATAGGATCGCGGTGGATCTGGGACCCCTTCCAATCTCGTGCTGAGATCTGATTGGCTGCCAACACTTCAAACCAGGAAGTGTGGGCAGCCATCTTGTGACTCGGTAGAACCAAGAAAAAGATTTTAAAAAAGAAAAGGGGCAGGGTAGAAACACCCTAAGCCCAAAGGCCTCTTGAGGTGGTCCCCCAGGGATCCACATGGGCCCAAAAATCATTTTGTTTTTTAAATTGTCGGCAGGAGTCGCATCAATTCACGACCCCCGCAGAAATGTAAAACAAAAACGAAGCACTGGCTCCGGTGCTTCATTTGAAATCAGGCCCCGAGTGGGTCAGGTCCCGGGGGCATGTGTAAATATAGGAGGGGGGCGCACTGGGCCCCCCTCCTCAGGCTATTCAAAGCCCCGGCGACCGCCACCTCCCTGGGGCAGTCACATTATTATATGAGGGGGAGCCATTGCGGCTCCCCTGCTGCCCCATAAACCGACACCTCCCCAGGGCAGAGATATGAAAAGGGATGCGGGGGCCTACACAGCCCCTTGCAGCCCCAGGGACCACAACCTCCCTGGGACTATTTAATTAAATGAATGCGGGGGAAGCACTTATACATCCCAGCCCCGGGGACCGCCACCTCCCCAGGTCTAAATTAAATAAAAATGCGTGGGTGGGCTCTGGCCACCCTACGCAGCCCTGGAAACTGACACCTCCCCGGGACAACTCTATATAATTACATACATGAGCCGTGTGGCCCCCGCAGCCCCTGGGACCACCACCTCCCCGGGGCAACTCTATATAATTACAGACGGGGCTGGGTGGCCCCGGGGAACACCACCTCCCCGGGGCTTAATTACATTCAAGGAGAGTTGCGTGGTCCCCCTCTTGGATCCGCACATGGCCCTGGCAACCACCACCCCCAAGGGCCAGCTCCAGCAATGTCCCGGGGTACTCACCTGGGACATTGCAGTTTGCTATGGCATGGCAGGTGCTCCACTTTGAGCAAGCTCCCTGTTTGTAAAAGCAGTGCCGGCTCCTGCAGGAGGCGGGGAGCCAGCAGGGACCGCGGGGGCTTTCAGGCTCCCCCGCGGTCGCCAATGTGTAAAATGTGGGTGCCCTGGGTGGGACCAGGGCACGCACACTACAGGCTGGGCCCCAGGGGATGGGGTCCCTGGGGCTGAAATCGGCCCAGGGGGGCTGCCGCTCTGCCCCCTCCCTTTCAATTATATATATTTTTTAAAAGGCTGGGCCCCGGGGGATGGGATCCTCAAGGCCGAAATCGGCTCAGGAGGGGTGCCACGTGTCCCCTCCCTCTTTTAATAATGTTTTTTAAAATGGAAGGGCCCCAGGGGATGGGGTGCCCAGGGCCCAAAATGGTCAAGGGAACAGGGGCCATGCGGCCCCCTTCTTAAAAATTAGAAAAAAAATAAAAAGCTGCAACTCGCCAGAGGCCCCGCCTCCTTTCTCCACCACCCTGCAAAACACACCTTCTGACGCGCTGCTGGTTAGGTGATGAAGTCCCCTTCACTGCTGAAGGTCCTTAGGGACCAACAAGACCTTCTGTTACCTCCAGTAAGCCCCACACAGTGGGATTGTTGAAAGGTGGTCAGAGGCCACGCCTCCTTTCTTCACCACTCTGCAAACACACCTCTCGGGACACTGCTGGTGAGGGATAAGGTCCCGTTGCCTCCTGAGGGCCTCAGGACTAAAGTGGACTTCTTCCCCAAACAACAGTGTGCCAGGAGGCGCGTTTGCAGAGTGGTGGATAAAGGGGGCATGGCCTCTGACGGCCTCTCTGCAATCCAGCTGTGTGGGTCTTACTGGAGATAACAGGAGGGCTAGTTGGCCGACAAGGACCCCCAAGAGCCAAGGGGACTTCATCTCCCAACTAGTAGTGCACCTGAAGGAGCGTTTGCAGAGTGGTGAAGAAAGGGGGCGTGGCCACCGAAAACCTCTCAGCAAACCCACTGTGTGGGACTTGCTGGAGGTAACAAGGACATTTATATAAATATGTCTTTCAAAATGGCGATCTCTGTATGTGACCATGGCCAAGGCTCGGCTGAAATGCGTTATGGCGACATCTTAATAAATAAATGCTTTAATCAAAACCTTGGAGTGATGGCACCTTGTTTTTTTTTAATTTACAAACCAGATTTTGGCTGTGTTCAATGGGTAGCCAGCCCCATGTTGCTGGCAACACCCTGCTGTCAGGCGCACTGCATCGGACGGCGTCTGATGACGATTTTGAGCTATCTATCTATGTAATAGATGGGATTCTGCAGTCCCTGTGTAAAAACCCATCTCTAACTTCTTTGTTATATATGCTCTCACAGACCCATTGGAGTGAATGTCGGGTTCTAAATTTGATAATTCACTGCTGCGACATAGCTACAGTGGGTTACAGATCTCATGAGGAAAAGATGCCAGAACTCAACTGTCTTAACATATCACAGTTTAGTTTTGATGTCACAAAGCCTGCAGCCAGCAGCCAGGGGAAAGGCAGGACAGATCAGAGGCCATAATTAGGGTAGCTGTTGAAAGAAAAACAAAACGTTCCCTTTCTTTCTTTTGCTCTGTTTCTCTAGCTGAACAGTGAAAAGCAGAAAGGAGATATTTATGACAACCTGTTTTTTTGCAATTCTTAGTTAATTCCAGATAAGTTACAGTCTCTAAGCATGTTTCTAGACATTCTGGGTTAAATCTTTTTTTTTAAACTGACTTGTATTAAACTGATTCTAATAAGTTCTTTCAACAAAGATCTCATAGCTTTTTTGATGTTTAATTTTGCACCAGAAATTCTATTTTTATTGTTCATGTTTGAAAACATGCTCTCTCTTTTATGCAAAAGAGCTAAACACCAAGGATTTAAGTGGTTTGTGGGAAAGGAAATTATGTGATCATGTTTTATAAGGGGATAAAGTACCCTTGCCGTACATACAATGCAGTTTTTTTAGCAACCAACTTGTATTGAACTATTTCTAATATCTGTTTACAACACATATCTAACAGGTTTTTGATGTTTTTAATTTTGCACTAGAGGTTTTATTTTTATTCTTCATGTTTGCAAACATGCTCGCTTCTTTCATATGAAAGTTACTCACCAAACTTTTAAGTTGTTTGTGAGGAAGGTGATGGGCTGACCATGTATTATAGGCTAAAGTACCCCATGCCGTAGATGATAAGGATATTGCAAGCCACTTCAGAGTTCCATAACCTTATAAGGGAACTCGGTCTTCAGCCTTGTTCATCTATATGGTTATGGAACTCCTTGGTGACTTGCAATGTCCTTATAATGTACGACAGGGAGTACTTTATCTCTTATATATTTTACTCTTTTTACTAGGACCATTACAGGGAGACTTCTTAGCTCTCTGAAAGCGTACATAACTTTGCAGCCACACCTACGCCATGCTTATACCTGTCAGGCAATGATGAAACACAAATTAATTCATGAAGCGCTTGGTTTAGGAAGCTGTACCGTCTTAATGTTGTTATAACCTGTATTTCAAACTGACTAACTTGATTAGTAGTGATGCAATAAAATCATGTAATATAGTTTATGAGATTTGTTTTATTAGCACCCTGAAGCAGCCTCCTAACTTCTTGAGTGGTAAATGAAAGTAAGAAATAGTGTCAAGCATACCAATATGAAAAGAATGTTTCGATATAATTTTCGCCTGTTCGCCTGTAGCAAGTTACAAGTTTATCTTTCACATTCAAGGAATTACAACTCTCTCAAAATGAAAATGATCCAAATAAATGGCATTTCACTTTGGTTAGCACATTTGAACAGTGCACGTTTCACTGGCACTGAGCATATAAAATGTGCTGCTTACATTTTTTGGAAGGTATTACTTTTGTATGTTAAGTGTGAGAACTTGCTATGGATAATCATGCTGTAATGAAATGGTTTCCTTAGATTAAAGGATTTCACAGCCGCTAATCTTCTGCACCCTAGGCAAGTGTTTGGGTGGGTGAGGTTACAAGGCTGTCTCTGGTCCCTCACAAGAAATCCCCTATTTTTCGGTAGACTTATGGAATATCTTCCAAGATTTCTACAAACAAGAGGTCTTCAGAGGAATTGCAAGTGTGTGCATATCAGAAGGCTGATGCAGCAAAATTAAAACAGGTGTATCATATCCTTCAGATGAGTAGCTGGAGGGACAGGTTTGGAGCTGGTAGTATGAACATGGGGTAGGTGGAAAGGGAGGAGTGAACAGCAGAGGTGAATGAAGTGCACGCCAAACAGTAGCATAATGCGATGGGTTGGATTTGACAGGTACAGTAGGGCAGGGGCGGTGAGAAAGGGGTTGAGTGAACAGTATTGTAATCTTCAGAATACACAAGACATATGTCCTTTCTTTTAGTTTTATTGGAGCAGAGACGGTGGGAGCCTTCCATTTCCTATGTTCTAATTCTACAACATTACATCATTACAAGCATCAGATAAGTTTATTAAGTGAGAAGTCAACAGCAATGAAGAGCTGCATCAGCAGTAGGGTTTAGAGTTCCTTTCTAAAGTGCCGTAGGGAAGGTGCTTGGTAGAGTTTGACTTTGACTGCATTCCACAGCCTCAGAAGAGTGTAAGGGTGGCAGACTTGATATCTGAACTTTTCCTTCTTACAATTCCTGCTTTCTAATCTGGCTGGTTATGTGTCCTGTCTTTTGTAGCCTTCCAGATTTCCTAATTGCGTTGGCCATATATTTACAATCTTGTAGACAATGTCCTTACTAGGTCTTGAAGATGATGCGGCAGGCATAGAGCAGTGGAGGGCTCTGAGATTAGAGTTATCCTGTTAAGATTCTGAAAGCATTTGATGAAGTTCACTGAAAAATAACAAGGCTGCTGTCCATTGCTGGTTGTAGGATGTAGGGGAAGAAATGGTGTATCAATTTGTGCTCCATTGACCTGTAACTCTTCCTGTTCGATTGGGGTACACTACTAAGACACCCGGTAGGACCACCACTGGAGAAATCGCTTATGGCAAGACTCAGGTCAAGAAGAGGATACACTAAGGTGGAACACCTATGGTTGAATATGCAGTCAACCCATTGCCAGTGAAGAAATTAAACCCCTCGCCAGCAAAAAGAGAAAACTATGCCTGGTATATCTGATTTTTCTGTGGACTTGTAGATCAGCGATCATTTATTGTGGGCCGACTTTGTCAGTTACATTATTAGAAATGAGCGCATGACATGATGCTACTCAGGCTGAAGAAATGATGATCGTGCTGATAGTTCAAGCCTGGACAGCTGCATAGGCAGAGGATGATAGGTCATCTATGGGACCAGCCTTATATGTAGCTTGACATGGACAGAGAGAGAGAGAGACAGAGAGAGAGAGAGAGAGAGAGAGGGAGGGATTGCATGTCACAATATTGACCACAACATATTCTATTTTTAATAACAAGAATAACTATCTACTTTCAGTACACACAATTTAATGTACCAGAATATTGACAATATAATTATCAGCAACAAAAATATCATCAAAACAACAATATTGGACAACCGAAATATAGAAATCAAATGTATGGCTATCCAAATAACAAAATGGAAATTACAAAAATATTGACAGCATAAATATTCTATACTTAAATATCAGCAAAACATTTCTAAAAGAAATATCACATTAAATATTTATATACCTGAAATAAACATGTCAATGTAAAGCCTAAAAAAGCCGACTTAAAAACAAATATTGAATAAAAATAAAGTTCAAATACTTTGTAAATAAATTATTTAACTATCTGATTAAAACTTACTACAGTTGAAACAAAAACACTGTAAGTGTTGATTGTGGGGTGTAAGTAGAGCACACACAAACAATTATTACTCCTGTCAACCAGCCTGAGAACAGATGAGAACATTACTCTGAATGAGACAGGGTTGATAATGAAAGCAAAGTGCACATTGATTTTATTTAACTATATAAAATATATTTAATATAAAATGCTATAGCAAACACACATTTCTAAATTACATGCATATCTAAAATATTTCCCATATTAAATTTCCACTACAGATTCATGACTAAAAATACTTTTTAATTAAAACCCCTCAAAGAATACAAACAACTATTACACAGATCATAGAAGAAAATCAAGAGACTATCCACCCAAATGAAACACCAACCAGTAGGTTCATAAACTATTTGCTATTAGCTATATTGATTTTACCCTGCCGGGCACATATGTCTGTTAATTACCCTTCCCCCAGCCCCCCTCTCCTCTTGTTATGCGCACCTAACCTGTGGTTCGGCCCATAACTCTGGGGAAGGAACTTAACAGTCGCTAAATCTGTTTCTGGTCTGTGTACACCACATAAAAAAACACAAAACGAACATGTTAAAACTATTAAGGACACACAGTAAATAGAACAAAGAAAAAAGAGATTGCTGAAGTGTTTGGAAGCCTTTAGGATCTACTTCAGGCTTTAATTCAGACGCAGACTCAAGTGATGTGGAGCCTTAACTTAAGGCCCTGAATCTGCTTCACCTCATCACATGGACACTTGGACAGGGATTCCCTAGATCGTCATTTAATTTTGGAAAGAGCCAAATAGGCATAAAAACAATGTCAAAAGTGAAAACACAGAGGCTCGTGAATTTTTTGTACTGCTTTTGAAATTGTTTCTAAAGATGTTAGCACCTGGGTTGACAGAGCTCTTAAGCAAGGCCCTGTAGAGCTACACATTTTAGACACAATGAAGGAGGTAATAATTAAGCATTATTTTCGTCACCTGTGGACAATAATGGCTGTTATTTTCCCTCCATGGAGTTATGGGTCCCAAACACTAGAGGTAATTAACAGTGGTCATTGACCTGCTGGTAAAGACATTGGGGCATATGTACAAGCCCCTACCGCCACGGGAACGTCACTTTTTGTGATGTTCCCATGGCGATAGGGGCCTTGGCTTATGTACAAGGCAGCGTTAAGCCACTTAACGTGGCTTAACGCTGACTTGTACATAAGGCACCCTTTCACGCTATGGTTAGCGTGAAAGGGGCGTGTAGTGGGTGTTGCAGTGGGCGTTCCACCGCAACACCCATTGTATTTGACGCTGCCCCCTATGTACAAGGGTGGCGTACATAGGAGGCAGAGCCAAAATTAAGACCAGGAAAACCCTTCCTGTACATAAACAAACCTTTGGAAAAAATGCAATTCTGTCACTTTCATGTGTGCTGCATAAAGCAGCACACATGGTAGTGACAGAAATGCATTTTAGGATTGTTTATGTGCAGGAAGGGACACACCTTCCTACACATAAACAATCCACCCCTGCACGCAAACACCCTTGCACTCTGGTGCAAGGGTGCCTGCGTTGGTGCTAAGTTGTTAAACTTAGCGGCATCGCAGGGGGAAACGCAAGGCTGCACCACATTCTTGTAAATATGGTGCTGCCTTGCGTTTCCGAAGTGGCGGAGCGTGTCGTTAAGCCAAGGAGGCTAATGAGACGCTCCGCCACTTCATTGTACATATCCCCCATTGAGTCTAGTAGCACTTCCATCCCTTCACCAGAAATAGGCAGTGAGGCGGGAGGAGGAGTCTCTACATTATAGATGGGGTGAAGAAACGGCTTCATTCTCCCACAGTGCTCCATCAGCCTCTTCACAAGCAGTGGAGTTCGCACCCAACTGTCTGGGCTCCTCAATCACTTTTGGAATGACGGAAGCCAAAGAAAAACAGAAAAAGCACTGGGGGGATTTTGTGCATTAGCAGCACAGAATAGTTCCTTTGCAGGCATTTAGAGGTAAATGTAACCAGGAAAGAGAGCATTTTGATTGGTTGGCCAGCTCCGAAGTTCAACTCAAGTTGCTAATATCAGTTATCACAAAAGAGTGTGAAACCCCAAGCAGGCGCACTGTTATACAGAGATGTGGGACAACTTATATAGCACGTATAATGTTAATTTGGCAAACTGGAAAGGCGAGAATGATCCAAAAGAAACTTGCACTCCTATCATGGATGGAGAGATATTGTTACAGTGTATTACATAGGAGGATCTAAGGCTTGAAGTGGGAGGAGAAGTACAGAGGCATTCCCTTGTCTGGTGAAAGGACAGTATATGAGAAGACAATGTGAAAGAAGGTTTATAAACAGTTCAGCTATATTCATGTACTGATGAGTGGCACTTCAATCTACAAGATTTATGTTTCTAAACTATATAAATGCATCATTGCATTAGACCCTATCCTGTAACTGCATTCTAGAAAAGAATAGGAGAAAGAAACAGAAAGAGTCTTGGAAATAAACTCTGAAGCATAGCCAACAACATTTTCTACAGTTCTGTTCTCCACAGACGATAAAGGGGTGTGCTTCTAATTTCTAGGTGGCTACACGACGTTTCAAAATGTTCTTTTAGAAGAGTGCTTGATTTTTATGCTTAATAGGCTCTATAATGGAGGGTATTCGCAAATATGGCATGGATTAGTAACAACGAAAGGCCTATTATTTTTTACCAATCACTTAAATATATATGGTCTGGTAAGGGCCCTCTGGCCAATATGACCTTTTGACGTGGGAGTCTCAGGGATTATTTCAGTGTGCCTATGCAAAACCCAAATCCAGTTCTGGCATGGGTACCTGGGCCCCACCAATTACCTTGGATCTTGAAGTAGTGTCACAGCTGACAGAGAGACTGTCTTGAGAAAAGAATAGCTTCTCCTCTGGGCATATAGTCACCAAGAGCTGACAGCAGCTACAGCTTTCTTGAGCAGATTATTGAGACTCCACATTATTCAGTATAACCAAAAGGGAAGTCTGAATTGTGCCATGTTCATCAATTCCTCATATATCGCATTGAGGTAGATGAACGGCTGTCGTGAGGTTGCTTCCGGGTAAGCAGGTCAGTTTCCAGGACAGGGAATATTTAAAAAAAACGAGAGAGGCCCCACAAGCCAAGGGGACAATGAATCTTTTAAAACAGTAAGATAAAGATCTCCCCTTGGGTAACCTATATATCACACCCAATACCAATCACCAAATCAAGCCAAGTCAGTCAGTCAAAAGGCATACTGCATAGAATTATTATTCTCTCTCACCAAAATGCACAAGGATATAAAAATGCACAAAGCTTTAATGACGTGTTGTCTAGCACAATATCCGTAAGCATGTAATCAACATATAATGTCTGTAAGAATTTGTTGTATAAAAGGTTTCAAATATAAAAAAAAAATCATTGCACAATATCAAATAATTTGTTAAGAAAACCACACCCAATACTGCGAAGAATCAACCCACAAGGGTAACAGTAAATTAAGAAAAAGAAATAAGGGAGAAGAAAATAAGACAGTACAAATATGTCTATTTGAATAATGCTGATCCACTAAGATGATCAATCAAGATTCCTGATGAAGCAAACACTTTTCATCTATGGTATCCCAATGTTTAAGCAGATTCTGCATGCAAAATACATTGACGTGTTTCAATGGAATTAACAGTGCATAACCACATTCCTTTAGAAAGTATAGTATCAGATAGTGAGGTTTTTCAAATCCTCATGTATACCACCATGTTGCTTTAGAAATGCCATGCTTATTAAAATATCATTAAAGACCAGGAAGGCCCAATCGTTGACTGGTCGGTAAATCTTGCCAAGAAAGGTTTCTACGTGCATTTAGCTGACTGAATGCAGACCCGTATGCATCCCCATAGAAAGTTCAGGAAAAGAATTCCCAAGACAACTGCTTGAACTATTCAGGGGCACTTCAAATACACCCTGTTATTCTGAATTGAGAGAGCACACAATGCTGATAAAAGCAAAAAAAGCAAAGAAAAAGGAGATTTCATATCCCTTGAAATCCCTTGAAATACAGCCCAAATGTGATATTTACCTGTGGGAGGTAGAAACCTTTCTTGATTGTTGATATGGTGGAGGCAGGGGTCTGCGGGAGCCCCTGAGTGGACTGACTATATTATTGCTGCAGTGTTGTCGATGAATAGAGGGTTCCATGCTGTCAGTTGGTAGTCTTTGGTTGATGAGGTTAGCAGGCTGGGAAGGTCAATGGGGGGTGGCTAGGGTTCGAAGTTGCTGTAAATCTTTATTATTTTTTCATGGAAGAAGTCGGAGAGTTTGTTGAGGAGTTCTTGTGTTGGGGTGATGGTTTGGGTTATGGCTGTTGGGTTGGTGAATTCCTTGACGATGGCGAAACGTTCCTTGCAGTTGTTAGAGCTAGAATTGATTCCCAGGGCTTTGTAGGTGTTTCTTACAGTGGTTCCTCTGGTGGTTCTCCATTTCCTTTTGAATTGTTTGTAGACTTACTTGGATTCTCTGAGGTCAATGTTGTACTAGCCAACTTGTTTGTTGGATCTTTTGGGTTTGGTGTTTTTCAGAGGCTCCAGGTTATTGGCACAGGTGGTGATCCAGTTGTTGAAGTTGTTTTTTGTCATTGATGAGGTCATTGGTGGGGTTTGGATTGTTTAGTTGGAGTGCATTGAGCCATTCCGTTTCTGCAACTTTCTTCCAGCAGTGGCTTGGGGTGTTGCTATCCTCAGTAGGGGTTGGTGACCCTGCTATGTCAAAGTGGACAATGGAGTGGTCCGTTCGTGTGAGTGCAGTGATGTGGCTAACTTTAACCTTGTCGCTTGAGGAGAAGATGGGGTCCAGGGTGTGACCGGAAATGTGTGTAGGGCCTTGTACGAGCTGGGTGAAGCTGATGTTCTGTAGACTTTTGAGCAAGACCGTGGAGTTGGAGTCTGTGGAGTCATCAAGATGAAAGTTGAGATCATCTAGGACTATGAAGCCATTGGTGCCCATGGCAAGGGATGAGGTGAGGTCAGTGAGGAGATTGCTAAAACAGGTGCGAGGTCCTGGAGGCCGGTAGGCGAGTGTGTCTTTGATAGTTGCTTTACTCTCCATCTGAAGATTGAAGTGCATGTGTTCCATAAAAGTGGCTTCTGGGTCAGTATAAGAGGTACACTTGATGGTGTCTCTATGGATGATGGCGAGTCATCCTCCTGGTTTTTGGGGGTCGGTCCTGGTGCAGGATTTTTTATCCAGTATGGATGGCTACAGTGATGTCTGGCGCTGATTTGAGGTTGACCCAGGTTTCTGTGAGGAAGAGGAGGTCCGGTGCATTGGAGTTGATGAGGTCCCAAATCTCGGTGGAGTGCTTGCCCAGTGAGCATGTGATGAGGAGCATGCATGCTAGTGAGTGCTGTTGTGTGGGGTGGGTGTGTGGTGCTGTGTGAGGGTGGGTCTTGAGTTCTGACTTGGTAAGCGGTGCAGTGTGTGGATGGGCGGTGGGATCGGGTATGTGGAGGCAGGTGAAGTGGCAATGCAAGCAGGCAAAGGGGCCCACCATGGAATGAGGTGCGGCTCGGAAGCAGCTTTTGTAGCAGGGTCTAGTGTTGAGCAGGTGGAGTTCGTTGACAATGCAACTGCGGGAGGCATTTGAACCAGGGTTCCTGATGGTGGGCCTTGTCCATGTGCGGATGGGTTCAGACAGGCTTGCCTTTGACATACCAGCGGCTGCCCGCTTTGCACATCCACTGTGTGCCACGCTGTGGCCTTCATTAAGTAGGGCCTTGGAGAGTGAGAAGAGTGTGGGGGCAGTGGGCGTATTCAGCAGTCCAGACGAATGTAATATCACAATTTACATTAAAAACACTATGCGTAGAAATAGCAAATTTTGTTCAGTTGTTAAAGTTTACTGTTGTTTCCAGTAAGGAGGAACTGAGGCTTCCAAGGGTCTTAAATCTCGACATAAAATGTTTAATGATTGACTAACTCGTGAATATAAAATGAGCCACATTGCCTTTATTCGAGTTGCCTGAGAGCTGTTTACCTCACTCAGTAAATACAAACAACAAATGGTGTGGTATTTGCAAAGTCTAGTAAATATATATTTTTCCAGGTTTTCATGCAAACCATGGGGCATAACAAGTGGAGTTTTGTGCTTACCGCACATACTTTTTCGGCAGTAAATATTGGGAGATTCTACCTGGTGACTTTTACCTGGAGTCAATTGCGCTGTTATGGTAATGACAGAATACTCGAAGTTCTAATAAAATGAGCATCCACACACATTGAATTTAACACCCCAATCGTGATTGCGACCGATACCTTTTCAAAGTATGAAATCTTCTTAACATCCAAGAGTATTAGTCACAGGTATTTGGTAAAGCCTAACAATGGTACAACACAGCAGTGTTTCCTGTTTCCTGTCCTGCGATTTTTGGCATTAGACTTTTGCAGGGATAAATATAAACTTACATGTAAAAAAAGAAAAAAGAGCAGAAAAAATGTAATTCTTCTTTGTATGAGCCCATAATATTGTAGGACAATTATTTAATGAGTTTCTGAAACGTTATTTCCTTTTCCCCGACTGTTCTGCAATTGAAGTAGACTTTGTATGATAGGTAGAAATATGTATTATATTAAAAACATGTTTAAAACAATAACAAATAAAACAAATGTGATAGAACGTCTATCGAGAATTCAAAGCAAGCAATTTCCAGACAGTACCCACCAAAAAGTATAAAGAGATAAACAGCCTTGTGCAGGACGGGAGTGACAAATTACTTATTTAAGCTCTCAAGGCTGAATGTGATGAATATCTGCAATAACAGAGATTCTTTCCTAGACTACACAATACACATTAATTCACACATTGTTCTAGACACCAGAGAGGATGCCCATACTAAATCTCACTGAATCAAATTGTTATTATTTGTGTAGAAGAAAAGTCGAGCAGATTGAGTGATTTGTTTTGGGTCTGCTCAAATTTGTCACCATTGTGACTTGCGGTAAAGAGAGAATTGAAGTGCTCTAGAACATAAAGACGTCTTTCGTTTTTTCTACCGCTTTGTATAAATGTTGAAAGGACATTTCTTTTATAAGCCAATAATCGCAGCAAGTGAACTCTTTCTGATACAATGAAAACATTTATCACGGCCCAAAATGTCATGGTTGTATTCTTCAGGGACCCCACGTCATCCCGTTCCGCGCTTGTGCAAAGAAAGGTGCAGAAGGGAGAGATACATCCATTTCAATTAGGGTGACCAGATCTTGAGAACCAAAAACCGGCACATTTCGCAAAAATAGAAGAAGGACTACAATTTTACATCAACGGAGCGGCAAAGAATGACAGCCCTCATCAAGTTGGAAACACAGAAAAGACACTAAGAAGATAAATAACGTGTAATTTTTAAAACTAGCATCATACCTGTTAATTAAATTGCTTACTTATAACAGCTGCTAACTAGCCCTGCTTTGGAACACCTAAAAAATTGCCTCTCACTGTTTTCAGTTGAACCTCTCTAAACACCGAGACATGAGCCAAATTTGCAGAAATCTGCTGCGACAGCTGGTGAAAAAACGGGACTGTCCCGTCAAATCAGGGACGCCTGGTCACCCTAATTTCAATGGCATTTTGTAATTCAAGCATACTCATTAACAGGGTAATTCTCGTTACAAGTGGCCAGAGTCGGACTGGGACAGAAACCAGGCTCGGGCACCAAATTAAAGTGGCCCTTTTACCAAATAGAGGTAGTTTTAAACTTGTAACAACACGCTGTATAGGTGCAGGCTTACTGCAGGGAATGTTTGGTGTTTTTTTCAGATAAATCAACAATGAAATGGGCCACCAGGCACTCAAACATGCCCACAAACAGACAGAAAGCGGCCCATTTGGGCACTGTCACATTGCCCTATTGGACAGTTCAACCTAACAAGTGGCCCGGTGTACAAACCCCTGCTTAGGCTAGGAAATGCAAATTTTGCACTAATTATATTGTCCCCCGCATTTTTCCCAGGTAGTTTTGGCAGGTCACACCTGCAGAAATTTAGCAGGGCAAATGCACAGTAACTGATGGCACATGTGGAAATTAGTGGTAAATACTAGTACGAGTTTGTTGGACCTGACAGCCTCGGAGTGGTTTTCCCCAAAATTATTGCCTTCCATCCTCCTGGTTTTGGTGACCGCTTTTCCTGGCTTTAGGACTCTGCACACTTTACCACTACTAACCAGTGCTAAAGTGCTTGTGCCCTCTCATTTAAACATAGTAACTTTGGCTTACACCCAATTGGCACATTTAATTTACTTGTAAGGTCCTAGTAAAGTGGTACTACCTGTACCCAGCACCTGTAAATTAAATGCTACTAGTGGGCCTGGAGCACCAATTGTGCCACCCACCTTGCAGCCTTTAAAACATGTCTCAGGCCTGCCACTGCAGCCTGTGTGTGCAGTTTTAAATAGCCAGCACGACCTGGCAAAATAAACCTTTTACCAGGCCTAAACCTTCCTTTTTGATACATATAAGTCGCCCCTAGGGTAGCAGCAGCGGCCCGTCACCTGTCAAAGTGGCGGGGCGGGCCGGAGAAGGGAGCTGGGGAGGGAGGGGAGGAAGGGGTCAGGGGACAACATAAGAATAAAAAATAATAATAATAACTTACCTGATCGCCGCCGCCTCCACCGTCCGCTCCATCGCGCTCTTCCTGCTTCTGGGGCAGGCGGCTGATCATGATGAGGCATGAAAGCAGCGTCAGGATTGGCCTGAGCACTGGGACTTTGCACTCCCAGACAGACTGGAAGCCTGTGCATGCTTTCTTCAGCCCCAGCAACGCAGCTGGGGCTGGAGAAAGCTTCACGGTGCATGAGGGTTTGGCCGGCCTTAAAAGGCCGGCCAAACAACTCATGCACAGTTAAGGGACAACGGAGTGCACTACCACTCCCCCACCACAGTATCATCCCCATGGACCCACCCCCAAGACTCGTCAGAGTCCTGGGGGCGGGTCCAGGGGGATTAAAATAAAACAACAATGGAATGGGTTTAAAACCCGTTTTATGATCGTTTTATGTGCGGGTAGTGGCGGGGGCGGCGCTCCTCCGCCCTAATGGAGGGGCCACCGTTGTAGGGTAGGCCCTAAATAGCAGAGCAATATGCAGTGTATTTAGGAAGTTGGATATGTACTTTTACATTTTCATATGTCCTGTAATGAAAAACTCTTAAATTCGTTTTCACTAACGCAAGGCCCACCTCTCCCATAGCATAACATTGGGTTACCTTCTTACATTTAATAAGTGCTAACGTTCAATTTGGAGTAAGTGAGAATATCGAGTTTGGTGTCTAGAGAATTGTAATTTCAACTGTAAATGCCACTTTTAGAAAGCTGCATTTTCTTGTCCTAACAATGTGGTGCCTGCAGCATTTATCAAGGGTCACATGATTAGGTGTAGCTGGCAGTTGGCATTTGTGTATTGATCCCACAGAGTGGGACAAAGGGGAGTAGGTGTTGGCAGGATGGGCCATCTCTGACTTGGTGAGGGGGAGATGTCATCTAACACACTTGCACATCACAAAGCCTCTGCCTGAGCACACTCACAAAGGGTTTGACACAAGTCTTTTGTGACCTCAGACAAGCTAGGGCCAGGAATCTGAGGCAGGAGACTCCAAGCACCTTTGTGGGTGGAAATTTCCAGAACCTTCTCCTACTTCAAAGTGGGCACAATGTATAAATAATGGACCCTCAGACATAACTCTTCAGCACACCTCTGGGTGTGTGGAAAACTCAGCAGTACTGCAAGAAGGACTCAGGAGGCCTGCAACAAGGACTGCTACTCTGCTGCCCTGCTGCAGAGTGAGAAGAACTGGACCTGCATCTTGAACCCAGGCAACCAGAGTAACTCCAAGGGCTAAAGGGGTGGCCACCTGATCAGAGCCTCAGAGACAGAAAAAGCTCCAAACACCTTAAACCCAGTACCTGCACTCTGTCTACTGTGAGTCCTCCCACCCTCCAGTGGTACCACCTCAGTCCTGGGCCCATGAAAGGTGGCCTGAAGGTGCTTTACCAGCCCAGCTTCGGTCCTGTGAGCATAACCAGTACAGTGCGATGCATCTCCTCACAGCTGCATCGGAACCGCAGCAGCACAATGCATCCCCAATGCTAGACCTCTCATCGCAGCCCGCAGTCTCCTCTGAACTGCCACTGCGTGACACATGCTTGATGCAGGCATCGCATCGCAAGCCCCTCGTTGACTGCATCCTCGACAATGACGCAGGACTCCGCACTGCAGCCCCGCAGCTTCTTCGGAACCACTGGTGTGAGATGCATCTTCGACACAAGACTGTACATTTCAAGCCCCTCATTGACCGCATCCTCGACAATGAGACAGGACTTCATATTGCAGCCCCACAGCTCCTCGGAACTGCTGCTGCGACAAGCATCCTCGACATGGGATTTCACAACTCTCTGCAAACCGAGATTTAATATGCTTTGTTCAGCTGGCCTAACTTGGTCTATGTGTCTGGCCCATTCTCCATTGCGTTAGACCTGAACTTGTGACTTTGTCCTGGTCAGGCGCAACCAGATAACCCCAGTTGGCCCTTTGTGCTTTTAGGCACTATTTTCACTTAAATCCTTTAAACTGAAAATCTCCGGTTCTACTGCACACCTAGTAAATACTAATTGCTCTAGGATCAGAATTTACCAGATGTGTAATTTGTGCCTGTATTGGATTTTTGTTGTTTTTGTCTCAAATAATTTATTACATTTTAACCTATTAACCTATTTTCTAAATTGGTATGGGATTTTTGTTATGTTGTGTTTTCACTTTATTGCTGTTTTAAGTGCCACATAAATACTTTACACATTGCCTCTAAGTTAAGACTGACTGATTTGTTCCAGGCTACCAGAGAGTAAACTACAGGTTAATTTCAGGGGGCATATTTACAAAGAAAGTGGTGAAGCGTGTTGTTAAGCCTAGAAGGCTAACAACACGCTCTGTCACTTTAGAAACGCAGGGCTGCACCATATTCACAAGGATATGATGCCACTCTGCGTTTCCCCCTGCGCTGGCGCTAAATTTAGCTGCCTAGCGCCAATGCAGGCACCCTTGCACCATAGTGCAAGGGTGCCAGCGTTGTGGGGAGTGATCGTTTATGTGCAGGAAGGTTTCCCTTCCTGCACATAAACAATCTTTAAATGGCGTTGTGCAACTTCTATGTGTGCTGCTTAAGGCAGCACACATAGAAGTTGCAAAACATCATTTTTTTTTAAAATGTCTTTTTTTAAATGGAGGAAGGGACACCTTCCTGCACATAAACAATCATTGGTGTTTTGCTGTTTCCATGTGTTCTGCACAACGCAGCACACATGAAAACAGCAAAAACGAGGAGAAATTAAAAATTTCACCTCGTTACGCCAGGGTAAGACCAGGTTTTCCCTGGTCCTAACTTTGGCGCTGCCTCATATTTCCGCCACCCTTGTAAATATGGGGCAGCGTCAAAATCAATGGGTGTTGTGGTGGAACGCCCACAGCAACATCCATTGCCCTCCCTTTTCACGCTAAGTATAGTGTGAAAGGGAGCCTTATTTACAAGGCCGCGTTAGGCCACGTTAAGTGGCTTAACACTGACTTGAAAATAAGGCGAAGCCCCTATCGCCACCACAACGTTGTGGAAAGTGACTTGTAAATATGCCCCAGGTTCTCTTGTGTTACACCCTAACACAGATTGTGGTTGCTGCTTGAGAAGGGTTTCAACCCCTCAACCATAATCTAGTTTCCTACAATGTTGATTTTGGTATGAAAAGCAACAAAATCCACAGGTAATTCCCCTTCTTACAGGAGAGAACTTGCAGTTCACTCATGCAATAAATTCAGACCCCAACGTATTGAATTTGATCAGGTACAGGAAATGTTAATGCTTAATATGGGATACGTGTAATCAGCCCCTTAGTGCAAACCCTTCAGGGAGAAAAGCTGGAAAAGCAAAGCAGTTGTTGCCGCACCATGTTTCCGACTTTGCTCCCTGAAGCTCATGCTTTCACTTGCACAGTTACAGATTTTGCGTAATTTATGTAGATCATGTGATTTTATTGAAAACCAGCACATGACCCTTTTTTGTGCCTATGTCACTCACCAGAAGGGTGTGATGATGTGGTTGTTAAAGTAGTGCTAATATGCATATTTACATTTTAGCTTCCCATGTCAACTTTCTAAGCAAGAATATTTACTTACCATGTATGTTTTTTTTATATTCATGACAGTGATTAGGAATGAAGACAGTTACTATGGGAGCGTGTCCAAATCTGATAAGTTCACCAACTTGCCTCATTTTTATAAGTTCTTTTTTCATAAGAATTCTTTATGTGGTATACAGTGAAAATATTGTTCTGTAACTGCGAATTACACATTGCATTATGTTAAAAAATTAAAAGAGCTTTAAAGACTGGCTATATCCATTCACTCCATTTTCTGTAAAGAATCAGTAGATTTGAGCACATTGAGACACAGAAAGGTGTCTTTGATCTGCTGTGATGGCTGGTTTCTAGCAGCACAGTATAACTTCAGCGCTGCTGAAAGTCTCAGGCCTAGATTTACTATCCTTCATGCAACACAGCACTGCATGAAAAATTGCTGCGCTGCGTAGCGAACCATAAAATTTACGCAGCACTAGCTATACAAAAGGTCAGAATATTGATGATGTTATTGGCGTTTCTCAAGGGAAAAAAAGCGTTCATTACAAATTCAAACACACAGATTACTACACAAAGGCAAACCTTGTAAAATATGTAATTTTGGTCAAATCACATGTTATGGCTATGATACAATATATACTGATCATTTGCCTGTGCCTGGTTGCACTTGGTGTAAAGAATTGACGCAAAACCAGGTCAGGCTATTTTAGTTGATATGGGAGTGTGTCAAAACAAATCGGTGTCTCCACTGGTCCACCCCAGGAATAAATTAATGGGAGGTTGGAACTTGGCATCACAAACTAATTTTGGTACTGCCTGAGGGTCAACTTCAGGGGCTAAAAAAGTTTAATGTAGGGAAGATGATCAGTACTGCCATTGCCACCATTTGCACCACTTGTTGTCATATTAGCATCCTTGCAAACCTTTAAAGAACCTTGGAGTAAGAAATTGGATTGTCATTTGGTGTGGTGTACTGTCCACATAAAGGAATATTCACAACTCTTGTCAGGGTGAACCCTCAAAGCCACTAAATTAATCTGAACTCAACCCCCTGGTAGCAATGGCAGAGAACAGATTGGCATAACTTAGGGGAATGTGTAAAGTATTTATGCAGTATAAAAACAGTAATAATATCAAACACCAAGCAATGACAATCCCAAACTTAATATAAAAAATAAAACCAAATGAGAACAATCCAATAACGGAAACCGGAGGCCATGGATGTCATTTAGAGGTTGCCAGGGGTCGCAGCTGCAACTCCTAGCTTTCCCCTTCCGACCATTGGCATTGCCTTTGCGACCCCTGGCCTCAGAGGTGGCAAAAACCGTGCCAAGAGCACAGAGGTGATTCTGGACTCCTTATTTTATGTTCATTTTTCACTATTCTAATAGTGAATAATATTCTATTAGTCACTGTTGGTGTAATAAAAAATAGAGCACAATTGGCCTGGAATGCACCTTTGATGGCAGTAAGGTAAGTAAAAAATGCATCTAAATGTATGCTGTGTTTGTTTGTTTGTTGGTGAGAGTGTATTTATGTGAGAGACAGCATGTGTGAGTGAGTGAACATGAGTGTGAGAATGTGGTGTTATGCCTGCAAATCTGCTGTAGGCCCTCACATCCTGAAGGTAATTCTAGTGTTTTAGAGACATCTGTGGTAATATATTGGTGTTGGTATTTTGAAGCAACTCTTAACATGACACCTATGACACAATACGGGCACTGGCACACTGGAGGTAAGTCTTGGTATAATTGGCAACCATGATAAAATACAGGTATTGGCATATTAGAGGTAATTTTTGGTCTATGTGGCACCTGTAAAAACACTGGTAGCCGCAAATTGAAGGTATTTCAAAATACAAAGTAAGAAGGAGAACCTGACATGTGGAAGGGGGCAATTATGACAAAATGATGGACTTGACATACTGAGGTAATTTTTGACAGTAAGGATCATCTATGATATATAGATGGCATAAATGGAAAATTCTGGCACTAGCATTTTGGCGGCACCCATGGCATATGGTGCATCAGTGACAAAATACTAGCTCTGGCATAATGCAGCTAATTTAAAAACAAAATTGAGTCAATTCCTGGGGAGCGTCAGGTTTCATTGGCTTAGCACACCATGAAAGGATTTGAAAATGGAATGTTGAGCCATTTTAGAGCCTGTGACGTTTTATCATATCTATGTGAAAATCGTGCTTTAAAATGTACTAAATGACCACAATCTTTTCAAAATTTTGTCGGGAGTTTTTTTTTCATAAAGTCCTAGTTTTTTCACTTAGTTCGCACACTACAATACAGGGCAAGTACTACGCACCAGAAATTTCAAAGCTCAAGTCGGCACCGTAATATAGGTGTTATCTAAGATAGATGTTTGTCTGTACTTTGTTGTTATATTATTCATGCAGGTATTATGGTACTTCAGCTATATCAATTATTGTGATGTCATCATGGCTGAGGTGATGTGAAAGGACTTCCTTTAAAGAAAATCAGGATCAAGGATCATGTGATGTCACTTCCTGTGATGTCATGAAGGTCAAAGGGCATGTGATGTCTCTTCTACTACTCCTGGCATTTTGGTGAAATGACGCCCATGCAGAGATGTAATTTGTTTCTGTTTTAAGTCGAATTAGCTCCAAAAAGCATAATGTGCCAATGATAGTGAATAGTCGTACTAGTCCGGGACCTGTGCTCAATTTGAGGCTGACCATGATGGAGCGTGGGTCGATTACACCAGCCAGCTTGCTTTTTACCTTCTGACTTAGGGCTGATTTAGAGGTTGGTAGATAGGATCCTCTGTCACAAATGTGACAGATATCCTGTCTACCTTTTGCAAGTGCCATAGGATGTAACACACCTGTAATACAATGGACAGGGTAATCCCTCATTTTTGTAATGGAGTATTACATCCGCCAATCTCTAGATCAGGCGCTTAGTCTTTTAAGTTCCAACCAACACAGGAGTACACTTCTAGGGCCCCTGGACATGAAGGGGAGGCACTTAAAGACTTACAGGGTGTCTGGCAGAGGCCAACATCAGGGTTCAGTCCATGTCCATTTCACCCTGGTCAGTTGGGCATTTCCAGGAAAAGGCCTCTTGCAGAATGTTGTCTCCCTGTAGCGACAAAGGTCAAGCTTATGGTCCTTGGAGTCCACTGCTTTGTTCTGAGTACAAGAGGGAGCAGGTCCAGTCCTTCGGAGCTCCTCTCAGGTTATAGACAGCAGGGTCTTTCAGCAACCAGACAGGGTATCCACACAAATTGTCTTGGTGGCCTTTTCTCTCCCTTTCAAGCTTGCCTCAAGTGTTACATGCAGCTCAACAGACCTGTCAAGTAGGAGTTGTCATTGTGCTGTCAAAATGAGTCCCTCCACTCCCACCCTGAATATTCTGTAGAGCTCAGAGGAGTCATCTCTGCTCATTCATTTCAGCCTATTGTTTCCTCCTAGGAGTCAATTTGCACCTCATTCACACCTACACATGGCTTCAGCACAGGCTGAGGGCAGGCAGGGGCTTATGCTAATTAGTCTTCTAACAGTTCAGGCAGGCAAAGAGCAACTTTCTAAAGTTTACTTTCCCTTAATATTTATTAAAAATTCAACTTCACCTTTGAATTGAAATATTAGTTTTCTACCTCTTCCCTTCCTTAAGTTAGCAATATTAATATGTTAACCTGAACTCTGATTTTCTACATAGGACAGATAACCCTGCTACACTGAAAAAAAGCTTTTAGGGCCTGGTCACTGTAGGGACATGGAAACAATAATTTTCTACATTTTCCACTTTTAAATACCATGCACCCTATCTAGTGGGCTACAAGGTCTACTTGGGGTGACTTACTAATATTTAAAAGGGAGACTTTTACCTATCAAAATTGATATTTTAAGTTAACAGTTTGCACTGCAACAGTTTGGCTATACAGTGTAGGCCTGAATCCATGTTTGCAATGTCACTATAGCTGATGGCTCAGTAGGTGCTGCAGGCCACAAGTGGCATTTAACCTCCAGGCCCTAGGTACACTTTTTACACCATACAAAAGGGACTTACAGGCAAGTTAAAATGTGCCAATATGGAATAAGACAATTTAACCATGATTAAAAGAGAACAGACACTTTACTACTGGAATTCAGAGGTAAATAGCACAGAGTTTTCAAGCCAGCAAAACTATAGGGTCTAACAAAATGTGACAAATCATGGTAGACCATGTAGATAAGGAAGGCTTCTTCACTCAGCCTCTGTTGCATTAATTCTTCATCCCCTTTGGTGTACAGCTAGATATACAAAGTAAGAACACCAACAATACTGGATAAATGCCGGGTAACATGAGGAAACAATTTTTAATTGCATGTCTAAAGCTTCTGTTGGTCTCCAATCAGCATCCTTCTTCAGAGTGGCCATCATTACAGCTCAATTGGGAACTCCAGCTTTTTTTACATTTGAGGTATATACTGCTGGTGGACATAAGCACCATACATGAAACCCCTGTCTGCCCTTTTTACAGAGCCCATCTTCAATGAAATAAATAGCTTAATTACCACCTGAGCCTCCTATAGTGTCTCGCTCTTGATTTTGGTAGACGTAATTTGAGGTTTCCATTCTATATACCTGGGCATTTTTATGAGGTATGCGATTTTGAGTCAGTCAGTAATTGCATTTGTCGCTTTTCCACTGTTGGTATTTTTCCAACTTAAAACAACACTTTTTTAACATGGGAACATATGTGGCATAAATTGTTAGCACCACATTTTGGTGGTATTTTACACTACCTCAAGAGGTGGTGTTCGTTGTAGGACTGTATAGACAGAAATTGAGTGAAGAATGTTGTGAGGCAGATCAGAACTTTTTTTTAACTTGGACAAGCTTTCTGGGTCGAACATTTACTCCTTGCTGGCCATAGGCAACATAAGTCTGCAGTTGGCAAGGTTTGTGCTGCAGGACCACTCACAAAAATTCCGGTTAGTCTCCACACACACACAGAAGGCAGCAAAGAGCACATCAACATGACATGGGTTCATTTATTTTCCATTTCTGATGACCTGATATCAAGAGCTTAATGACATGACTGCCTTGTGGGACTTCAACTCAGGTAACTGCAAGTCAGATGTGGCAGTTTGTATTTATGTGTCTCTGAGATCAGCAGCACTCACACAGTTTGCAATTCTTCTGCTTTGTTCTTTTAGACACGCCACTATTCCCACCCCTACACACCGCTGACTGGGGGACAGGAACAGGAGTGATTGACAGACATTGGGACCATATGACTCTGCAAAGATATGCTGCAGAGAAACCTTTCACACTTTATAATTGTACTTCTCTCATTTATGGTCCTAAAATAAATTGCATTTGCTTATTTGGTCACTGGCTACATGCAGGCAAAATATCTTTGCTATGATGGTATTTGTTTGATAGTGATGAGGGAGTTGGAGTAGGACAATAGAGAAAAAACATGCATCTCTGGTTTTAGCAATTTATAGAGGGCAGTAGCTCGGGGAAAGCAAGGGTGTTTTGGGTGCTATTGAAAGCAATGAAAATGCCCTTCTGTAAGATCCTATTCAATGCAAAAACTGTGCAATGCCCCAATTAACATCTCACTATTCCCACCTCCTCATCATGTTCTGTGTTTTATAATCTGGTTTCAACATCCCCCTATTCACACAATACTATGTGATGTACAGCATCTTAAGTTTGAAATACTCCAGCTATTATAATTTTTGTAGAGGCCTGTGCTCATCCTTGTAGATTCGTTCACTGCATAATAAACATGAAACAAAACTACCTTTGAGGTGTTATACACACACACATGTGCCCCCACACACACACTCACACACACACACACATTAGCAAAGCTATCAAACAGACCTATATGCTTACAATAAACATACAGTGGATTTTGGGTCCACTCCTTTCAACAATTACCTTTTACGACTTGACTCTTTCAGTCATTCATTTAAGAATTTGTAAATCACATCTTGGCACAAGCCAGAGAAGTATCATTCTCTCACTTAAGGCTGCTGACTCTGTGGATGTATTGTTCTGCCTCCAATTGGTTTCTTTATTCCAATACATGAAGCACTATTTTATCGCTCCCTCTCTTGACTGCTGCATTTTCTTGGCTGTTCTTTTCCCCCCCCTGTTTGTCCAAGAGTTACTGCACCCTCTCACCCCTTCATCTTTCCCACATGTGTTTGCTACACATTACTCTCACCCATCTTATCTCTTGTTGCTCACCCGCATTCTCTATCATCACTGCTCCCCCTCCTCTAACTCTTTCCGCTAGCCTGCCTTTGACTGTCTGTTGCTCTCTCCCTCCCACTCTCTTCCACTTCCCCCAATGTGTCCCAGTGCTCCCACCCTTCTTTCTTTCTTTTCCCCGGTCTCTCCCTTGCTTGCTTCCCTTTGTTTTCCCCTCCCTCTTCCTTCCTATTGACCCGATGTGCCCTACTGCTCTTGCCCCTTCCTTAACTCCCCTACCACAATTTATATTAATTGTACAAGAGGTATAAACCAACTTTCTTTTATTTTCTCCCTTCCTGCCCTTCTTCTTCCTAGCTTACCCACTCCCCTTTGTTCTCTGGACCCTGTGCCCTTTAACCATTTGGTCTCCTGTAATATGATGCTGTTCATCGCTTGCCAAGCCCTGCAACAGTAAGACATCTCATGGCATTGACCTAGAAGAAAGACTTGAGCTGGGTTGAATGGTTTGAATAACTCAACATTAGTCTATCTTCTCTTTCTTTAACTGGTCCCCTGTGTTCACTGTGCCATTGAAACCAAGATGCATCTGACTGAAGAGCCCCAATCAGAGCAAAACCAGTCTTGGGTAGCTTGTGTTCTGGGTCTGAGAGGACCTGGCCTGGCAGTTCAGGCTTGACAGTTCCAACTGGCCCAGGGTCAAGACTGATTTGCTTGTGGCCGGGTCCAAAAAGATGTGGCATGGTGAGCAAAAGAACAGTGGATGGGAATGCTATCTCGATCAATTGCCAGTGTTTAGATTTATTGCAAGCATTCCTCCCATCACCTTTTGTGTGTTTGATGTCACACACCAAGTGCCCAAGTGTATGCCCAAATGTGGGTCTCGTGCTTACTGTGGCACTGGAACCAAGTTACAACCGACTGAAGACCCCCAATCAGGGCGAAACCAGTTTTGGGTTGCTCGTTTGGTTCAGGGCAGGCCTGGCTTGGAAATTTGGGCTGGACTGTTCCAATTGGAGCAGGGTCAAGATTGATTTGCATATGGCTGGGTTCAAACTGAGGTGGCATGGTGTGCAAAAGAACCATGGGTTGGAATGCTACCCTGAGCGATAGCCAGTGGTTAGATTTATTGCAAACATTCCTCCCATCACCTTTTCTGTGCTTGATTGCATGGAAAACAGCCATCTTGTAATATATTTCTTTACATATTTTTTAAAAACTCTCAAGATGGCCACTGTGCCTGAAAGCGGATACACAGCCGTCATTCGTAATTTTTTTATTATAATTTTTTTTAAAGCATTCCAAGACAGCCACCATGTATTTGTGCACATTCCTGTCAGCGATTTTAGAATGATTGTGTTACAATTCAACAAGCATTGGCAAAGAAGAAAAACATTAATGGTGCCAGTGTCATGTACTGGTGGTGATGGGCATCAAGGGATGGTGGAGGGGCAACATCCTTACCTTGGATTAAGGGAAGGGCTGTGTGGGCAAAGAGACCACGATGGGGACAAAAGAGTGGAAAGGTCTCTTCGGGGTACTATTTAAAGTACAATGTAACTTTCCATGAAATGCCTTGGCTTTAAGAACTGCCCACCCAGCCAATGACAACTCATAACAAATGTCAACAGCCAGTGGCTGAAGAGGCTGACCAAAAGCCCACTCTCTGTTCTGCAAGTATGTTTAAATGTAGGTATCTATTTATGTATATTGTATTGTATTGTTATAATAATGTCTCTGAGATGCAGCTAATCTGTATTTGAGACCTAAAGAGGCATTCTAGCACATCAGACTGCCAGCAACAAACTCAGTGCCACAGTCCTTATATTATAGAACAACTTTTGAATTCCCAATAGTCTTTCTCACAACAGATGTGTGTCAGAGATCCTCACATTATGAAGAGTCTGAGGAAACAGAGTGAGAGCGAACAGGAGACAGCACAGGAAATAGTGACAATCTGTAGAAGTGGCACAATGAATGAAACGCATAGAATCTCTTGTCACATAAAGCCTAAACTTTTAGAGGTCAATAAGTAATTAAGAACTCTCAGTGCATCGCGAGGAACATTATAACATTCTGGACGAAGCATAACAAAAATACAGTTGAATTAGATTTGTTGTTTTCTCCATTCTGCTGTCATATTATTACCTGTGCAATGATCCTCCTCAGTGGTGTAAAGCCCCTGGGAATACGCATTAGCATCTTATAACTGTTAAGCCCGAGGTTCTTCCCAGCGACCAGAATAGGAATGCTAATAAATGTCAAGCATCAACTGTGAGAGAATTTATTTAGGAGGCAGAGAGACGCGAAGAGCAGATAGTGATTGACAGTCTGACTTAGAGCGAAGCTGGGGATTCAACTGGAAAACAAGGGATGGAAGAATACAGTGTTGGGCAGAATACACTGCAACACTTGACGATAAATTGACATTATCGCATTTCAAAGGATTGTTAGTGCTTATTATTTAATCCCTAATCCAGTCAGCACCAGCAATACAGTATAGTAGATGCGGAGTAAGTGATGCTGAATAAACAGATAGCGCCTTTTCTGTTTACCATAAGGTGCTCACCACTCTTCCAGCTTTAGAGATGCAAGGGGCTTAGAATGAGAATCATCAGTCCACTTCACATATGTAAGTTTTATATAGCCGACTATAGCCACTGCGTAGTTAAGGTTTGGGGCCTGATATAGAGTTTGTGGGACCGGGTTACTCCGTCACAAAGGTGACGGATATCCCGCCCGCTGTACTACGAGTCCGTTATATTCTATGGCATTTGTAATATAGCTGACGGGATATCCGTCACGTTTGTGGTGAGTAACCCGTCCGTCAAACTCTAAATCAGGCCCTACGTTTCGCTTCCTACTGAAAAGGTATTTTAGTTTGGAAATACATTGGCGCACTTTGATGAAGCTGGGCAAAACTTTCCAGTCACATACGGTTTAGCGTCTAAGTTTTAGCATGTTATGTTTTGTGCACCTCTATCAGGGAGGGGTTGTCAAAAAAGTTAAATTTTCAGTGTTAATTCTCATAGGTTAAATCAAATTACACCAAACTTTGTGGCGTGAAAACAGAACTGTACTCAGCCTAGTACCTTTTTTCAGCATTTCTTTACATAAAACATGGTATGTTACATTCAACTATAGAGTTGGGTTCATCAGACAGGAAATGTTGTATGTTTTCTGTTAATTCACAGTTCTCTAATAAAGGTCCTCAACGGATTTAAGAATCTGGGTTCTGGAAGCAGGAGTGTACTGTAACTGTGTTGTGATGTAGTGTTCTTAAAAGAGGTATGTCTTCAACTCTTTCCTCAATTAGAGCAGCGTTGGAGCAATCATGAGCAATACAGAGATGGTGTTCCAGATCCTGGTTGCATACACAGAAAAGGCCTCTTGCCTTATTTCTTCTTTTTTACACTTTTTAGTCTCCAGTGTAAAGTGTGATGGTGTTCTGGCTGTGTGTGTTTTCAGTCTTTATGTTTTACCCCATGAATTGCTCTATACTTGGTACACAATGAAAACCATTGTAAGGTGCAGCTTAGTTGCTGGCACTAGGTACCTTGGGATCGTGGACAACCTACAAACCCTATACATCCCCGCCACCCGAAGTGTCTGGCGGCATATTGCTACATTTGTGCACTGAAAACTTACCCTTTCTTTGTAATGTGGATAGCTGTGGATTTTGGGTCTTAGCTCTCCCGGTACCTAGGGAAACCTAGAAAACCTTTATGTTTTTCAAAACTAGACACCTAGAGAATCCAGGGTAGGGTGACATACATGGCTCTGACCAGGTTTTCCTACCCAGAAGCCTTAGCAAACCTCAACCTTTGACTAAAGACACACATTTTCCTCACATTTCCATGAGGAAAACTTCTGGAATCTGTGGGGAGCCACACATTGTCTACCACCCAGCAGTTTCCCAAGTCTCCTGATAAAATGGTACCACACTTGTGTGGGTACGCCTAGTGCCTGCAACAGGAAAAGGCCCAAAACACAACATAGACTCATCCCGTTTTCCCACTTAAAACGCACCCTTTTTTTGCAATGTGGTAGCTGGGGATTTTGGGCCCTAGCACATGACGTCACCTAGGGAAACCTTGCAAACCTGTATACATTCTTGAAAACTGGACACCTAAGGGAATCCAGGATGGGCTGACTTATGTGGCTTTTACCATAATTTCTTACACAGAAGCCCTTGCAAACCTCAAACTTTGACTAAAAACACACATTCTACTCACATATCTGTGCAGGAAAGTTCCGGAATCTATGGTGATCCACAAATTTCATCCCACCCATTTCACCACACATCACCTGATAACAGCGGTACTCCACATGTGTGGGTGGCTCAAGAGACAACCACACAAATTGTTCCTAAAGCGCTATGTGGAGAGATTAGCGATAGGGGTAGCTGTGGAATTTGGGACCGTGATGGGACGCCACCAATAGAAACCTACCAATCACAAACAGTTATGAAAACTAGACACCCAGGGAATTTCACAGTGGTGTGCCTGTCGTATATCCCACAAGGTTTTCTTACCAACAATACCCTTCAAACCTCAAACTTTGGCTAAATCATGCATTTTCCTTACATTTCTGTGATGGAAACTTCTGGAATCAGCAGGAATCCACAAAATTCCTACCACCCAGCATTCCCCTACTTGTGCCAATAAAAAGGCTGCCCCTCTTGTGTGGCTGGGCCTAGTGCCTGCGACAGGAACAGATCAAACCAAGGTCAGTGAGAGTCCCACTATGGGACTCCTATTTACCCTAGTTTGATCCATTCCTTTCGCTGTCACTAGACCCAGTCATACAAGCTGAATAGTGTTTTTATTATGACAAGTGGGGGAATGCTGGGTGGTAGGAACTTTCTGGATCCCTGCAGTTGCAGGATGATGATATCACATACATGCAAGTAAAATTCATGATTTTACGCAAAGTTTGAGGTTTGCAGGGAATTATGGGTCAGAAAACATAATGGGATTCACCCTAGCACACCATCCTAGCACTCTTACGGTTGTCTAGTTTTCAGAAATGGGTGAGTTTGGTAGGTTTCCCTAGGTGGGGGACGAGCCTGGTTCTAGTTAACGCAGCTACCCCCATTGAAAATCAGGTTAGTTTTTTGACAGGAAATGTTGATGTCTCCACATACGTTTTGGGGCTTTTCCTGTTGTACACACTAGGCCAACCCATACTGGAAGGGTAGTGTTTTAACGGAAAAGTGGGGGAATGCTGGGCAGTAGGGATTTTGTGGATCCCTATGTATTTCGGAAGTTTACATCACAGAAATGCAAGAAGAATGTGTGATATTAGGCAGAGTTTGAGGTATGCAAAGCATTGTGGGTAAGAAAATGTAATGGGATCCAAACAAGGCAAATCACCCTGGACTCCCCTTGTTTTCTAGTTTTCTGAATTGTCGAGATCTGGTAGTTTTCTCTAGGTGGCAGACTACCTAAGCCCAAAAACTGAAGCCATTCAGCATGGCAACTGGGATGATATTGGGGGTTACCCTACTGTCCTGGCCTATATGTAAAAACAACACGCAAAATAGTCAAATGTCCTCTAGCTTGCCATTGGGATGGGAAGTTTTAGTCCGCAGAGGAGCCGAAAGACTGTTAAGGCTTTAGGGATGAGGGTGGGACTTGACGTCAGGATGGGCCAGGCCCACTACATTATAATTTTTTTTTAAAGTCCTGATATCCTGTGGGCTTTCAGCCCTCCAGTGGAAAATTAAAGGCAAAACCCCTTTCTGTCCTCTGGGTTGGGCAAGATACTGGTTTGTCCCGTTTGGAATTAGAGTTTGGCCCAGGGGAAGACTTGGGGCAATCTCCCTAACTGGGACAAGCCTCCTATTTGCCCCCAAGGGTGCAGAAAAAGACTATTGCCCCTTCTGGGGTGGAGGTATGGCTAGTAGGCCGTTCCATCCTTTTTTTTTTATTTTGGCAGCATTTTTAAATCCCTGGTGTATAGTGGGCTTTCTGCCCCCCCATAGGGGGCAGAAAGTCTAATTGGCCCAGGGCTGGGGGGTATGGTCCCATGCCCAGGGGGGCACTCTCCCAAACAACATACTGCATAAATCAGTCCCTGGTGCCCAGTGGGATTTCTCTTTCCCAGGGGTCAGATTAGGGGTAAATATCCCTATACACCCCCTGGGTGAGCAGAAAGTCTAATCGGCCTGGTGTAATGGGTGCATGGGCTCAAGCCCAGGGGGGCAGCCCCCCCCAAAAAAAATACTGCATGCAATCCCAGGTGTCTAGTGGGCTTTCTGGCCCCCGGAGGGGCAGGTTGGTGGTGAATACCCCAATTCACCCACTGAGACGGAAAGTCTATCGGGCCCTGAGGTGGGAGGGAGCATAGGCACATACCCAGGGGGGGGATTTCTCCCCATAAAAAGAATACTGCATAAATGCTGTCCATGGTATCTAGGGGGCAAAAAGTCTATTGGGCCCCGGGGTTGGGTAGAGCACAGGGCAATGCCCAGACAGGCCTCTACCCCCGATCAAAATACTGCATAATAGCAGTCCTCGGTGTCTAGTGGGATTTCTGCCATCCTGCAGAGCAGATTAGGGATTAATACCCCTCTTCACCACACAGGGGTGGCAGAAAGTCTATTGGGCCCCAAGCTGTGGGGAGAGCATGGGGCAATATCCATGTGGGCCACTTTCCCCCCCCACAGAAATGCTGCATAAATGCAGTCTCTGGTATCTAGTGAGCTTTCTGCCCTCCAGTGGGGGCAGAGTGTGGGTGAATACCCCCATCCAACTTCCAGGGGGGGGCAGAAAGTCTAGTTGACTGCAGGGAACACATCCCCAAGCCCAGGGGTTTCATTGCTCCGGCCACAATCATATCCCTGGTGTCCAGTGGGTGGATTCCTGCTTGGGGACCGCCATCCTGTGGCGACTCCCTAACAGGAATCCACTAGGGAAAGACATAATTGGAAAGGGGAGCATCTCCCCCGAGATATGCCCCTGAGCAATGATGCAGTGAAAATGAAATGAGTTGATGTATTCATTTTACTTTCACTTTCTCTACAATGATGCCAGCACATGATACATGTTGATGATCATCATTACAGAGAAAAAAAAGCCCCAGCTGGGCTGCAGGGGATGCTCTTCCTCAGCACCCAAGGCTGAAAATACAAAAAGGAAAGGTCCTTTTAAACCGACCCCCCCAACGATGGCCAATGGCCCTCAGACTCATTGGGGAGAGAGTGTGGGCATGGGCCAGTGGATGACATCTGCACTTAAAGGGTTATGGTTCATGTCATTGAGCCAGGCTTATATTATTTCTTGCTTGTTGTTACTGGCAAATAAAAGTAATTCTGTATTGGTGAAGTTGAGCTTCAGGTAGGGGGCTGGATATCCAAGCCTGGAACAAGTACAATCAGTGTTTGAGGTATTGGATGTCTGAAGTAAAGGAGACTTTGAAGTAAAGTTGTGTATCGTTAGCATATTGGTGAATTTTAACTCTGTTTTCTGTGAATAGAGGTCCAATGGGCTCCATGTAGAGACTGGAGATGACAGGGGAAATTATGGGGCCCTCTGGGACTCCGCAGGTGACAGGGATCTTCTGGGATCTGGCGGTTTACATGTGAAAAAAATTAAAAAAACTGAAGCATTATTCCACTCTTTCAATGCAGCATCCCCAAATGCTCAAAGGACTTGAGAATCCTGAGAATCCGAAAGGCTGGCAGCCTCTCAACATTGTGCATTGCTGAAGGCTGTATACAGCCTAAGTTCGGTGCAGAGGATGTCAATATAGTATATCCTCAAAAAACACAGTTAAAATGAATTTATAGTTATAAAAAACCTTTGAAACGAGTCAGTTATACTTAGCTGTTCAATCCATAACTCATGCACCATACAGAACTGTTAAAGACCTCATGCATGATATACCTGAAGACATCTCAAATGACATCATTGTTTATATGATGGTAGACATCTCAAATGACATCATTAATGGCCTCACTGAACACTAACCCTTGACCTGGATAATCTCAGTGTCAAGAATGAATTCAGATACTCGTTAACATTTAATACATAAAATTTCAGCAGGGGTCAGCTATACATCAGGGCTAATTTCGATCACACTGAATTCGCTGCATGACCTTTACTAACTTCATACTTTTTTAGGGAACATGGTGTGTCCATCCTGTGCTTTCCTTGATTTTAACTTTAATTTTTTCAAAGTTTAACCTGTGAAACTTTGATGTCGTACTTTACTATTACCAATTTTTAAAACCTTGTATAATTTGATTTATGCACCTCTGGCTCATAATATGCTCCTATATGTAGATGCAAAAACTTATAAAAAATATTCACACTCAACCACATTGATGAATTGCTCTGCGATGAGCCTGGAGACGGCACACACAATATGAGGTTGCTCTTTAACAGACATTTGTGGCTGTTTTGATTAAAATGACTGGGCTGCTTTTTTTCCCATATGAGCTAAGATCTTCCTAAAATAGCCCCATGACAACCAGATACCCACACGCGGCGAAATGCCTTATTGCAAAAGGACAGTTCTTATGCAGTATATGATCCTGTTTGACATTTTAGCAGTGCTTGCTTTACTGACTAACTCGGTTTTCAGATGCTTTATATAGCAAGTTGGGACAGTTTAGGTTTTTGAGACTATTTCTCGAATAAGCAGCATTAATGTCTGAAGAGATTGAGAGAAGCCTTTTAAGAAGATGAATATTAAAAGGAACAAAGGATTCTGCAACCCCTTTTTCAATCTTAAGAAAAAAATTGGGTGCGAATATAGTTCAAATGCTTAGCATGTAAAAACAAAAATAGCAAGATACAAAAAGAGAAATCATAACAGTCTTATGATACGAGATAAAATCTCTTCTAACAATTATAGCACGACTAAATTGTCTAGAACCCTCTGGTTAGAAACCACACACACGTTCTAATATTCTGCCTCCAGTTCCACAGCAATACAAATTATTATCAGTAAATATAGTTTGCCCTCTTTCACCTCTTACCCCACCTTCATTTTCATCATTAACCTCTATTAAAAGTAGCTCAGCACAACAACTGAAGCTGGGTATAAAGGTCTTCACGATTACCTAATAAAAACTGCGAGGAAAGTGGAAGATTGCCCCATTGACAGTAGCGGCTCCTGGAGGGAGTGCTGCGGGGCGGTGGGGCGGGGCGGGGGAGGGGCAGGGTGGGGGGTAGTAAATATTGCGCGCGCCGCATCGCCATTTGGCGATGCGGCGCATGGAATGTAATTTGTTTTATTTATTTATTTATGTAGTTAACTCCGTACGGCCCTACGCCGGAGTTTACTACCCCCCGCCCCGCCGCCCTGCAGCTCTCCCTCCAGGAGCCGCTACTGCCCATTGACAGGGGCGAAGCTTCGGGGGGGCGGATGGGGGGGTGTTACACCCCCCTAATAAATATATTCTGTACTAAATTGCTGAGTAAAGGTGCTTTAAGTTGGGTAAAGTGATTTGTTTGTCGGATTTCACTTGGGATGTCTACATACACATGCAGACATAATCACGTCTCAAACGTCTTGAATTTTTTTTTGTTTTACAAAATGTTTAGTTTTAAGAACCCCCTCACAATCTGCACTCCTCTCCCTTCCTACTGCTTCTTAAGCCCCACTCCGGCCCTGCTTCCCATATAAAGGGGCAGATTTAAAAGCCCCTTGCGCCTTCTTGCGCCGCCATTGGGTCACTTTTTTTGACACAACGGCGGCGCAAAAAATGCGTCCTATTTACAACGTGATGCATCTAGGGAGATGCGTCACGTTGTAAAGCCCTGCGTCACATTATACCTGCGTCAGGTATAATGTATGCAGGGTGGGTGTTCCCACGCAGGAAGGCCTAGTAAAATTGATGCAGTGAAATCTACAAGATTTCACTGCGCCACTTTTAGGACGCCACTGCGTCAAAACCTTACGCCTGCTTGAAGCAGGGGTAAGTAGTGACGCAGTGTAGTGGGAATAGGCCTCAACACGCATTGCTGGAGTTGCACCGTGCTTGCGACACGACTCCAGCAATGCGTGACTTTTGCCCCAACAGATGCGTCAGAATTTCTGACGCATCTGCCAATCCTTGCGCCATGGTGCGCCGTATTGTAAATACGGTGCATCCATGGTGGCGCAAGGGTTTCTCAGGGTGGCGCAGGGAAAGTGACGCATCTCTACAGATGCGTCACTTTCTTGTAAATCTGCCCCAATGTATTTTACCCAGCGTGATTGTTGGGAAATCTGAAGCTCACCCCTCCCCCAACATTACTGACCAAGCAATGCCCCTGTCCATTGACTGTCCTTTTAAGAAGAGTGTGTCGTAAATGAGAAGTAGAAGTGGAAGGACAGTGTTAACTGCATTATAGCCAGTGCTTCATTTAATAAAATAAGAGCCAGGGTCCAAGGTTGCAGCTTGCATCACCCACTGTCCCAGCCAGTCCTACCAAATACCAGTGTCTTTGGTAAGCTATCAGATTGGCAGTGGACGAGCTAGTATTAATGTTTTTAATGAAACAATGAATTGCTAAACATGGTTGTTGATGTGCTCTACTGCAAAATAGACAAATGTCGCCACCATGTGGCGCGCTGCCAAAAATAACCGGGTACTTGCAAACACTAGTACAAATTAAGCACTGAATCGTCCATGGCCAAGCATAGGCGCACACTGAGTGAAATGTTCCTCTACTCTCACTGCTAGACAATTATCAGTCCTCAGACATCATAAAGGCTCAATAACTTTTCACTCTGTAAAGCAATGTTTTCACGTTATGGATTTATGAGCAACATACTCAAAAATGTAATAAAGCCAGCTTTAGTAGTGGCATAGAAAAGAGGCCCTAATACAGGCAAAGAAAATGAGCCCCCAATCCCTAGTTTGGCAGTACAAAACAGGGATAATAGAGATTGAGTAAGTCCCTCACACCCCTGGGCCCTGGTGTTTGTGAATTTGCTGCACTATTGCCAGCCAGGCCCCTGTGCTTGAGTTACACCTTTCCAATTAGGTTTTCGAAACTTACCGTAAGAGAGCACAGCTCTGAACTCTTGCAGTGATGATGGACGTAGGGTTCGAAATTATGAAAATTAAATATATGAGAAACATTTTGGGATTCTGATCCTCAAATGTGAGCCAGTTCCTCTTATCCAAGACCACTTTCTTGAATGTGAACCCCGCCAAAAGTGCAGCAAATGTGGTAATTTCTCTCCAGGTGGTAAAAACAGCCAACCAAAGACCTCATTACGAATGCCATTGTAATTCAGTTTTTGGTGGAAACAGGAGTTTTTGCTCGAATAGCAAATATAGGTTTTGAAGTAAAACCACAGACTTTGGCTTGAGTACTATACGGATGACCTTTAGTTGTTCAAATATCATTATGGAGTCCACTCACTAATATTTTCCTTCCATCATTGTAAATCTAGTTCATGAGATCTTGGACTGTTTCAACCACTGAATCTGTCAGTCACGCTGCAAATATTTGCTTTGCCTGAGGGATAGGACAAGTATTGCTTGTATTTTAATGGCTGCTTTTATATATATTTCCGAATGATGTGATATCCTGAAATTCTTGACCGATATTTACGATATTGAAATGAGGAACGATTCCCCTAGGGTTTGAGATGAAAAGGACGTATCTTCTACAGCAAGGACCAACTTCTATTTCAATTAATCCTGTTGCGTCCCCTTAAAATAATGGATATCATGATTTCCATTAATGTGAATCACTAATGCATCTAAGTTATTCAATGACATTTTATCGCCAGACAGACATCTACACACTCGGAGATTGCTCATTGGTCATTTCTCCATCAAGCATCTGTGGCAGTTGCCCACTTCAGTTTCCTGCCTACCTTTTGTTTGTTTGTTTTTTGCGAATCTTCCCATTTTTGGAAGAGCGGCCATCTCTGTCTTATAAAGAGGTTGACGGCAACCCAAATGTTTACCTGCCCCACTACTCCTCTTTTTTTGTTTTGTTTTTATGGTGTTGCCCACCCCCAAACCCCTGTTGTTGGTTTCTACTTTCCTGGGGTGCCTCCTGTGCTCCTGCTTATGACGATCGCCCCCCAAACACTTCCTCCCCCCCTTTGTTTTTAATATTTCCCTACCTGTGAACCTCAGCCGGAAAAGGAAAGTCTGGCTGTAGTGTGGGCCTGGAAACATTTTCATGTTTTTCTATTCAGAAAACATTTAACTATCATTACAGACCATCATCAGATAAGAGAGTGGCAAGGGAACTAAAAGAGTGCCATCTTTGCAACTTCCTTTACACCCAAGTGACACAGCATCCATTGACAATGTCTGAGCTTTCTGCTCATGCCTGGGAAAGGGTTGCAGTTGATTTCTTTGAGCCCTTAGGAAATGGACATCATCTCGTGGTAGTCATTGATGAGTATTTATGCTTTCCTTTAGTAGAGGAGTTATTATCAACAACCCATGCAAGGTCATTAAGTGGCTGGATGACATCTTTGCAGCGTGGGGCATCCCCGCCATTCTCAAATCTGACAATGGTCCGCCATTCAGTAGCAAAGAATTCAAGGAATTTTTAGTCAGGCTAAATGTCAAGCATCAAAAGAGTACACCTCTGTGGCCCCAAGGGTAATTCAATGAACATCGATGGAAGGAATCGAGTTAAACCAGGCCCTGTGTCAAGTTCCCTGTGTGCATCGTTCAACTCCTCACTCCACAACTGGTGAGAGTCCTGTCACCTTGCTAATTGGTAGAGCCATTGGAACCAAACTACCACAGTGGACAGTAGATCTATCCATGAGTGCTGATAAGGTTCATGTTACGGACACTTCTCAAAAGTGTAAGATGAAAACATATGCCGATCAGCATCAATGAGCTGAGGAAACTGTCTTTTATGAAGGTGATTGGGTATTGGTCAAGCAGAAGCAAAAGCAGAAAGCAGACACTCTGTTTGCTGTCGATCCTCTGAGGGTTGTGACGTGCAAAGGATACATGGTGACGGCACCTTGTCCAGGAAAGTCCATCACAAGGGACTTGTCACACTTTAAGCACCTACCTCGATGTGCATCAGCTCTTGCAATCATGAATCAGGCGATCTCTACAAACAGTCTAGATCAAGCACCGGAACCTGCACCATCGGTGCACCATGAGAGATTATCTCAACCGTCTCATACCACTCGATCTGGCCGACTAGTGCGAGCGCCTCAACGACTTATTGAGGAAATGTAATGTGACTGTAGTTTGTACTTTTTATTTAACACAGGGGGAGATGTGTCTTGAGACTGCTCGCTGGGACCCTTGCTGTTCTAGATGGACTCTACAAAGGAACTGTGTAACTTGCTGGGAGATGTTAATGTGTCATTATTAATGGTTATGACGTAATGAGAGTGCAGTGTGCGATCATATGCTGAGGAGTAAAGACGTCTGTTGCAGAGCTCCATGTGTGATGTATTCATTTGCATGCGGCCGGGGAGGACGCTACAGCTACAAGGATTAGACCAATTCTCCAATAGAGGTGAAGGAGTGGTAGAGCACCTCTTAACAGATGTATGTGATTCTAAGCGTATTTGCAAACAGTGTTTATTAAAGATGGCTGCTGAAATTGGAGTCAGTATGCCTTTTCAACAGGGTTTGTATGTTTTCCCCATAACATTTGGCGATTCCAGGCTGAAGGGCAGTTTAACAGTTAATGGCTGAATGTGCACAGCTTCAGGTGTCACCCTGCCGAACAGGAGGAGCAGCATTCTGTGGTGACCTGAAAGAATCAGTGCTGGCATGAAGGCATACATGCGCCACACGTATATACATTTTGTTCTAACAAGTATTGAACTTGCGGATAGTGGTGTCTGACTAGTCCTCAGCCAACAGGTCAGGATAAGATTGAGACAGAAAATAGGGCCATGCATCAAATTTAAAGTAGCCCCTATTAGAAATCAGATAGTCAAAAAAGTGGCCCACATTTGCAAGTCGGGGCATTTTTAAAACTGTGAAGACAGGTTGTATAAGTGTTTTGCAAGGTTTGGGAGACTGCATGCATTTGTGCTTGATGCAGGCAATGTTTGTGGTAATATCAGAGAAACTAACTAACCCAGCAGGTCATAAAACAGGCCCACAAACAGCTGATCAGTGGGATAATCCATTTGAGCACTGCTACATTGCCCTATAGGCCAGCCCGACCCTGAAGGAGGTAAGCGAAGGCAAGGTTCCCAGGCCCATGACTGCTGCCACCCAGGAGAAACATTAAATGAAGATATATGTAGGGCACGTGAGACTGTGAGGGTCATTAAGACCTATTTCAGTGTCTTACTGACGTCCAGCAGCAGAAATTTGGGAACCTTCAGGAGGGGAGTTTGCATTATTAAGAGGAGATTGTACACTCCCAGAGACTTTCAGTGTAATGTTTGCTTTTTCTGAGGGTGGAAGATTGAACATTTATAGTTTTCCGCACACAAATTCTGATTTTTTGTTGCACAAGTTTAGGAAATCGGGATTCTCAGCTTCTAATAATGTGACTTTTTACAAAGATTCACCGAACGAGATATGGTCTTTCTGTTTATGTTATTTTGTGAGTTTTTCTGTTTTTCTTTCTAATAAAAACAATGTAATTTTTCTATTTCCTGTCATTGGAAATGTAAGCAACCTATTCGAAGTTTCCCATATCTTACACTGGTGTGATGTGCTCAAATTCTCTCACCTTGACATCTGTGCCGAAGTAGGCAAATACTGTAGAAGGATGGATTATAAAATCTCTTCACACACCTACATATGTCATTAGAAATCCTATCACTCAATCAAACACACATACATGCTGGCAGTTAGATACCCATGCACACTATAAGACACCAATGTTCACTATCAGAAACCTTGCACATAATCCGTCAACCACGCACACCATCAGACTCTTATGCATACTATCAGACAACCATGAATTACATCAAATATCCATGCACAGATTTGGATTGCAATGCAGGTCATCAGACACATTTGCACAGGCTCGGACATGAATGCATACAAATGCATTCTCCCAAAGACATCCATAAACACCACCAGACAACTAGGCACATTAGTATACACCCACACATACAATCAGACATCGCTGCACAATATTAGACCTGTGCGTATGTAATGAGACACACAGACACCTACAGACATCAAATGCCAACACTTGCCATCTGGCACCCATGCATGCCATCAGACACCAGTGTCAATAGACACCATCAGACAACCACACACACACCATCCGACATTCACATACTCCATCAGACATCCATGCATCCATTTCAACTTCCACATATACCATCAAACACTCAAACACATCCCTAGAGACATTCATGCACACCATTAGTCACCTTCCTTCATTCTGCAACACCCAGCTACACTATCACACACCTAGTCATCATATAGCAATTCTCATTATCACCTACATATGCCACCAAACACCAATGCATGACATCAGACATCCATTTGCATTATAAGACAGCCATGCACATCATCAGACTCCAATGCCTGTGATCAGACACCAGGGCCGGACTGGGAACAGAAACCGGCTCTGGCAAACTGCTCAGCCGCCCCCCCCTGGGGTGAGGGAGAGTGCGGCCGAGCAGTTTGCGAGGGCCGGTTTCGGCCGATTTTGTTACCGGGGGCCGATAATGCCGACCCCCGGTAACAAAAACGGCCCCCCAGGGGCCCAAAACCGGCCCCCACACTAGCGGCCTGCCGGGGACCCGCCCGGTGCCCGCTATGGCCAGTCCGGCCCTGTCAGACACCCATGAACGCTAACAGACACACATGCTATTTAGACACACCGTGGAAGGACATGACACAACATGACACAACAACAATAAATAATAACAAAAGGCTACATGAACACAACACAGAATAACACACATCTACACACCAGTAAAACACAACACTAAGAAAACTACCCAGAACACAAATGAATAAAACAGAAAACAGCAACTATAACTACAGTACAAATTAACAGTAATAACAGAGCACTCTTGACCAAAATCAGAATAATAAAACAATACAAAAATACAACACCACAAAACAGCACAATACACAACAACAAAACATAGCCACAACCACAGCTGCAAAATAAGAGTAACACAACACACCTCCACAACACTTCATCTCACACACCAACACCAACACTATTCCATAAACCAGCACATATAAAAACCAAGACAAAGGCGAGAAACAAAACACCACACCAACAACACAGCAACCCAATACAAAGCACCCCAGAAAAATGCAAAAGAGCAATTGTCTTCTCTATTTATATATTATTAGGTTGTGTTGTATTTTTGCTTATGTGTAGTTATTTTGTGATGATTATGTTTCATTGTGTGCGCATCCTGAGATGTAACGTGCTGTTGTGCTACTAGGTTGTTATACTATCTTGTTGTTTTATATTGGTGTAATATTTAATTATGTTAGGTCTTCAGCTGGGAATTCATATGCCAATTTTACTTTGATGTTTCGGAAGGAGGAAGGAGTAGTTTGGCAATGTGTAGAGTTACCTATAGAAAGTTAATCAATCTTTCAATCAGGCAATAAATCACTCTTTTATGGATGTTACATGGAAATATACCTCAGTAATGTTAACAAACATCTGTTGCACAGCAAAGCCCCTATGTTTAATGTTGCAAAGTCATCCTGTGCCCTGGGCACCCCCAAACCTTTGCTGATTGGTACTGGTGGTAACTGACTGTGACTGGCTCTGCTTAACCGGCCCAAGGCCAGTGCTATGCTGAACGAGACACTTATAGTACGCCTGTGATTGGCATGACCTCCCCAATAAGGCCCTGGTACATAATAGGGCAGGGGGATGGAAAATACCTTTAAGTCCCTAGTATAGACTAGGGCAGGGCAGTTTAGAGGCCAGCAGCCATTTCTGCACTTGCATGTGTGCACTGCTAGAGCCTGAGGTCAGTTTAAAAGCAGCCCTATGTTGCAGGAATACTTTTAAAATGCAAATTGTGCCCAAATTTGACTTTGGTGTTTGGGGCACTTAGAAATTACTAAACTACATAATTCTGGCATATTAGGTACCCCAGGGTCTCCCTAGGTGTCCCAGGGGTGAGGGAAGGGGTCAGGTATTTATAAGGAAAACCTTTATAAAATGAGTTTTATATGCCCTGAGTTAAGTGAAATTGCACATTTCACTTCCCCCGTTGTGATAAAGTGCTTCACAAAATCGACTTTTGTGCTAGGAGCACAGTGGGGGAAGGATCTGCAATATATATACGTATTCAGAACCCCTAAAGTCCCCCCTAGGTGTTACAGGGGTGGGGGTCCTGAAGATATAAGCAGGGTTCTTATAAAAGGTGTTTTTATAAGCCCTGGTGTTGGAAAAATGGCCCAAGTCATTTTTCCCACTGAAAATCCCCTGTCACATAGGTTAACATGGCAAGACGTTATTAACCCCTTCGCTGCTAGGCCTTTCCCCCCCTGTGCTAAGCCTTTTTTTGGCTATTTGGGGTAGTGCGCACTTAGGCCTCTGTAACGTTTTGACCACAGAAGGTATCCACGCCAAATTTGTGTCCTTTTCTTCCAACATCATGGGGATTCTAAAGGTACCCAGGGTTTGTGGATTCCCCTGGAGGGGTCCCAGAAATTAGCCAAAATACAGCTAAATGTTTTTTTTTTGGGGAAAAATGGGGAAAAAGTGCTGCAAATGAAAGCGTCTTGGTTTTTCCCTGCAAATGGTATCAAAAAAGGGGTTGTGGGGATGAAATCACCATTTTCCCAGCTTTTAGAGAATGACAGACTTTTGTCAGAAAACCAAAATGTTTTACACAGTTTTGGCATTTTTCTGGGACATAGCCTATTTTTGCTATTTTTTGTGCTTTCAACCTCCTTCCAGTTAATGGTAGAAATGGGTATGAAAGCAATAATGGATCCTGAAAAGTTATACAGTTTTGAAAAGTAGACAAAATTCTGAATTCAGCAAGGGGTCATTTGTGTAGATCCTTCAAGGTTTCTTTATAGAAACTAACAGTTAAATATAGGAAAAATTGAAAATTAGTTGAAAAAACAGCTTTTTGTGTCAACGTTTTCACCTGTAACTTCTTCTAATTATGACAGCTCTTTGAAAGCAATATACCGTTACATCCGCAGGACCTTACTGGTTGTGGGGATATATAGGACTTGTAGGTTCACCAAGAACCCGACAGACCCAGAGCCAAAAACTGAGCAGCGACTTGCAATGGTTTTTTAATATGTAGCGGGTATATAGCAATTACTCTGGGAAAATGTATACATGGAAAAATTGGTATGAAAGACACTTATGTATTTCTGAAATGGGAACAAAATATAGAGTTTAGAAACAGTAGATATTTGCACATTTCCGAAATTGGGAACACTCATACTAGCATGAGAATTATCGGTCATTTTTCAAAATGACTTCTTTTTACACATTGTCTTTCATTCGGAAGTCAGAAATGCATTGAAAGTCAATAGGTAATAACAGTTGCTTTACAAATCTGAATTACCCTAAGTCTCCCGATAAAAATGGTACCTCACTTGTGTGGGTAGGCATAGTGCCCACGACAGGAAACGGCTCAAAACGCAACGTGAACACACCACATGTTCACAATGAAAAATTACCCTTTTTTTGCAAAGTGCCTAGCTGTAGTTTTTGAACCCTAGCTCTGCCGGCACCTAGGGAAACCTAGCAAACCTATACATTTTTGAAAACTAGACACCCAGGGGAACACAGGATGGGGTGACTTGACTGGCTCTCACCAGCTTCTGTTACCCAGAATCCCTTGCAAACCTAAACAAATGTCCAAAAAATCACATTTTCCTCACATTTCTGTTGTGGAAAGTTCTGGAATCTGCGTGGATCCACAAATTTCCACCCACCCCGCATTCCCCAAAGTCTTCCAAGAAAAATGGTACCTCACTTGCGTGGGTAGGCCTAATGCCCGTGACAGGAAACGGTGCAAAAAGCAACGTGGACACACCACAATTTCACAGTGAAAATGACCCTTTTTTGGCAAAGTGCCTAGCTGTAGTTTTTTAACCCTAGCTCTGCCGGCACCTAGGGAAACCTAGCAAACCTATACATTTTTGAAAACTAGACACCCAGGGGAATCCAGGATGGGGTGACATGACTGCCTCCCACCAGGTTCTGTTACCCAGAATCCCTTGCAAACCTAAAAAATTGACAAAACAAACACATTTTCCTCACATTTCAGTGGTGGAAAGTTCTGGAATCTGTGTGGATCCACAAATTTCCACCCACCCCGCGTTTACCAAAGTCTTCCGAGAAAAATGGTACCTCACTTGTGTGGGTAGGCCTAGTTCCCGCAACATGAAACGGCGCAAAACACAACGTGGACACACCACAATTTCACAGTGAAAAATGACCCTTTTTTGGCAAAGTGCCTAGCTGTAGTTTTTGAACCCTAGCTCTGCTGGCACCTAGGGAAACCTAGCAAACCTATACATTTTTTAAAACTAGACACCCAGGGGAATCCAGGATGGGGTGACTCGACTGCCTCCCTCCAGGTTCTGTTACCCAGAATCCCTTGCAAACCTAAAAATGTGTCCAAAAAAACACATTTTCCTCACATTTCTGTGGTGGAAAGTTCTGGAATCTGCGTGGAACTACAAATTTCCACTCACCCCGCGTTCCCCAAAGTCTTCCGAGAAAAATGGTACCTCACTTGTGTGGGTATGCCTAGTGCCCGCAACATGAAACGGCGCAAAATGCAACGTGGACACGCCACAATTTCACAGTGAAAAATGACCATTTTTTGGGAAAGTGCCTAGCTGTAGTTTTTGAACCCTAGCTCTGCTGGCACCCAGGGAAACCTAGCAAACCTATATATTTTTGAAAAATAGACACCCAGGGGAATCCAGGATGGGGTGACTTGACTGCCTCCCACCAGGTTCTGTTACCCAGAATCCCTTGCAAACCTAAAAAATTAACAAACAAAAAACACATTTTCCTCACATTTCTGTGGTGTAAAGTTCTGGAATCTGCGTGGATCCACAAATTTCCACTCACCCCACGTTCCCCAAAGTCTTCCGAGAAAAATGGTACCTCACTTGCGTGGGTAGGCCTAGTGCCCGTGACATGAAACGGCGCAAAACACAACGTGGACACACCACAATTTCACAGTGAAAAATGACCCTTTTTTGGCAAAGTGCCTAGCTGTAGTTTTTGAACCCTAGCTCTGCTGGCACCTAGGGAAACCTATCAAACCTATACATTTTTGAAACATAGACATCCAGGGGAATCCAGGATGGGGTGACTTGACTGGCTCCCACTATGCTCTGTTACCCAGAATCCCTTGCAAACCTAAACAAATATCAAAAAAACACATTTTCCTCACATTTCTGTGGTGGAATGTACTGGAATCTGCGTGGATCCACAAATTTCGACCCACCCCACGTTCCCCAAAGTCTTCCGAGAAAAATGGTACCTCACTTGTGTGGGTAGGCCTAGTGCCTGCGATAGGAAACGGCGCAAAACACAACGTGGACACAGAATCCCCTGCAAACCTCAATTTTAGCTGAAAAAAATCACTTTTTTCACACATTTTTGTGTGGGAAAGTTGTGGCATCACTGGGCTGACACAAATTTCCTACCACCCAGCGTTCCCCAGGGTCTCCCGATAAAAATGGTGCCTCACTCGTGTGGGAGGCTCAAGTGCCCGCGACAGGCAAGGGCCCAAAACATTTTGTGATAGGCAATTTTGATGTTGCCTCAATACGTTTTGGGCCCTTGCCTGTCGCGGGTACTTGGGCCTCCCACCCGAGTGAGGCACCATTTTTATCAGGAGACCTGGGGGAACGCTGGGTGGTTGGAAATTTGTGTCAGCCCGGTGATGCCACACCTTTCCCACACAAAAATGTATGAAAAAAGTGATTTTTTCAGCTAAATTTCAGGTTTACAGGGGATTATGGGTAAGAAAACGTTGGGGGATCCATGCAAGCCATACCTCCCTGGAATCCCCCGGGTGTCTACTTTTCAGAAATGTGTGGCTTTGGTAGGTTTCCCTAGATGGCCGCCAACCCCGGGGACAAAACCTCATGGGACCCCAATTGAAAACCAGGTTAGTTTGTGATAGGTAATTTTGATGTCGCCTCACAAAGTTTTGGGCCCTTGCGTGTTGCGGGTCCGTGACCCACCCACGCGAGTGAGGTACCATTTCTATTGGGATACTTGGAAAAAGGCGGAGTGGTAGGAAATTTGTTGTTTCTGTCTGCAGCGTGAAAATTTTGGCACAATAATGCAAGAAAAATGTGACAGACACAATTTGAGGTTTGCAGGACATTGTGGGTAAGATAACTTGTTGGGATCCACAAGAGAGACAGCAGCATGTACTCCCATGGGTGTTTAGTTTACGACAATATCTACAGTTGGTATGTTATTCTTAGATAGAATGTACACCTTGGCAGAGAGACAAAAAAGACAAAGATTACTGCACAGCCATCTATTCCTCAAGCACACACATACTGGTTGGATTTGGCACGAGGGCGAGTGATGGTTCAGTATATAACATTTTATTAACAAGAGATTTCACAAAAATGAAATGCACTGTCAATAATTGAAAGCACAAACAGCTGAACCAGTGACTCGCAGCTCGTGAGCTGTAAAGCCACGTCAAGGCCCCAACCGCTTTACAGGCCATTCACACACCTTTCATACTTGACACACAAGACCATTCACACCACCAGGCACGAAACCAACACATTACAACATTCATAAAAAGGGACAAGGTACACCCGGCTTGAGAAAGACAGAAAAGACAAATATTTCTGCACAACCACCTATTCCTCAAGCACACAGACATACTGGTTGGATTTGGTACGAGGGTGAGTGATGGTTTAGTATATACAGTTGTATTAACCAGAGATTTCACAAAAATGAAATGCACTGTTAATAATTGAAAGGACGAGAAACTGAACCATTGACTCACAGCTCGTGAGCTGTAAAGCCACGACAAGGCACCAACTGCTTTACAGGCCATTCATACACCTTTCATACGTGTGACACATACAAAACTATTCACACCACCAGCCGCGGGCCCAGCACATTACAACACTCACACCAGCAGACAGCGCCATTCAAGGGCCCATCACTTTCACACGCCCACATTCCTGACACAGCAACCACACCAGCTCACGGATTGCGTGGAGTGGCGTTTATTAGCAGTGTGTGTAGTGACAAGCCGCAAGTCACTACTCACACACCACCAGCCAAGCGCCAGTCCACTCACACCGCCAGCCAAGCGCAAGTCCACCCACACCGCCAGCCAAGCGCCAGTACACGCACACCGCCAGCCAAGCGCCAGTCCACGCACACCACCAGCCAAGCGCCAGTACACTCACTCCGCCAGCCAAGCGCAAGTCCACCCACACCGTCAGCCAATTGCCAGTCCACGCACACCGCCAGCCAAGCGCCAGTCCACGCACACCGCCAGCCAAGCGCCAGTCCATGCACACCGCCAGCCAAGCACCAGTCCACGCACACCGCCAGTCAAGTGCCAGTGCATGCACACCGCCAGCCAAGCGCCAGTCCAAACACACTGCCAGCCAAGCGCCAGTCCACGCACACCACCAGCCAAGTGCCAGCCTACACACACCGCCATCACATTTAGGATTTTTTTATGCAAAAAAGAAAACACAAACAAATTGCAAATAGAAACAAATCTACTAACACAAAATCTGAAACTAAATACATTGCACAAATGCCAACCTTGAAACTGAACAAAAAATATAAAACAATAGAGACCAGGCAGTTCACTTTAGCACTCATGGATGCTCCCAAAAATTCTTTTGCGTGTGGTACATTCTAAAACAAGCAGGCACACACAGCCCAGGGTTAGAAGGACACTCGGGGCAGTACATACAAGTCTCCTTCCGCGTACCTCTTCGCCAACAGACTCTACATCTCCTACTGGGAAAGTCTTTTGAGGGTGTGGGAGGAATGTGATCAGGAAAGTGGCGATCTTTCAATCTAGCCACATCTTCCACCACTCCAACTCTAGGAACACTTGCCTGTTCCACTAAAACAAGGCTGCCTATTACAGACTCATGAAACTTAGCAAAAGTCATCTTTGACTCAGGACAAGAATCCTTGAATACAACAAAACCATTAAAGGTTGCCAAGTGGAAAAGATGGATAGCCAACTTCTTATACCAAATGTAAGCCTTACGAAGAGCAGCATAAGGATCCAACCTCTGATCTACTCTGTCAACACCACCCATGTGCCTATTATAGTCTAAAATGCACACAGGTTTGCGCGCTTGAAATTGAAATTGAAATTTGTACTTGTAAAGCGCACCCATACCCCCAAAGGGGTGTCCAGGCGCTGTACGCATACCGCTGTGGAACCCTTCCTGGCTTTTCCCTGTGAAATGTCCACTCCTGGGCACCCCCAGGGTGAAGCCAGGCATCCCAGCGCTGTTGGGGCCGTTGTGGAGATTAAGCAAGCTATTGCCCAGAGTTGCAGAGTGGGACCCATGATTAGAATAGGCACCGAGGCGAGAATTATCAGGTCCGAGGAAATTGAGCCCAAGACCCGCTGAGGCGAGAATTGAACCCTGGTCCCGGGCCAGATCTCTGCATCAGGGTCTGCCGCTCCAACCATTGAGCCACACTTCTCTCCACGCTTCAGCAACCTGACCGCAAACAGTCACAGGTGAAGTGCTTTCATCATGGATGGTAGTCAGCATGTAGACATCTCTCCTGTCTGAAAACTTCACAGCTAGAAGTTCCTCGCAACGCAACGCACTGCACTGTCCCCGCACAAGCTTTTGACAAATTAGTTCTTTAGGGAAACCTTTACGGTTAGAGTGGATTGTGCCACAAGCAACAGTGTCCACTTTGGCCAATTCCCTGAACAACCGCACACCAGTGTAGAAGTTATCTACATATAAATGGTGACCTTTGTTAAAAAGTCCTCTACCAAGTTCCCACACAATTTTCTCAGTCACTCCAAAAGTGGACGGACAACCAGGGGGGTTAATCCTGGATTCCTTACCGGTGTACACCCTGAAATTAGAGACATATCCAGTCCTACTGTCACACAGCATATACATCCTAATTCCATAGCGTGCCCTCTTACTAGGAATGTATTGCCTAAAAACCAAGCGTCCCTTGAACAGGACCAAAGACTCATCAATAGCTATTTCTTTGCCTGGAGCATAAATCTCAGAAAATCGATCAACAAAGTGATCAATGACAGGCCGAATCTTAAAAAGACGGTCACACTCAGGGTTATCTTGTGGCAACGCTAAACCATTATCGACAAAATGCAGCATCCGAAGCAGAAGCAAATACCTATCATGACTCATGACTGCCGGAAATATAGCCGTTGCCATCAAGGGACTAGTAGACCAATATGAAGACATTGATGGCTTCCTTAGCAAGCCCATCAAAAAAGTTAAACCCAAGAACTTCTTCATCTCTTCCAGATTTGTGGGAGTCCACCGGGTAGCTCTAGAGTGGGGCTTAAGGCTGGCACTGTTGTCCCTCAAAACTGTTCAGCATACAAATTAGTCTGCTCAACAATCTCTGCCAAAAACACATCGTCCATAAACAACTGAAAACAATTTATCGGCAAAACATTTTCTGTGTTCACTCTACACCCTGGAACACCACTAAAGTCTGGCAATGCCGGCTGCACCATGCCTGGGGCAACCCAGATGTAATCACTTTCAACTGGAAGCCTTGCAGCCCCAGATGCCTCTTGCCACACTACACCAACGGGAAGCCTTGCAGCCCCAGGCTGCAGCCCAGATGCCTCTTGCCGCACTATCGGCACATCAATGTCCTCCTCTAACACAGGCACTTCATCCGCACTAAGAGTAGCTTCATCTGCACTGAGAGTAGCTTCATCATCCGATGATTCCATGTGGAGAGAAAACTCTCTGCCTGAATCGTCCCCTGCCTCCTCTGCCTCAGATGCAGAGTCAGTCTCTGAACCATGGTCAGAGGAAGACTCAAAAAGCATACCAACAACCTGATGAGCAGTAATCCTGCGGCTAGCCATTATCCTTACTAAGAAAAGAGACTGCACAAACAAGTCAACAACAACCAACACTGTGCAAAACAAGTAAGTAAAAAAATGTGTGCCTTTATCACAAAGATCTATATACTCAAAAACTATACGATTCACTTACAAGAGACAACTACACTCACCAGCACCTTCTCTGCAGAGACACAGCAAAAACCAACGATATCCCACTAGAAAGAAAAAAACAAAACCAATTACGCACAAGACAACAAAATACACATCGAGCACAAATGCAAAAAGTTTTTGGCACTCAAAAAACGGAAGCCAGACATACTGCCATTATTACACCATTTGCAAAAAACACATTCATGCAGAGAAATAAAACTCATTTACATTGTACAAAAAAAGTCTCTTACCAAACACATGCAACTACACAAACAGCAGAACCACCAGTAACGAAACCGCAACCTGGAACAGTCTAAAGAGCAAAAGCCTTGAACTAGAACAAAAAGGGATAAATTAAGCATTACAATTGCAATTCACAAGAAATAAAACAATTAACATTATAACACGCTATGTCACTACCCAAATGGGGGCAGAAAGGCCAAATAAACGGGCAGATCTGCACCCAGGGGAACCAGAATACACATAAAAAAATATATGTCCCCTGGAAGCGACCAATTTATTTATTTTTAAATCCCTGGCTCTAGTGGGCATTTCTGCCCAAAACATGCAGGTGATCTGTCCCCAAGGGGGGCAGAAAAGTCTTAAAAATTATTTAGGCCCATAAGGAAGCGACCCTTGCCCAAGGGGTCGCTTCCATTTAAAATTTAAATCACTCCCTGGTGTCTAGTGGGATTTTCTGCAGAAAGGCCAAATAAACAAACCGATCTGCCCCCAGGGGGGGCAGAATATACTTTAAAAAAATATGGCCCCTGGAAGCGACCCTTGCCCAAGGGGTCGCTTCCATTTAAAATTAAACAAATTCCCTGGTGTCTAGTGGGGTTTTCTGCCCCCCCGAAAGGCCAAATAAAAAAAACGATCTGCCCCCAGAGAGGGCAGAATATACTTTAAAAATATATTGGGCCCCAGGAAGCGACCCTTGCCCAAGGGGTCGCTTCCAATTTAAAAAAAAAAAAAAATCCCTGGCTCTAGTGGGCTTTTCTGCCCCCCCTGGGTCCACAAACGGCCAAAAATCGGCCGATCTGTCCCCAGGGGGGGGGGGCAGAAAAGTCTAAAATTATTCGTCCCCCTTAGGAAGTGACCCTTGCCCAAGGGGTCGCTTCCTTTGCACAAAAAAACGAATCCCTGGTGTCTAATGGGGCATTCCTGGTGCACGATCGCGACGCTGTGCGCGATCGTGCACCAGGAATGCCCTGCATTGAGACATCAGGGGAGAGGAAACACTGTTTCCTCTCCCCCGATGCCTCAAGGCATCCAGATTTGGCCCCCCCGCCCCACCGGAGCAAAGAAACTTACCCTCCCTCTTGGACGCGCTGGAAAGAAATAATTTCCAGCGCGTTCAGCGCTTCCTGATGACGTTGGCGCACGCTGTGCGCACTGACATCATGGGAAAGCATGGGGGGTCAGCGGTGGCAGCGGAAACTCTTCCGCTGCCATCCCCCTCTGTGGGGGCAAGATCGTTACCCCAGGGGGGGAGCGCCAGCGCTTCCCCCAGGGGCTGTGCTCTTGACGGAGCGGTTCCGTCATAAGCACAGCCCAACCAATGCTCATGACAGAACCGCTCCGTCATGAGCATCGAAGGGGTTAACTAATAATTCCAGCTAGGATAATAATAAAATAGTATTCAAGGATTTCCCAGAATGGTATTGATAAATCCAACAATATGGTATTGTTGAATTTCTCCTTAAATATACAGACAAGAAGTTATAAGACTTTCTTGTCTGTAAGCCAAAATTCAGCCTTCCAGTGGTCTGTCCTGATTGGTCAGAGTTAAGTGGATTAGCCAGGCACCTTTGATGTGGTGATAAAGAGCTCCTGGAGTTAGCCAGCTCTTCTGGGAGGCAGGGTTCTGCTACACAGGAATGCCAGAGCTGAGGGAGGGGTCATAAACAATATCCTTCAATGGAAGGAGGAGACAGGCAGAAGACACCAGTTTAATTTACTACTCTCCTCTTTGAACCCAGACAGATGCTAGGCTTAAGGAATTAATTAGCAGATGCAAGGGGTAGAGACTATGGAGATTAGCCATCCTGAGGTGTGTTTAGCCAGCTCTTCTCTTCCTGCTGAAAATTCTGACATATTGAACTTTAGAGAGATAGTGCTTTCTAGGATATCATTGTGTCACACTTTGGAGGAAGTGCTCATGCTCTGGGGTGTTGCCCTGCACCTCATTGGACAGGATTGCCCTCCTGCTTGACTCCAGAGAACATTGAATAAGTATCTGAGAGGGGAAGTGCTTCTCAGATCTGATGCATGTACCCTAAGAAAGAAGAAGGGCCCCTGCAGGAAGTTGATTTTTGCACCAACCAGGCCCTGCACTCTGATGGGCAGCGCCTGCTGCACAATCTGAAACTACAGCCCTGTGGATCAAACCTGCTTCAAAAGGACTAAAGTGTGGACTCCCAGCAAACTACAGGTTAACAGAGCTCACCTGAACCATCACCACAAAGAATCCTCAGCCTGGAATACTACCAGTGGATTTGTAAAGGTTTTGTCCAAGTAGATTGTGGGAACTGAAGTCCCTAACTTTCAAGGACCATCTTGGAGATTCCAGACCCTTGGATTGTGTTTTGGACACTTTGGACCCGCAAGAGGAACTTCAGGAAGAAGTTCCTCACTGAATTCAGCCTGCTGGAGGAGGCTGCACGATGTCTGGTGAGAAATCCTCCAGAAAAGTTGCTAAGTGTGAATTTGACCCTGTCAGAGGCAACCAAATGAGCAAAAGTGGAAATGTTGGTTTCTAAGCACTAGAAAGTGTCTAATCTTTAAAAAATCATATCTCTGGTTCCCTACAGTGGATTTTTCTCGTTTTGGTGTGAATTTAAAGTTAAATATATTTCCAATTTTTATAAATTGGTGTTGGATTTTTATTTTGTGTTGTGTCTTAATGATTTACTGAATTGGTGTTTTTCAATGCTTTACATACCTGTCTTTGAAGTTAAGCCTGCCTGCTCGCTGCCAAGCTACCAAGGGTTGAGCATTGGGAATAATTTTCTAAGACCTATTCTGAGCCCTACATTGTGTTAGTGGTAATATTGCCAGTGGAAAATGCATATCTGCCAATACTAATAATCCATTTTCCAACATTCAGTTTTAGTGTTTTTGTGAATAGCAGTTCATCCGTGTCTCTCATAGGCCTGGGCGGAAAACTACGCTACGCTCGTGTAGTTTGCGTAGTTTGCGCAACTACACGCTACGCGAATTGCACGTAGCAGAGTGCAAAAACGCGTAGCGTAGCGGGCATTTTTTGCTTGCTCGCGGTCCTCACCGTCAAGTTGGCGACCGCGAGCGAGCAAAATGACATCCCGGCGAGACTTTTTCCTCGTTCGTGATCAGCAACATCAAGTTGCCGATCGCGAGCGTGGAAAATAAACCTCCTGGCGAGATTCTCAACGCGGGGAGGTCAGGTTTCTCATTGCGAGTGGTCGCTTAAGCTCGCGACCGCTCGCGATGAGAAACTACCAGTCCGCGTTGAGAAAACTGCCGCTCGAGTACAAATCTACTCGAGCGGCAAAAAACGACCGCTTGCACGGTGCAAGATGCCGTTACAATGATTGCACAGTGCGGACAAGCATCCGGCACTGTGCAATCATTGCGAACAGCATTTCCTACCGCACTACACAGTTCGCGAAGTGCTACGTGTAGCTCGCGTAGTGCGAAGTGCACTTCGCGTAGCTACGCGTAGCGCTACTACGCGAACTACGCCCAGGGTTAGTCTCTCACCATATCCAGCAGCATATTCCAAAGTGTTTATGAACTGGTTAGATGAGCCATCCCAACGGTCATTTTCCTAACACTTTTCAAAGGCATATGGAGCTTTTGATCAGAGAATCTTAAGGTCCTAATTGGAATGTAAAAAGCACATTGCTTTTCCAGATATTTGGATGCATTGGCAAGAGTAGGGGTCGGTTGTGAACTCCGCTCCACCGGAGGATTTGTTGGAGTTTTGCCCACTCCGCATAGAGTTTGGAGTTCCGAAAAACTCAGCAAAGCAGCGCGGTGCGGAGTCTTTCCTCCCGCATGGCTCACCAACAGTAAGGTGGCGTGCGCGAGCAAGAAAAATCAAATGCTAGACCACCTCCGGGTGAGATTTCTCGACACGGGTGGTCCCGGCAGGTTGCTTCCACTGGTGTTGAGAAACCTGTCGCTCGCATTGAGGAAGCTGCTGCTCAAGTAGAACATCTACTCGAGTGGCAAAAAGAAGCATCGCCCTCTTGCACTGCACGTGGTGCCATTTGCGCTTATTTTACAGCACAGCCCTAAAAATCTGTGCGAGCAGCGCAGCTCAACGCACTCCACTGCTTGTGGAACTCCGCGGAGTGTGGCGGAGTTTGTCGGCACTTAACCGAGTTCCACGTAGCAGAACTCCAGGAACCCCACCAAGGCCTAGTCAAGAACACCTTCATATGTGAGAGCCAAGGTTTTAAATTTCACATGAGATGGCTGCCAAAGAAATTTCCTTAACACCTATAATTCATGGGCACAGCAAAGGAAGTTTCACACTTTTCTTATTGCGTAGTTCTGTAAGACCTGTAAAAAAGTACATAGCGTTCGGTTTGTGTTTTGGATTTGCTTCACATCATTCTTTCATTTCATGAGAAGTTGATTGTGACAAGTAACTTTAACTGTTGAATTTATGTGTTTTTTTTAGTTCAAAACGTTGGCACTGAAATTTTCACCTAACTATAACGGAACTTTAATCTTTGGTTTTTTCAGTGAAAAATAATATGTATGTTATCTACTGGCGGTCGCCAGTAGATAGTTATAGTTAGGACCTATTATCCATAGGAAATCCGCGACATTCTATTTGAAATAACGTTGGCGCCGGTTGACGAATCTTCGCGAAAGTTTCCAACTTGTTGGGGCGCTCCGCTCCGCTCCTACCCTGAAAGTCTCGGGGTGATACGTCAAGCGGGGGCCGAGAAAAAAGGGGGGTCCCAAAACGCGTTTTCCCCATTCATTTTTCCATAGGAACCTTTAGTCGCAGCTACAGCCCGAACTGCTGAACGGAATTACACCAAATTTGGCAAAGAGGTAGCCCTTGGTTCAGACTGGTGCCTTTTGCTTAAATGGTGTAAATCCGTTCAGTAGTTCCTGAGAAATTCACAAGTAAAGTCACATATATATCTATGGGCGCGTCGGATCCGCGTACCCTCAGCGCACCCTGCGCGCACCGTCCCGATCACGAGCTGCATGCTAATTGGCTGTCAGCTGGCTGTCAACATTCCGATTCAGGAAGTGTTGGCAGCCATTTTGTCCCTCGGTAGAACCGAGGGACAGAAACAACTGTGCAAAGCGCACAAAGGGGGCAGGGTAGAAACACCCCAACGCCCTAGGCCTGCTCAGGGGGTCCCACAAGGACCCCCTGGGCAAAAAAAAGCATTTTTTTTTAAATCGGCAGGATGCGCTCAGGGTGCGCGGATCCTGCCGAGAAACATCGAAGCGCGGTCTCCGCGCTCGATATAATTTGCCCCGGGTGGGCCAAGTCCCGGGGCATGCTGGGGGGGTTTATTTTATGTATGGGGGCCTCTAAGTGCTTCCCAAGCCCCGGGGACCACCACCCCCGGGGCTTTATCATAAATGGTGCGGGAGGGCTCTGAGCCCTCCCGCAGCCCCGGGGACCGCCACCTCCCGGGGCTTTTTTTTTTAAACCTGTGTGGGGGGCTCCAGCCCCCACACGCCCCGAGGACCACCACCTCCCGGGGCACTAAGAAAATTGAAAATGGGGGTCCGTTTTGGACCCCAAGCCCCGGGGACCACCACCTCCCGGGGCTTTCAAAATGTAGGAGGGGGCCGCGTGGCCCCCTCCTGGAGCCCTTGATGGCCCTGGGGACCGCCACCCCCAGGGCCGGCTCCTGCAGTGTCCCGGGTGCCTACCCCGGGACACTGCTGTTTGCTATGACAGGACAGGAGCCTCGCGGCTCCCGCCCTGTCATAGCAAACTTGGTTTGCATTTTGAAAGAGAGAGCAGGAAACCTGCTCTCTCTTTCAAAATGCAAACCAATGCTTTCCACATGGGGAGCAGCATCTTAGCTGCTCCCCATGTGGAAAAGCAATGCCGGCTCCCATAGGACGCGGGGAGCCGGCGGGACTGTGGGGGATTGGGGACCCCCACAGTCCCCAACCAGAGGCCAGGCCCCGGGGATGGGGTCCAAGGGGCCATAAGTGGCCCAGGAGGGGGCCACGCAGCCCCCTCCCCAAAAAAAAATAATAAAAAAATTAAAAAATAAGGGCAAGGCCGGCCCCGGGGATGGGGTCCCCGGGGCCTTAATGGCCTGAGGAGGGGGCCACGCAGCCCCCTCCATATTTTTTATTTAAAAAGAGGGCATGCCCCGGGGATGGGGTCCCCGGGGCCAATAGAGGCCCAGGGAAGGGGCCACGCGGCCCCTTCCCATTGTTTTTTTTTTTTTAAATAAAACAAAAAAAAATGTTCAGGCCCCGGGGATGGGGTCCCCGGGGCCAAAAGTGGCCGAGGGAAGGGGGCCACGCAGCCCCCTCCCATTAAAAAAAAAAAAACGGCATCGTGCCGGAGGCCCCGCCCCTCCCTGCAGTACTCTGCAAACGCGCCCCTGGCGCGTTTTAAGAAGGGAAGTAATTCCCCTTGAATACTGGGGGTCCCTGGGGCCAACTAGCCCACCAGGAACCTCCAGTATGCGCCAGGAGGCTGCCTTGCAGAGAGGTGTATAGAGGCCACACCCCTTTTACACCTCTCTGCAACGCAGCTCTGTGGCGCTTAATGGAGGTACCTGGTGGGCTAGTTGCACCCCAGGGACCCTCAGGATTCAAGGGAGTTAATCCCCGACTTAAAACGCACCACGGGCGCGTTTGCACAGTGGTGAAGGGAGGGGCGGGGCCTGAGGTGACATGTGTGCAAACAGGCCCCGTGGCGCGTTTTAAGATGGGGAATTAAATCCCTTCAATCCTGAGGGTCCATGGGGCCAACTAGCCCAACAGGTACATCCAGAAAGCGCCACAGAGCTGCGTTGCAGAGAGGTGTAAAAGGGGTGTGGCCTCTCTACACGTCTCTGCAACGCAGCCCTCTGGCGCATACTGGAGGTTCCTGGTGGGCTAGTTGGCCCCTAGGGACCCTCATGATTCAAGGGGACTTAATCCCCCAACTTAAAACGCGCCACGGGCGCGTTTGCACAGATGTCACCTCAGGCCCCGACCCTCCCGTCACCATTGTGCAAATATTCCTCTAAAATCTGCCGAACTACGAATTCTGATTTACTCACCTGTTATCAGGAGAGACCTCAGTGCTGCATCTTTCAGCCCAGTACTAATCCTGAAAAGTAATTTTAACCGTACTTACCAGTAACTTGAATTTCCTTCCATAGGATATCATTGCCTGCTTTTTGCTGAAAAAGTTTCTAAGTGTTGATTTTTGAAACATACAAATATTCCTCTAAAATCAGCCGAAATACGAATTCCGATTTACTCACCTGTTATCAGGAGAGACCTCAGTGCTGTATCTTTCAGCCCAGTACTGGTCCTGAAAAGTAATTTTAACCGTACTTACCAGTAACTTGAATTTCCTTCCATAGGATATCATTGCCTGCTTTTTGCTGAAAAAGTTTCCAAGTGTTGATTTTTGAAACATACAAATATTCCTCTAAAATCAGCCGAAATACGAATTTTGATTTACTCACCTGTTATCAGGAGAGACCTCAGTGCTGCATCTTTCAGCCCAGTACTGATCCTCAAAAGTAATTTTAACCGTACTTACCAGTAACTTGAATTTCCTTCCATAGGATATCATTGCCTGCTTTTTGCTGAAAAAGTTTCCAAGTGTTGATTTTTGAAACATACAAATATTCCTCTAAAATCAGCCGAAATATGAATTTTGATTTACTCACCTGTTATCAGGAGAGACCTCAGTGCTGTATCTTTCAGCCCAGTACTGGTCCTGAAAAGTAATTTTAACCGTACTTACCAGTAACTTATATTTTCTTCCATAGGAATCCATTGTCTGGTTTTCAGCAGAAAAGTTTCAAAGTGTCAATTTTCACAAACTACAAATATTCCTTAAAAATCGCATGTATGACTTAAACGCATTCTTTCAACTGTTTACAGGAGATGCACCAGTGCTGGATCCAGGATCCAACACTGAGTAAGAAAAAGTAACGATAACAGTTTTTACCTGCTAAGTGAATTTCCTTCCATAGGATAACATTGGTGATTCTATGAGAAAAAGTTTCAAAGTGTCAACTTTTAAAATACAATAATATTCCTTAAAAATCACTACTGTAACCAAACGCTTTTACTCAACTGTTTACAGGAGATGTCCCAGGACTGAATCTAGGATCCAGACCTGTGGTTAGAAAAGTAATCCATAAAGTAACTAATTGCATTTAACTAGAAATTCACATTGAGCTGAATGTTGCATTGTGTTTGAAAATGTGTTGCCCATTGCAACAACTGTAACTACTGTACTTAAAAGTCTATTGTCTATGTGCAAAGTATTTAAACTAAAGTAATTCATTCTGAGAAAGTATTTTTTGTAATGTATAATGTAATTACAATGTAATTTAAAAAATAAAATATGTAAAAAAAATTGTTTCTAAAAATGTAGTAAATCAGTATGAAAAAAATAAATATAACAATTAATACATTTAAAAATTGTCATTTACAAAACCTTTGAAATTCACTGAAAAAACCGTAGGTTTCAGACATATTATAGTTAGGAATTAGCATTTAAAAAACCTTTGAAATTCACTGAAAAAAGCATAGGTTTCAGACATGTTATAGTTAGGAATTAGCATTTAAAAAACCTTTGAAATTCACTGAAAAAACCATAGGTTTCAGGCACGTTATAGTTAGAAATTAGCATTTAAAAACCTTACAAATTCACTGAAAAAACCATAGGTTTTAGGGACAGTTATAGTTAGTTGGACATTGCACTCGTACAAAACCCGTGAAATTCCCCCGTTATAGTTAGTTCAGCTAACTATAACTCGCGCCCCCGCAATGCACTGCTGATGACGTCACATATTACATCACTCATGACATGGTCAGTGACATCACTGATGACATCACTGATGACATCTCAAATGACATCACTGATGACATCATCCAGTGACTGTGTTTCTGTAAAGTTTAAATATTTTTAATATATAGGGAAAGGTGTATTGAAGAATGAGTGGGTGTATAAGTGTGTGGATGAAGGATTTAGTAGGTGCGTGACTGACTCTATAAGTGAGTGATTAAACGTATCTTACTGAATGCAAGGGTTAGTGACTAAACTGGGTGAATGTCTGTAACCGTCTGTCTGTTGCTGTGTAAGTGGCTGCATGGGTTTGTGAATAGCTACATGAGTGTCTATATGAGTTATTCATTGGTTGTCTGAGTATCTGTATGGGTGCCTGAGTGTTTGTGTGGGTGGGGTGTGTGCGACTCTGTGCATAGATGTGTGAGTGGGTGATTCACTGGGTGGATGGTTTCAAGAGTGCATCTGTGATAGGCTGTGTGGGTGGGTAAGTGTGTGTAAGAGTGTGTTAGTGAGTGAATGTATGTCCCAGTGGTACATGTGTGAGTAACTACATATGTGAAAGGCAGTATATATGTGTGTTGGAGTATATAAATAGCTATAAGCGAGAGTGTGTGATTGTGAGAGTGACTGTATGGATGAGTGTGTGCTTGTATCAGTGATTGTATAACAGCGTAAGAATGTGCTAGTATTTGTATGAGTAAGTGAGCTGGTGTGTGTATAACTGTATAGGTGAGTAAATGGCAGTGTGATTAATTATTTGCATGACTGACTAGGTGTATGAGTACCTCTATGGATGAGTGGCGGTGTTTGAGTGTCTATATAGGAGTATGAGTGCATATGATAGTCCTGTACTGAGTGACCGTACGTATGAGTGACTGTATGGGTGAGTGAGTGGATGTGTGTGTGTAGACCTAAAAATCAGTGAGTGGGTATGTAGTTATTGGTGTTGTAGTGTCTATGGTTTTGCGAATGGCAGTGTGTAATTTAGAGTGGGTGTATCAAAGGTTATATTAGGGTGTGAGGAGGTGCATCAGATTATCACGTGGATGATGTCATCAGTGATGTCATCAGTGATGTCATTTGAGATGTCATCAGTGATGTCATCAGTGATGTCACTGACCATGTCATGAGTGATGTAATATGTGACGTCATCAGCAGTGCATTGCGGGCGCGAGTTATAGTTAGCTGAACTAACTATAACGGGGGAATTGCTATGGTTTTGTACGAGTGAAATGTCCAACTAACTATAACTGTCCCTAAAACCTATGGTTTTTTCAGTGAATATATATATATTCAGTGAAAAAACCATAGGTTTCAGGGACGTTATAGTTAGTTGGACATTTCACTCATACAAAACAATAGAAATTCCACCGTTATAGTTAGTTCAGCTAACTATAACTCGCGCCCCCGCAATGCACTGCTGATGACGTCACATATTACATAATTCATGACATGGTCAGTGACATCACTGATGACATCACTGATGACATCTCAAATGACATCACTGATGACATCACTGATGACATCATCCAGTGAATGTGGTTTTCTTTCAAATTTAAATATGTATTATATATATACCAAGCTGTATTGAAGAATGAATGGATGTATAAGTGTCTGGATGGAGGATTTAGTAGGTGTGTGACTGACTGTTTAAGTGAATGATTAAATGTATCTTACTGGATACATGGGTTAGTGTCTAAAGTGTGTGAATGTCTGTATCACTCTGTCTGTTGTTGTGTAAGCTGCTGCATCGGTTGGTCAGTAGCTACATGAATGTCTATATGGGTTATTGATTAGTTGCCTGCGTATTTGTATAGGAGACTGAGTGTGTGTGTGGTTGCGTGGGGGGTGTGTGACTGTGCATAGATGTGTGAGTGGTTGATTGACAGGGTGTATGAGTTTAAGAGTGCATGTGGAAACAGTTGTATGGGTGGGTAAGTGTGTGTATGGGCGTCTTGGTGAGTGAATCGATGTCTCAGTGCACATGTCCAGCTAAGTACATATATAAAAGGCAGTATATGTGAGAGTTGGTGTATAGAAATGACTATACGTGAGAGTCAGTGATTGTGAGAGTGGCTGTATGTATGAGTGTATACTTGTATTAGTGATTATATAAGAGACTAAGTATGCGTTACTATCTGTATGAATAAATGAGGTGGTGTGTGTATAACTGTGTAGGTGAATAAATGGAACTGTGATTGATTCGTTGCATGAGTGACTAGGATGAGTACATAACTGACTAGGATGAGTGCTGGTGTGTCAATGTCTATTTAGGTGTATGAGTGCATTTGATAGTGTTCTATTGATCAGTGACTGCATGTATGGGTGAATGGGTAGATGTGTGTGTAGACCTAGGAATCACTGAGTGGGTATGTAGTAACTGGTATTAGTGTGTCAATGGTATCGAAAATGGTAGTCTGTATTTTACAGTGAGTGTATCAAAGGTTATATTAGTGTGTGAGGAGGTGCATCAGATTGTCACATGGATGATGTCATCAGTGATGTCATCAGTGATGTCATTTGTGATGTCATCAGTGATGTCATCAGTGATGTCACTGACCATGTCATGAATGATGTAATATGTGACGTCATCAGCAGTGCATTGCGGGGCCGCGAGTTATAGTTAGCTGAACTAACTATAACGGTGGAATTTCTATGGTTTTGTATGAGTGAAATGTCCAACTAACTATAACGTCCCTGAAACCTATGGTTTTTTCAGTGAATTTCTAAGGTTTTTAAATGCTAATTTCTAACTATATCGTGCCTGAAACCTATGGTTTTTTCAGTGAATTTCAAAGGTTTTTTAAATGCCAATTTCTAACTATAACGTGCCTGAAACCTATGGTTTTTTCAGTGAATTTCAAAGGTTTTTAAATACAAATTTCTATCTATAACGTCCCTGAAACCTATGGTTTTTTCAGTGAATTTCAATGTTTTTTTAATGCTAACTTCTAATTATAATGTTCATTTAACCTATAGTTTTTCCAACACCCAAGAAGGACACAACACCCACTGCCACAACCCTCATGACCTCCCCCCCGTACCACCCCTCTCCCTACTGTAATTCTTTTTATTTGTTATTTAAACTATATAATGTCTTCTTGTTTTTTAAATATTAAACAACTTCATACAGTATGATGGGAGCCCAGCCCAGAGCCACATCTGAAGACCAACACATGTCATAGACCTACTGATCAAGCAGCTCCGACACCCAAGAATGCCACATTACCCACCACCACCCCCAGGTGGGAGTTGAGCTGCATGAAGGAGATATTATTCTAGTAAATCTACCGAGTCTGTCTAGAATATCGACAAACTCGTAACACACTAACTGAACCCTTCAAAATACAACAACAAAACAGTATTTGATAAAGAGACAGTCTTCCTATCTGGAATTATAGACCGTTTCTAATTGTATCTAGCCAAAGATACTGCATGTGATGTAAGTAACTCCTATTTCTAGCCAGCAATAACAGCACTGTTGCTTCAATTTATTTTAGGAGATGCCATTTACTGATCATTTGTGATCAGCAACATTACTTCCTTTATCTATACTATCGTCACATTCAAAAGAAAGATGTAAATACATTTTTACATTGCACAAGTAAGTTTCCATCTATATCATAGTAATGAGCTAATGAACAGAACCATTTAATAAGATATAAGTAATAATGATGGTCTCTGTCATTTACAGATATACTATAAACAGTGAGTCACACTGCTTTTAACATATTACCATCAATAAATATCAGCCATGAGCATCTGCTAATTGGCAGTAAGTATTCATTCACTAGTGAGAATATTATTTAGTGTACAGCATTATGAAGGACCTTAAATGTAATTTTGCATTTTCATATTGACAGATCTGTGCATGGTCGAATTATTCTGTTTATCCCGCTACAGACAACATCTTGTCCACGTAGGATTCTCCTTTTTTTTAAAAAGAGAGCCTTTGGCCTAATTTACAACAGGTATAGTTGTTAAACATTCCGCAATTATCATACTGTAACCATTAAGGGTACACTGAGCAATATTTGAGAGTTGGACTTTACCAGCTTGGGACACCAATTATTAAATGCCTTTACATTGTAGCATAAATATAGTTTTTTATGCTCTTCTTCCTCTCTTTTCTTCTCACTCTATATGCACAAATATAATTCTCTGTTTTGGGATATAAGGACATTTCTTTACTAAATTGCTGTCACGGTAATTGAAATCTTGATCTGGTATACTTATAAAATCTTTTTGTCTTATAGTTTAGTGTCCTCTATCGCACCTGCACAGTTCATTTACTAATGAAGCATGTTTTGCTCAAAATAAATAAGAGTGTTTATTTCAGGCTTAAAACTAAAAGTTCTTTGACAAATATCAATTGTATGTTTATGTTATAGAGAAAGTTGAGACGGTCATTCCTGATGAAGGCAACATTGCCGAAACGCGCGTAGTGGTTTTCTACCGCCTGCTCTGGAAATTTCTTTAATAATCTACCTCCTCCATCTCTAGCACCATTGTGCTTTACAGAATGATGTATTTTTAATCATTTTACGTATTTGTTTGTACTTTATATGTAGGTGTGTTTATATATGTTCGATGATTGTGTATCATTGTATTGTACATATAATTTTGTATTAAATCATTAAGAAAAATATAAATAACAAAGTATGAACTAATAATGAACAAATAATAAAAATAATAAAAAAGATCTTTTGAAACAAAAAACAGAATTTTTAGTCGTGTATATGCATGTTCTATTTTGCATTTTCATTGACAATTGTGTTGTCTGAATCTATAGCCTGTATTGAAACACCAAGTATAAATGTTTAGCTTGTATCTAGCTATATCTTTACCCCTCATGTAATTCTCCCTACAGCTAGCAAGCTTCATTGTTCTATGTAGGGGTCCCCTTTTTTCCAAATCACGATGACGTCACATATTACATCACTCATGACATGGTCAGTGACATCACTGATGACATCACTGATGACATCTCAAATGACATCACTGATGACATCACTGATGACATCATCCACGTGATAATCTGATGCACCTCCTCACACCCTAATATAACCTTTGATACACCCACTCTAAATTACAGACTGCCATTCGCAAAACCATAGACACTCCAACACCAATAACTACATACCCACTCACTGATTCTTAGGTCTACACACACATCCACTCACTCACCCGTACAGTCACTCATACTTACGGTCACTCAGTACAGGACTATCATATGCACTCATACTCCTATATAGACACTCAAACACCGCCACTCATCCATAGAGGTACTCACACACCTAGTCAGTCATGCAAATAATTAAACACACTGCCATTTACTCACCTATACAGTTATACACACACCAGCTCACTTACTCATACAAATACTAGCACATTCTTACGCTCTTATACAATCACTGATACAAGCACACACTCATCCATACAGTCACTCTCACAATCACACACTCTCGCTTATAGCTATTTATATACTCCAACACACATTAATACTGCCTTTCACATATGTAGTTACTCACACATGTACCACTGGGACATACATTCACTCACCTACACACTCTTACACACACTTACCCACCCATACAGTCTATCACAGATGCACTCTTGAAACCATCCACCCAGTGAATCACCCACTCACACATCTATGCACAGAGTCGCACACACCCCACCCACACAAACACTCAGGCACCCATACAGATACTCAGACAACCCATCAATAACTCATATAGACACTCATGTAGCTATTCACAAACCCATGCAGCCACTTACACAGCAACAGACAGACGGATACAGACATTCACCCAGTTTAGTCACTAGCCCATGCATTCAGTAAGATACGTTTAATCACTCACTTATAGAGTTAGTCACGCACCTACTAAATCATCCATACAGACACTTATACACCCACTCATTCTTCAATACGCCTTTCCCTATATATATTAAAAATATTTGAACTTTACAGAAACACACAGTCACTGGATGATGTCATCAGTGATGTCATGAGTGATGTCACTGACCATGTCATGAGTGATGTAATATGTGACGTCATCAGCAGTGCATTGCGGGGGCGCAAGTTATAGTTAGCTGAACTAACTATAACGGGGGAATTTCACGGGTTTTGTACGAGTGCAATGTCCAACTAACTATAACTGTCCCTAAAACCTATGGTTTTTTCAGTGAATATATATATATATATATATATATTGAAAAAACCATAGGTTTCAGGGACATTATAGTTAGAAATTAGCATTTAAAAAACCTTAGAAATTCACTGAAAAAACCACAGGTTTCAGCGACGTTATAGTTAGTTGGACATTTCACTCGTACAAAACCAGAGAAATTCGGCCGTTATAGTTAATAGAGGTAACTATAACTCGCGCCCCCGCAATGCACTGCTGATGACTTCACATATTACATCACTCATGACATGGTCAGTGACATCACTGATGACATCTCAAATGACATCACTCATTGTTATTGCTGACACACAATGGTCGGCACGTACGCTCTCATAGTGGCGGGAATAATTTGGTAATTAGCGTGAGTATAAATACCAATCTCTCCATAGTCCTTTCACACCACGGAGCCGCGGATGGGACTTGACTTTGGTAGCAGGTAGTACCTCTACGCATGTAAGTACGGCACAGCCGTTTTTTCAACAGGATCACCGCCACCTCAACCCAGTGAGTACCTCCCACAGTGCTGAGTGTTGTTTTTTATCCTTGCAGAGTGCTAGTTAGCACAAGGTCCTCTCGGTCCTCGCAGGCTCATGATGCCACTGGCTTCATTTTAGCAAGTATGCATTCCTTCTACTACCAACCCCCCCCCCCTTTTTTTCCAGTAATTTCTGCTTGTACTCTCCCTAGAGGACTACTACAGCGACTATTGAAATTAATATAGAGTGTGTGTTTTATGTTAAGTGTTGGTTTGTTTTGTATTTGTCCCCCTTTTTAGGGCACTACGCTGATACTGATAGGCTAACTATCACGTCTAGACACCGTGTAATTTTACCTTTACAGGTCACGATCTCCACATTAGGAGTATCACCATTTAATATTGTGTATGTACTTTTGTGTTCTTTTACAGATTGATATTAAAGACATTACCTTGTTCCAGGCCATTTACCATAATAGGCACATATGGCTAAATTCTACACATAATATTATGTATGTTGAGACGGTATTAGACTGTCGCATGTGAGTAGGGTAGGGATCTGTGCACCCGTCCTGAAGAAGAAGCTTTCGGCTTCGAAACATGTTGACGCACAAAGGAGGTTATGTACATTAAATACACAACAACCTCCACCACACTATTTTAACAATACCAGCACGGAGGTATATTAAAATTCTTTTTAGCCCTCACATGCCAGGTATTTTTAACACTCACGCATCCATCCACTCCTGACCCTACCACTCACTACCCTCGCACACCACACATAGTGACTACATCAGTGCTCCCACGTATCCGTTGGTTAGTAGCACGCCGCGTTCCGTAGAGGGACGCGAAGACCCCTATGATGAAGCATGACACCAAGGGCCCTTTTGGTGTGTGAGGGTATTTAAAGAACACCATGTGCTTCCCACCATTGTAGGAAACACATTCAACTCCTGACTTTGTTCCCCTTTTTTTGCCTATTTTATTAGGGTGGATTCTATTTGTTCATTAACTATAGCTGGGGAGACTGAATCCGCCCCCAGTGTCAATGTGGACACGCTCTCTCTCCGCTCCCTCTTCTGATTTGTATAGTATCTAGACAGCGCACAGCTGTGGGAGTTAGCCAGAAATTCTGGCTTTAGCATTCAGTATTTACTATCTCTGGTAACTAGCCTAACAACCTAGAGCAGATATTGTACCTCTTAGGCTATAGCTAGTCACTTTCTTATTTTAATACACACACCAACACATCAAACACACTCACACACTCTACACTTATCTCATCACGCCACACGGCATAGGAAGCATGGCAGACGGAACTGGCCTCACATTTGGGGAAGATGAAATCAACAGGATCCTGGCAGCAATCAATCCCTTCGAGGGATTAAGCAACACCGACCCGGGCCCAAGTAGTGCAGATTGGGATGAATTAACCAATCTAAGGAGAACACAGATCAAAACAGCACTACATGGCCTGTTCATGACCGAGTACCTGAGGGCCAATGCGGCACCACAGGGCCTGATTGTTCGGAATGAACCTTTCATTTTTCAGAATGATAAAGTATTTAAAAAGGACTGGTCACTCATCTCGTGGCATTGTACCAGAGACTGGTTAGTTTTGATCATCAAAACTGCCACGAGAATAGCGCAAGAATTAAAAATTGACATTCAAAAACTGGAGGTACAACTGAAGTCCTACCAATCCCATGCCATCCTGAAAAAACGTCTTGAGGAACTTAATCAGCAAATGACGGAATTTGAGGTTACACTCAAACAAAGTAAATTCAACAAACTTAAAAAGGACAAAGAACGTTTTACCCATGAGAGAGCTTACCCCTACACCAGGGATGACTACATACCAAAGGATTATAACAGTGATCAGGATAGCGACATTTCTGATAACAGTTCCAACGGATCGAATTCCAGCAGGAAGAACTCCTTCAGGAACCAGAGAGGTGGCCAACAGTACCAAAGACCGTATAATCCCAGACGGAGAGGATGGGGTGGATACCAAGGCCCCCTGCCTTTCAACAATACCAATATGGACCCACACCTATGGGGGGTCCTTTTCAACAATGGGCACCCGATTACGATTACAACTTTTACGGGCCACCGCCTTTTTAGGATCACGCCCGGGACCCCGACGAGGCAGGAACAGGAGAGGCAACAATGTACACTGGCCAGTGGGAGAGACAGAAGACCCCGCGTCTCGAGCGAGGAGCATGACGGGCTCACTCAGCAACCAAGCATCCACGAGCAAGAGGGGCATCTAGTGGTGAACATAACAGCATATGAATTAACAGAAACCCAAAAGAAAGTCCTAGAAAAAGGCCTGGGCTTTGTACCTACCAATAGACTGGATACATTTAAGATCCACATAGAGATGCAAGAATTCATGAGGGAATTGAAGCTTCAGGCTTTCTTTAGAGACAAGGAAACCTCTGCATCCACAGACACAGGCCTAAGATTGAAATCTACATTCACCCCACCGGATTCTACCTTACCGGTCGAACTATTGGCCTTTGAGAAAGCAGTGATGAGAGACCTGGGACAGCTGACTACAGAGAGCCATACCACCTTTCACAATACCACCAAAATGGAGAAAGAAGCCATTCGAGAACTATCAAACAACAAAGAGATCACTATAAAACCCGCCGACAAGGGAGGGGCTATAGTAATACAGACATCATCAGCATACGACAAGGAATGCAGGAGACTTCTGGAAGACAGAAGAAACTACGCCATCGTACAGGAGGACCCCACAGAATCCTTACGGGTACGTATCACGGGAATGGTGGAAGAAGCTCTAGCACACAACTGGGTGTCAAAAAAGGAAGCAGAGTTTCTTGTCCAGAAATCACCAAGGACGCCATATTTCTACACCATTCCCAAGATACACAAGGACCTCGAACACCCCCCGGGGAGACCAATAGTCTCAGGCATAGGCTCTATCTTGGAGCCTTTGTCCAAATTTGCGGATTCTTTTTTACGCCCTTTAGTTCAGACGACCGACACCTACTTGAGTGATACAAAAGCAGTACTACAGCTACTACAAGATCTGACCTTCGACCCTGAGAGACAGATTCTCCTGGGCCTTGATGTGGAGAGCTTATACACCAGCCTGCCCCATGACGAGACACTCAACATCATTGAGGAGATTCTCTTCTCCAATACGTGGGAGTACCAAACACCTAAGAGCCTTGTTATGGAATGCATTTCCCTGGCACTTGCCAATAACTTTTTTCTCTATGAGACCACTCTCTACTTGCAGAGACATGGGACCAGCATGGGGAGCACCTTTGCTCCCAGCCTGGCTGGTCTCTATGTCCATCATCTGGAGAGTGGCAAGATTCTCCACCAAGATAACCCTTTCAGGCATAACATCAAGACCTGGAAGCGTTATATTGATGATGTGCTGGTCATCTGGGAGGGTGACACCCAATCCATTGAACACTTTATGGAATGGCTCAACCTACAGAACCCCTACCTGAAGTTTACAAGCACTTCATCTCGTAACCAATTGGTTTTTCTAGACCTCAATATTTACCCTGAGGAGGGATCACTGAAGACAACCACGCATTTTAAACCAACATCGAAAAATTGTCTGTTAAGGTATGACAGCTTTCATCTGCGCCACCTACACGACAATCTTCCATATGGGCAGTTTCTCCGCCTTAGGCGGAACTGCACCAACCTTACTGATTACAAAGAACAAGCTGCAGATCTTAAAACTAAACTCTCTCATCGGAAGTACCCGGCACCCATCATAGACAGGGCTATGAAAAGGGCGCGGAATAACAACAGAGAGGCACTATTGGAAGAAAAAGTCCCCAGAGACCCAGACGCTAGACCAATCTGTGTAACAACCTACAAACCCATTCAAATTTGATTTCTAAAATTGTGAACAAACATTGGAGGACCCTGACTTGTGGTGACCTCCACTTAGAGAAACCGTTGTTCGCTCACAAAAGAGGCAGGAACCTGAAGGATATGTTGGTCCATACACGACCCCGCACAGGTGCAACCACACATACTAACAACCCCACTCTACATCTGGTCCAGGGCCACCATCCCTGTGGCAATTGCAGCACGTGCCACCTGACCAAAAAAAGTAGATGGGTGGAATTCAGAAATGGAAGTAAATGGGAGCAGAGGAAGTTTACAAATTGTAACAGCCGTAACGTTGTGTACATGATCACTTGCCCCTGTGGGCTAGAGTACATTGGCATGACATCAAGACCTGCCAAAATTCGAATCGGCGAACATAAAAGTAATGTTCGATGCAAAAAGAGCACCACGAAAATGACGTCCCACTACCTGTCCGAAACCCATACAGTTAATGATCTACAGTGGACGATCATTGAACAATTACCATCAGAGACTGGCTTATTAGAAAAGGAACAGCGTTGGGTGTTCCGCTTGGGCACTAGCGTTAGGACTCAATGACAGTATCCCTTGGCACCAATTCACCTAAAACAATCAGAAACACTATGGGCAACAAAGTGTAACAAAGGCACTAAGTAAAAACTCTGGGGGAGTGCAACCGAACAACCCCCGTCTGCCCTCCGCCCACTAGAATCTATTAAGGCAGATGATTGTTTCCTACTGGGTACTATCCAGAAACCCCCCCCTTTTCTTTTTGTTAAAATTTTCCACCTTTATTATTTTTTCACTTTTGTAGACCCAGCTTCGTAGCATTCATCAAGCTGGTCGACCCCCTTGAGCCAACATGACTCAACTGATGCATTAATGAACCCCACCCAGTCTGTGGCTCACTATTATCGCCCACGGTATGCATACTGAGCCTTTAATCACCACTGGCAACAGATATAGGCAAGTGCAACAACAGCAGGCTTTCCCCAATAAGCGGTATACCTTTGTATTACGCGATTGCCGCGTGACGGTTTCCGCTACATACAAGCGGTTAACTTGAACACCACGCAGCCGCAGTGAGTGTTAGCGAGTTAGCGGTTCAGTCTCTGGGGACCGCTTGACACCGACTGCAGCGCGCATGACCTATCATGCAGTTGCCTACACTCTGCGCTGCCGTAGTGCTCCTTTTAAAGCTGGCCCTCGCTACCTCCGATCCCAGCTCCGGTTCTGTATCACACCGGAACCAATATTATTGCTGAAACACAATGTTCGGCACGTACGCCCTCATAGTGGCGGGAATAATTTGGTAATTAGCGTGAGTATAAATACCAATCTCTCCATACTCCTTTCACACCACGGAGCCGCGGATGGGACTTTGGTAGCAGGTAGTACCTGTACGCATGTAAGTACGGCACACCCGTTTTTTCAACAGGATCACCGCCACCTCAACCCAGTGAGTACCTCCCACAGTGCTGAGTGTTGTTTTTTATCCTTGCAGAGTGCTAGTTAGCACAAGGTCCCCTCGGTCCTCGCAGGCTCATGATGCCACTGGCTTCATTTTAGCAAGTATGCATTCCTTCTACTACCAACCCCCCCTTTTTTTCCCGTAATTTCTGCTTGTACTCTCCCTAGAGGACTACTACAGCGACTATTGAAATTAATATAGAGTGTGTGTTTTATGTTAAGTGTTGGTTTGTTTTGTATTTGTCCCCCTTTTTTTAGGGCACTACACTGATACTGATAGGCTAACTATCATGTCTAGACACCGTGTAATTTTACCTTTACAGGTCACGATCTCCACATTACGAGTATCACCATTTAATATTGTGTATGTACTTTTGTGTTTTTTTACAGATGGATATTAAAGACATTACCTTGTTCCAGGCCATTTACCATAATAGGCACATTTGGCTAAATTCTACACATAATATTATGTATGTTGAGACGGTATTAGACTGTCGCATGTGAGTAGGGTAGGGATCTGTGCACCCGTCCTGTAGAAGAAGCTTTCGGCTTCGAAACATGTTGACGCACGCAGGAGGTTATGTACATTAAATACACAACAACCTCCACCACACTATTTTAACAATACCAGCACAGAGGTATATTAAAATTCTTTTTAGCCCTCACATGGCAGGTATTTTTTAACACTCACACATTCATCCACTCCTGACCCTACCACTCACTACCCTCGCACATCACACATAGTGACTTCATCAGTGCTCCCACGTATCCATTGGTTAGTAGCACGCCGAGTTCCGTAGAGGGACGCGAAGACCCCTATGATGAAGCATGACACCAAGGGCCCTTTTGGTGTGTGAGGGGTATTTAAAGAACACCATGTGCTTCCCACCATTGTAGGAAACACATTCAACTCCTGACTTTGTTCCCCTTTTTTTCACCTATTTTATGAGGGTGGATTCTATTTGTTCATTAATTATAAATGACTATACGTGAGAGTGAGTGATTGTGAGAGTGGCTGTATGGATGAGTGTGTGCTTGTGTCAGTGATTGTATAAGAGAGTAAGTATGTGTTAGTATTTGTATAAATAAGTGAGGTGGTCTGTGTATAACTGTATAGGTGAGTAAATGGGTGTGATTGATTCTTTGCATGACTGAGTAGGTGTGTGAGTAAGTCTATGGATGAGTGGCGGTGTGTGTGATTGTATGTATAGGTGTATGAGTGCATATGATAGTGTTGTATTGATGAGTGACTGCATGTATGAATTATTGTATGGGTTAATGAGTGGATGTGTGTGTGTAGACCTAGGAATCACTGAGCGGGTATGTACTAACTGCTATTGGTCTGTCTATGCTTTCGATATTGGTAGTCTGTATTTTAGAGTGTGTGTATAAAAGGTTTTATTAGGCTGTGAGGAGGTGCATCAGATTATCACATGGATGATGTCATCAGTGATGTCATCAGTGATGTCATTTGAGATGTCATCAGTGATGTCATCAGTGATGTCACTGACCATGTCATGAGTGATGTAATATGTGACGTCATCAGCAGTGCATTGCGGGGGCGCAGGTTATAGTTAGCTCTACTAACCATAATGGCCGAATTTCTCTGGTTTTGTACGAGTGAAATGTCCAACTAACTATAACGTCGCTGAAACCTGTGGTTTTTTCAGTGAATTTCTAAGGTTTTTTAAATGCTAATTTCTAACTATAACATCCCTGAAACCTATGGTTTTTTCAGTGAATTTCTAAGGTTTTTAAATGCTAATTTCTGACTATAACGTCCCTGAAACCTATGTTTTTTTCAGTGAATTTCAAAGGTTTTTTAAATGAAAATTTCTAAGTATAATGTGCCTCAATCCTATGGTTGTTTTATTGACTACATATATATATATATATATATTAAACAAAAGTTGAGAATAATTTATAGTTAGGAAAACTATATTCATTCTTTCTTTTTTTTAAATTATTACACAGAAGTCGCGCACCCTATGCGCACCCTACACGATGGCTGCGTGCACCTCGCTACTGCACATTTCAGAAGTCGCGCTGGGGTCGCGACTTCGGCGTAATTTGAAGAGTATGAAATATCATTGTAAAAATCATCAATAAATGTTACGGTTATAGTGTTTGACTAATTTAATTTAGAAAACTATTTATAAACTATTTTTTTCAGTATACTATTAACGAAATGAAATTTCACGACTGCGCGATGAATGCGCGTACGGTAAGCGACCCTTCCCCGCACGTGCTTCCTGGGTCGCGCCGGGATCACGCCGGGGTCGCGACTTCGGCAATTTCCAAAGTGTGAAATATCAATATTTAAAGTTCAAATATCAGATTTGTATAAACACTTTCACTAATATCCTTTTAAAAATATTGTATAAACATTTATTTATAGTTTATAATTATGTATAAAATATTTTACGGGTGCGCGACAGGTGCGCTCACCCTACGCGACTTCGTGTCAGCAGGAAAAGAAAGAATTTGATTGGTTTAAATCATTTTCATTTTGTAAGAGGGAGGTTCCATTCTTGTGATATTCCTCTTATTATTTGGCTACCTTGGAGAGAAGACCTGCTTGTTGTTTCTCTCTTCTTTTTTTCAACTTTTGTGTGTTTATTGATTTTTTTTTTGCAAGACTATGGCTTCCAATGAACCAACAATTGACCCCTTGGCCATGGAAGAGGAGGAAGAAATCATAGAACCAATCAAAAAGAGAAAGGAGAGCATTGTGTGGGGCTTCTTTTCAGTACCGGAGGGTGAAAAAAAAGTGAACGCCCGTAAAGTCACGTGCACCATATGCAAACGAATATTATCCAGAGGATCGTAGAAGAAATATTCATGTGGAACCAGCAGCATGAAAAAACATCTGGAGACTCTGCACCCGGTTCACCTGGCTAGAGAGGAGAGGAGGAGACAGCTTAATGAGGCGGCAGAACGAGATTCAAATGCCCCTTCGACCTCATCCCAGCAAGTTCCTCCAGCGCCAAGACCCCACATTGTCCCTGAACTTTTTGAAGCTGCAATCATTTGCAAGAAGTGTGAGACTAAACCCTGCTTTGGAGAGCAATGTCTCGATGTTATAACAGCTGCCATAAAAGCAGATAAATGTTAATTTTTTTTTATAATGTGCTCTTCTTTTTGTTAAACAGCTCGTTTGTTCTTTTTCAATTTTCTCTAATCTAAAAAAAGTCAAAAACACACAAAAAAGAAAAAAAGGTTACAAAAATACAATTTAAAAAAAAATTGTTTAAAAAAAAACGGTTCTTACAGAACCACATCTATTGGTTAAAAAAAGAAAAATTACCTGAGTGATTGCATGAGAGCAAGGACATTGTGTGGGTGATTGGAAAAGTGCAAGGGTAGTGCGGGTTTTTTTTAATGAATGTTTGAGTAGTGGCAGAGTGATTGGATAAGTACATGGTACACGCTGGGTGATTGGAAGAGTGCATTGGTAGTGACAGGGTGATTGCTGGAGTGCATGGGTACTACCTGGGTAATTGAAGGAGTGAATGAGTAGTGTCTAGGTGATTAGAGGACTGCATGGGTAGTGCACAGGTGATTGTAGCACTGCATGGTTAGTGCCTGGGTCATTTCATGAGTACATGGGTACTGACTGGATGATTAGAGTACTGCAAGGAGAGTGCATGGTGAATTTATAAGTGCTTGGGTATTGGCAGAGTGATTGGATAAGTACATGGTACTGGCTGGGTGATTGGAGGAGTGCATGGGTAGTGACAGGGTGATTGCTGGAGTGCATGGATACTACCTGGGTAATTGAAGAAGTGAATGAGTAGGGTCTAGGACGGTGATTAGAGGATTGTATGGGTAGTGCACAGGTGGTTGTAGCACTGCATGGTTAGTGCCTGGTCATTGCATGAGTACATGGGTACCGACTGGATGATTAGAGTACTGCAAGGAGAGTGTATGGTGAATTTGTAAGTGCTTGGGTATTGGCGGAGTGATTGGATAAGTACATGGTACTGGCTGGGTGATTGGAGGAGTGCATGGGTAGTAATTGCTGGAGTGCATGGGTACTACCTGGGTAATTGAAGGAGTGAATGAGTAGTGTCTAGGTGATTAGAGGACTGCATGGGTAGTGCACAGGTGATTGTAGCACTGCATGGTTAGTGCCTGGGTCATTGCATGAGTACATGGATACTGACTGGATGATTAGAGTACTGCAAGGAGAGTGCATGGTGAATTTATAAGTGCTTGGGTATTGGCAGAGTGATTGGATAAGTACATGGTACTGGCTGGGTGATTGGAGGAGTGCATGGGTAGTGACAGGGTGATTGCTGGAGTGCATGGATAATACCTGGGTAATTGACGGAGTGAATGAATAGTGTCTAGGTGATTTGAGTTTTGCATGGGTAGTGCACAGGTGGTTGTAGCAGTGCATGGATAGTGCTTGGCGTACTTAATCTTACCTTTTTTGAAGAAGATATGAAAGTCATTGAATCAATGTTTTTCAGTTGTTTTATTCTAATCTAAATTTAAAATATTTTCAAACTTTAGAATTAGTGTCTGTAAAAGAGAAGAAAAAATACTGTTATTACAAATAATATTATAGTTTTAAGAACACAACATAATTTTACAATTACATAACATATTCAGTTTGCCTTTTTTGCTGTTTTCAGATTCTATTGAATTTCACCATACACAGTGATTTTAATGTTGATCATCATATAACAGCGGGCAAAAAAATACAATCAATAAGATTGTAAAAAAAAAACAAATCTCTGTTCAAAATATTCACAACTTCAACTATCTGATTACATTTTCAATAATAAACACTTTCATTTACGTTGCATAAAATATAAAGACCAAATATATGAACTACCTTTTTCTATCACAATTTTCCAAATGCAATATCAATGAACCGAAATGAAAATAAAAACAGTAATTGGTCACATCTTCCCAATAGGCCAAATGATGTTTCCCAAACTGTTTTCATTGAAAATATCCAAAAATAACTCATTAATTCATTTTGATATCTTCCCAACAGGCCGAATGATGTTTGTGAATTCATTTCCATTGACAATATCTGAAATAAACTGGTTAATACATATTGACATCTTCCCAATAGGCTGAATGATGTTTTCAGAACTTTGGCATCAAAAATGTTAGATATGAATTTGGTAATTCATAGGGCAACCGACATTTGAATTCTAAATGGGCATCATTACAAAGTGTCCATCCTTTATTGCATCTTAAATACACAGTATAGTGTCCAGATGTTGAACTAGGTCCATCATGGAAAATAATAGCCACTGCTTTAAAAGTTCTTCCTGAAATTGACACTTGACTTTCCACAAAATTTTTAATTTTCGTTTCCAATTTTCTTCCATCTGCTCTACAACGTTGTAACATTAAAATGATATATTGTCGTAATCTTTCTATAAATAATGTTGACAACATTTCCGATTTGCAGTGAGTACTTTCATATCTTGATTAGCTGATTTCACTAATTTGTTAAAAGACACTGTTTTGCAATCTGGTATTGTCAAATATATGAATCGTTCAGTGTCTATTTCAGTGGTAGAAGAAAATGAACAGTCTTCACATTTATGATCCCATCTGTAACGTACTCCAAACAGATTTTCAATTTGTATTCCTTCACCTTCCAATACTGCAAGCATAAGCATAAGAAATTCTTGAGCATCTTGCTGTACATTAAGTGTAAATTGTGAAGAACCAGAACATATATCCAAAAGATGCCGAATGCCAGAAGCACTTGGGATTTTAGTTTTATCAGTTGTCAATTTTTCAAAAATATTATGCTACAAAGAACAAAATCTTTTTCTCGATTCTCCATAATTTGATGATGTAGATTTTCTAGAAAAAACACGACGTTCACAACTACATTAGCATAGCAGTTGATACCTGAACTATTTTCTAACTGGTATCCTACAATATCATCAACAGTGTCCATTTTCTATTTCTTCGGAGCCTCAACATTCTCTTGATTTTCTTTCTTCTTTACAACCTCACTACAGTGTTTCTCATATGTTTGTTTTGGACATACTACACGCTTTTCATATACTGGATATTCACCTAAGTTGGGAGCATACAGTCTTCTTAACCGATTATACTCTCTTACACAATTTGCATCTGCACTAATCTTTCTCTCATCAAAACCAATCAAATACAATCCAGATAATGTTCTTACTCGAGACAATGCAACATATGCCATACCCTCTTTAAACACTGAACTTCCAATATTTACCAAAGCACTGTCTACACTTAAACCTTGAGATTTATGAATGGTCACTGCATATGCTAAACAAAGAGGAAACTGTTTTCTACGAACATACAAATCTTTTACAAGCAAGAAACGAACAGCACAATCTGTTTAACCTCTTCAATCTGATCAAATTTAATCTTCAAAAATTCAATTCCATCTCTGTTCTGATAATTAACAAAATCAACAACTTTTCCCATTACTCCATTCACTAAACCTTTTTCAACATCTAAATTACGCCGTAATATTACCCGACAGTTTGCACATACATATAAGGTATTTTCCAAACCAGCAGTCTTAGATATAGATTTTTCCAAAGAGTCTAATTTTGACTGTAATTTCTCTGACAGAAGAATAGTAACTCCTTCATGCTCTACTTTATCAATGGCTTCCATTTTCATTATCGGTTGTTTCTCCAGTTTCAACAGTTCTTCATTGACTGTAGAGCATTCTTTCAGTGTTGGCATAAGGCAAATTCATGAAGATAGGGACCGTGCACCAGAAACGGAGTCAAAGGAAGCTTCAAATGTATCCAAATATGTCCTTTATTCTTTAAATCTTTTTAAAATTCAACCACAGCCAACGCGTTTCGTTCCATTGGAACTTCGTCAGGGCTCTGTAACGACAAGGAAGTAGAATTATGCAGAGAATCCCCGCATGGACAGATAGTATCAAGTGGCTTAAGATACCGGCCCACACTCCTCCATATTAATCTGGAGGTTCGCTCGAAGGGGACCGGTCACCCCAAAGTAATAATTGGAAATAACAGGGCCAGTGTAGCGGCCTGTCGTCCTCCATATTAATCTGGAGGTTCGCTCATAGGGAAATAGTCACCCCAAAGTGGTAATTGATAGTCGGTGGGCCAGTGTAGCGGCCTACCGTCCTTATTCAATAAGGCGCGCTCCTCGTATCTTGCTGTCAAAATTATAGACTTCTTTTCTGCAATTTTTTGGTACATTGTTCCAGGTGCAATATTTTCATTTGGAAACAAGTTTGTTAGTAGCCGACTTTGTAAAGCTTCTTTGGCATCCTTTGTCAAGACACCAATTCTAATATCTTGAAGAATGTTTCCATAATGTTCGTCACTTGCTTGTCGCATATTCTTAATAAGTTCTTTATATTCAAAATGAGACCAAATGTTCACATTTCCAATACTTCCCAATGACTCTTTAGTGTCTTCATGAACAAGGGTCTTAAAAACTGGTTGGCCTTTCACAGGAGTAAGTTGTAATAGATCGCCGAATACAATTATATGTTTTCCTCCAAATAAAACATCATAGTCTGTTTTTAAAATCTGTTGCATTCTTAAATGTACAAAGGCAAGCATTAAGTTTGAGACCATGCTTACCTCATCAATTATCAGAAATGTCATTTTCTTCAGTACTGTAGACACTTCATAACAAGCTTCTCCAGATAGCTTGTGATATTCCAACTTATTTTCATGTTCTACTGGTAACATGAGTAAACGATGTAATGTAATCCCTTTAATATTGTGTGCTGCTAACCCAGTTGGAGCGGTTACAACACAAAATAAATGTGAGTCAGTGGTTTTCTGTAGATAACTTCTCAAACCTTTAATTTAGAAACTTTTTCCTGTTCCTGCTTGACCACTGATGTACATTCGAATATGTTTAAATGATGTGCATTGGCATTCTTTCTTTTCATACAGTAAACCATGTTGTATCTGTTGTGTAAGTTCCTGATATATATCTTTCTGTTCAATATTCAGTTGTTCTTCTAAGTTTTCCAAATCAATAGTGTCTTGTTGTGCTTGTTGCATAGCCGTTTGCACTTCACTCATTCCTATTGCTGCTTCATTTTCAACAATGGGTTCTTCTAATGGATCTTGACTTAGTGCAGCAGAACTCTGACTATCTTGAGAACTGTCTCTAGCTATTTCAGCTGCAATCATAGTTTCTTGATTAATCTCTTCGTTCAACATTTGCAGATAATTTGGAACAATTGTACATTTAATGCTATCTTTACATGCATTGAACAAATCTTCATAACACTCAAAATCTCCAAGTAATTCCATTTCAGTCCGCCAAGGCTTGAAGAGTTGTAGAAGTGCTAAATAAAAAAATTCAGTTTTATCTGGAGTATCGCAACTGAGTTTCCTGTGATTAATCAGATGTCCTTTGGAATGTTTTACCAAACATCCTTCACATCCAATTACAGCATATTTCCTTCATTTATATTTTCTGTAACATTTCTCTTAAAGGTGTAATGTTGCAGTACTTCATAGAGACATATGTTTTCCAGATGTGGACTTCTGTTAGGATAGTAAATATCCAACATATTTGTTTTAAGAATATCTGTACTTTCCGGTTCATTCAGTGCCAAGTATTCAATTTCTTGTACAGATTTCAATACACGATTTCGTGTTGCAGCAAGACCTAGACTTACCCAAACGATTCCGCTTGACTTTGAATATAAACTTGCAGATGTCAACCGATCCGAACATTCATAGGATCCAATCTCTCGATGTGAAAGCATCTTCAAACTAAAGCTGTACATTTTCTTACTAAGACTCTTCTCTTGTGAAATATCTTCCCACATTTCTTTTAACTCCGTCTTTTCAGATTTTGTTATATAAGATGTAACGAAGCGAGCAACAGCAATGGAATTATCTGCAACATACTGGATATCCATATTAGCATTCCACATTGACAAAATTACTGGATTGTAGTCATTAATATATTTTGATTCTTCACTTCTCTTTATATTGTAAGTATTCTTTGGAGATTTTTGAGTGATACTATGTCTCTCTGCTGACATAAAACTGTTGACTCTTCCTTTGGAAGTTACTGGACGTGGAAAACCAAATCGACATTTTGTATAAAAATGTTCCTTGGACTTGTATTTCCATCAGCAATACTTTCCACATCGATGATTTTGAAACCTTAAAACTTGCTGTTTTGAGGTATTTTTTCCTTTTGTTTTTGGAATGCCACAGGTAACATAGTCTTCAATGAAAGTTAAAACAGTCTCATCAGAATCGGTTCCAAATTTAGGAGCATCCTTAATCCATAATAACATTTGTATATGTGGAGCACCTCTGGCTTGGTACTCCTTTCCCCAAAAGAAATCAATAACTTCTCCAAGAGGTGGGTTCTTTTTATTGCAGATAAAAGTCATCATCGCTTGAAACCTATGATTAAAATATCTGCACACATTGACTGGATCCAAGGAACACAGTTCTCCAGGTGTCTTGAATTCAATGTTTTTAACGTTTGAATTCGCTTCTCGTAGAAAATCAAGTAAATCGTCCCATGAGTATTCTGCACAGCTTAGCGTAACAAACCACGTAGGGGTTCCTAAATTCCTTAGCATACATTTCAGTTCTCCGTGACGACGATACCAATACTCATTAGTACCACGTTGACACGCCATCAAATTAATTAACTGAGATTCTAAATGATCATCTCCTTGTTCCACTTTGTGCATGAATTCCTTTGCAGAAAGATCTGTAAGATGAACTCCTGTCTTTAATATGTGGTTCACTGCATATGAAAGTGCAGACAAGTCACTTTCAAACAAAAGATGAAATATGTATGGAATACATTGTCGAAATCTTGGATCTTCTGAGTATAATCTTGTTGTACGATATTCTGAAGCTGGAATCTGCACAGGTTGTTCATCATATCGTCCACCTTTTCCAGTGGGGAGCAGCTGTGGAAAACAACGCGCTTCTAAACTTCTTTCCCAAACACTCATGGGAGTTCCCTTTGCTTTCTTCATTTGGAATAATTCAATAGTAGTTCCAATCTCTTCTTTTGAATGTAAAGGATGAATACTGTAAAGTTCATAAATTTCTTCAGTCCTGGAGACATCGACTTTTTCAATTTGGCCAGTTAAAATTTCTGTGTCATCTCCTAAACATATTTCTTCTTCGTCCACAGGTATATTTTTATAATAAATATTGTTCTGTGTAAGATATAATGTAGCTTTTTAAAGTTTGCTCACATCTACTAACTCTTGCCATATTTTCCGACTCTTTGTTGGTACACCATTAACTAGAATAACTACAGGTTCAATTTCTTCTTGATCTACACCAACTGTTTCAATATTTTTTTTGAAATCCAAAGGTAAATACACAACTCTTCCTTTTAAACCTCTTAGTAAATCTGTAGGAGGCAGCTTACCTGTTTTAGGCTCCATACGAACAATAGCCTGAAATGGGTGCACAGATTGAATTAGAATACATTCATATGTATTTAAATCTTCTAGTTCTGAAGGAATACCTTTTCAACTCTAGGTTATTATGTACAGCTCTAGCTGGCTATTTATTTTTTTCTAGTTTGCTGTAACAAAATTTACAAATACATTGATCAGTACCCAACTCAAAACGACCTTCCACCATCAAATAAGCACCAAATTCCTCCCACTTATCATTGTTTTCCTTTTCACTTTTTAAATACACATCAACATTCCTAGTTTTATTTTTATAGTGACTACGTCTACAACAGATACAAACATAATTTGGTTTTTCACTACAACCTACTTTAAACTTTGTAATTTCTTCAGCAAACTTTTGAGTACTACTATCTTCCACCTCTCGTTCAACACCTACATTTATGACACTCTCATCTACTCTACACTCCTCCTCAGGACCAAAAAAATGAAACAGTATATCATCACAAACCTTTTTACATCCGATTCTGAACCATGCACAAGAGCAGTGTTTATTTCAGCTAAACATAATGCAGGACTCTTTACATAGTACAATCTTCTTACTAACTTCAGCATTTGTGAGTGATGTACTGCTAACATTCTTAAATGATGAAAGACACTTCGACACACTTTTCTAGAAAGACAAGCTAGAGAATGACCCTGCAAACCAGTATATTTTCTGACTTTACAAGGATCAAATCCTTGCAACATCTTAATCTTCTGTTTAACACTTTTTTTACTGTATTCTCGTAAAAAATTTACAAAAATATCAATAGATTCCAGTCGTATACTACAAATGCTACTACAATCCCATTTATACACTGGAGCTTGAGAACGTCTCCCTTGAACTTCTTCAGCTATTACTTCTTCTACATTTCTAGGAACCATCTTTTCTTTTTCAATTGGACAACCATTTTTAACCTCATAGGAACGACCATTGGTATCAACTGCGTGAACTAATGTATTTTGTTGAAAATAGCTCTCTTCATTAAAAAAAGGTTCACTACTAGAAGTGTGCTTCCATTCCCCCAAAAAATTGGCAATAGTTAGTTCTATTGATCAGTCGTTTTCTTTTACTTTTCTCCTTCATAAAGTCCATTATTTTATTGAGTGTTCTCATTCTGGTCAAAACTAATATAAACAATCTTCTTTTTAATTCAAAAGCCTTTTCGACTACACTTTCAATCTGTTGTTTTTTTTATAAAATGCTGATCGTTATCTATATTTTTTTAAATGTTTCATTAAATTTTGCAGTACTCTACTTTTAAACATGCGTTTCCTTATATCTTTATACTGTTTCATCCTTCTTTCATCATAGATTTTTTTTACCAAAACTTGATCTTCCATCACTATCTTTTATTTGCTTTTCCTTCTGAATGATTGAACAAGTTTTCTTTTTCTTTTGTCCATTTTCTAAATTCGTATTCTTCTTTAAAACTCTTTTAACAAAATCTTTAGTTCTCTTACCAGAAGCCTTTTTCTTCAATGTCACATGTTCTACTTTGTCTGATTTCTTCTTTTCTCTTTTTTTTTAAATAGGACTCTTTTCTTTCTTTCTTTCCTTTTCTTTTCTTCTTTCTTGGTCATGATGAATCTTTAGTAATGATAATGGTCAGTATCTGAAAAGAAAGAAAAGTTTAAATACACTTGTTAAATCATTTACTATTATTAAAATAATTATACACAAAATTTTATAAGTACACCAGTAACATCTGGGGCATTAAAGGACAACATAGGTAACACCTGACTTATTCCATGACTACAGGGATAATATCTGAGGATTTACATCACTACATAGGAAGTGACTGACTGATTCTATAAGTGTAGGAGTACTGACTAATTAATTACATAATATTACAAGAGTAGTCCCTGCGTGATTGAAAGACTACAAACTTACTGCCTGGGTAATAGAAGCACTGTATAGCTAATGCATTGGTTAACACCTGGCTGATTGCATGACTACAGGGGTAATATTTGAAGATTTACATGACTATATAGGAAGTGACTGCATGATTTTATAAGTGCATGGGTACTTCTTGGCTGATTGCAGGACTACTGAGGTAGTGCCTGAGTGAATAAAGGAGTGCAAAGGTAGTGCCTGGGTGATTTCGTAACAGCATGACTACTGGCAGAGTGATTACATAAGTACAACAATATCATCTCTGAGTTTGAAGGAGTACAACGGTAGTGCCTGGCTGATTATATAAGTGCATGAGTAGTGGCTACATGATTAGAAGAGTGCATGGGTAATACCTTGGTTATTTCATGAGTAGTGCCTAGAGGATTGCATGAGCGCAGCACTAATACCTGAGTGATTACAGCAGTGCATATGTAGAGCCTGGATCATTCAAACATTGCATGCACAGTATTTGGGTCTTTTTATAACTGCATGAGTGTTATACCTAACCACATATAAAGCAGCACACTATTGCATAACTCAACCATAAGTCTCTCCATACTGTTAAAAGTGTGCATATATACGTTTCTACCTTTTCAAATCATCATCATATCTAAAAGAAATATGCATACAATATTTCTGGAAAATAGTGAAACCTACAAATGGAGACATATAATAGATCTGCCTGAGTGATTGCATAACTCCATGACTTGTGCTGGGATGATTGTATAAGTGCAAGGGTAGTCGCTGGGTAATGGGAGGAGAGGATAGATAGTGACTGGCTAATTGCATGATTGCAGACATAGAGGTTCAGTGCATGGATAAGTGTATGAATAGCTCCTGAAGGCATAGATGAGTTATTGAGTAGTGCCTAGCCCTAGCTGAATAGATGAATGCAACAGTAGGGCCTGTTTGATTCTATGACTGCAAGGGTAGTGTATGGGTAATTACATGAGTGCATAGCTACAGCCTGCATCATTGCATGACTGTAGGAGTAGTACATATATAGTGCCTATGTCATTGCATGACTGCAGCAGTAATATCTGGAGGATTACTGGAATACATTAAAAGTGAGTGGGTGATATTATAAGTCCATGAGTACTGTCTGGGTGATTATAGAACTACTAAGGTACTATCTGAGTGAATACAGGACTGCAAAGGTAGTGCCTGGGTGATATTATAAGTGTATGAATACTGGCTGAGTGATTACATAAGTACAAGAGTAGTCTCTGCGTGATTGAAAGACTACAAACATACTGCCTGGGTAATTGAACCACTGTATAGCTAATGCATTGGTGATTCCATGAGTACAACAGTAATGTCTGGGGGATTAAAGGAGTACATAGGTAACACCTGGCTGATTGCATGACTACAGGGGTAATATCTGGGGATTGACATGACTTCATAGAAAGTGACTAAGCGATTTTATAAGTGCATGGGTCATTCTTGGCTGATTGCAGGCCTAGTGAGGTAGTGCCTGAGTGAATAAAGGAGTGCAAAGTAGTGCATGGGTGATTTCATAACAGCATGACTACTGGCTGAGTGTTTACATAAGTACAAGGATACTACCTCCGAGATTGAAGGAGTGCAACGGTAGTGCCTGGGTGATTATATAAGTGCATGAGTAGTGGCTACATGATTGGAGGAGTTCATGAGTAATACCTTGGTGATTGCATGAGTAATGCCTAGATGATTGCATGACTGCAGCACTAATACCTGAGTGATTACAGCAGAGCATATATAGAGCCTGGATCATTCAAAGACTGCATGCACAATACTTGGGTCTTTTTATAACTGCAAAAGTGTTAGGCCTAGACAAATATAAAGCAGCACACTATTGCATAACTCAACCATAAGTCTCTCCATACTGTTAAAAGCATGCATATATACGTTTCTACCTTTTCAAATCATCATCATATCTAAAAGAAATATGCATACAATATTTCTGGAAAATAGTGAAACCTACAAATGCAGACATGTAATAGATCTGCCTGAGTGATTGCATAACTCCATGACTTGTGCTTGGATGATTGTATAAGTGCAAGGGTAGTCGCTGGGTAATGGGAGGAGAGGATAGATAGTGACTGGCTAATTGCATGATTGCAGACATAGAGGTTCAGTGCATGGATAAGTGTATGAATAGCTCCTGAAGGCATAGACGAGTTATTGAGTAGTGCCTCGCTGAATAGATGAATGCAACAGTAGGGCCTGGATGATTCTATGACTGCAAGGGTAGTGTATGGGTTATTACATGAGTGCATAGCTACAGCCTGCATCATTGCATGACTGTAGGAGTAGTACATATATAGTGCCTATGTCATTGCATGACTGCAGCAGTAATATCTGGAGGATTACTGGAATACATTAACAGTGAGTGGGTGATATTATAAGTCCATGAGTACTGCCTGGGTGATTATAGAACTACTAAGGTACTATCTGAGTAAATACAGGACTGCAAAGGTGGTGCCTGGGTGAATTTATAAGTGCATGAATTCTGGCTGAGTGATTACATAAGTACAAGAGTACTCTGTGTGTGATTGAAAGACTACAAACATACTGCCTGGGTAATTGAACCACTGTATAGCTAATGCATTGGTGATTCCATGAGTACAACAGTAATGTCTGGGGGGTTAAAGGAGTACATAGGTAACACCTGGCTGATTGCATGACTACAGGGGTAATATATGGGGATTGACATGACTTCATAGAAAGTAACTGGGTGATTTTATAAGTGCATGGGTCATTCATGGCTGATTGCAGGACTACTGAGGTAGTGCCTGAGTGAATAAAGGAGTGCAAAGGAAGTGCCAGGGTGATTTGATAACAGCATGACTACTGACTGAGTGATTACATAACTGCAAGAGTAGTCCCTGCATAATTCAAAGAGTGCAAACATAGTACCTGGGTATAAATATCACCTCAAACTATAGATTATTCATTGAGTACTGCCTAAGTGAATAGATACATGCAACAGTAGGCCCTGGATGATTCTATGACTGCAAGGTAGTGTGTGGGTTATTACATAAGTGCATAGGTACAGCCTGCATGATAGCATGACTGTAGGGGTAGTACATAACAAGTGCCTGGGTGATTGCATGACTGCAGGAGTAATATCTGGGGGATTTCTACAACAGATAGAAAGTGAGTGCATGATTTTGTAACTCCATAGGTACTGTTTGGGTGATTACAGAAGTACTAAGGTACTGCCTGAGTAATTACAGGAGTTTAAAGATAGTGCCTGGGTGATTTTATAAGTGTATGACCAAGTAGACACATATCTCAGTCACAACACCATGCAGAGCTCAAAACTTAACAGAGTACACTTCAATTTTCAAACAGACACTGAAAATTATGCGCTCTATATCAAATATAACTTTCCTCACATGATACAAATAACTCTAACAAATAACATCTCTACAAACATCTAAAAGCTCAGTTTCAAGCTTCTGCTTAGCAATTCTATAACTACTTATAATAAAACACCTACCCAGATACAAAGTAGGAACCCTTCACATATCTTTAGTAAAACTGTCATCATATTCCCAGAAGCATACATGAATGTGTCTCCACCATACCACTATCCAAACCTTAAAAATTCACAGAACAAACTTCAAATTTCAGACAAACATAAAAAATTATGCGGCATTTTTCAACTGTACTTCTCTAGTGACTTAAAAAAAGAAGCCTAATTAATAATAACACCTCTTTATTATACATCATGCACCTTCAAATGTATAAAACATATCAAAATACATATAGAAACATAGTTCAGACAGAAGTCCATGCACACCTTAAAACTCGACAGACTCCAGCTCCAAATTTAAAGCAACATCTAAAATTATGCGGTATACTAGAAATGTACATATCCACACACAAAAACAAACTACCACAATCACTAATCCATCTTCCAATATGCACATATTACTATTCAAAAACTAACTCAAACAATATATAACTACAATAAAACAAACTACAATACACATATAATCATTTATTACTATATCTCAAACCTCACACATTTTGAAATATTTTTAAAGTTTAAAATAAACCTAATCCATAATACACCTCACAAACTTATAACTCACCTTTCAAATAGATGTGGAGATTTTCAAATATTGCAAACTCATAAAAGATTTGATTATGCACACAATCAATGTCATGCACCAATCTCATCAAGGTAGAACCAGTAATGGCAAAGTTTCCCTCTCTTTCTCCACACAAATACATATGACTAACAAATCACATTCCTTCCTACATTTTTTTAAATTTCAAAACTAATTTCTATTGGTTACACATATTAACCCTTACAAACAGACTTCTAAAACTGCCCAAACTCATTCTTGAAGGTTCTAAAGTCGCGACCCCACCGTGACGGAGCCGCACACCCACACGGGAGTTGATAAACATATTACCAATAAAAACTCAACTTTTTTTTAAGGACACACCACTTCTAAAAATACTCTTGACTTGGGAAATTTTACTTTTAATGAAATTTCACTTACATATACATCACAATTTCACATTTTAAATCCACAGCTAAGATCCAACCCTTCCCCCATTCTGCTTAATGCCAGTTTCCATAGCAACAGTTCATGGAACACTCAACTGAACTTACAGGTCACAAGTTCAGCATATTTTCAAGTTCACCACACAATGTTGCAAATACAAACAGTAGGTGTGGTTGACTTTCCAATATATGAGCTTATCCTATCTACTGTACCTTTCAAACCTTTTTACTAACCAATAAGAAACATGCTTTTTAAAGATTGGGACCCCCCCACGCATTTATTAAAGAAGCCCCAGGGAGGTGGCAGTCCCCGGGGCTGCAGGGGGGCCACGTGCCCCCCGCATTCAATTTAATAAGCCCCGGGGAGGTGGCGGTCCCCGGGGCCCCCACAAATTAATTTGTGAGCCTTCAAAAACGAAGCGCGGAAGCCCGCGCTTTGTTTTTTTTTAAATTTTCTCGGCCGAATTCGCGACCCCAGCGCGAATTTTGTCTATTTTTGTTTTGTTTTTTAAATGCTTTTTTTGGCCCTGGGGATCCTTGTGGGACACCCTGAGCAGGCCTAGCGGGTCAGGGTGTTTGTACCCTGCCCCCTTTTCATGTTTTTTTATCTTTGTTTCACCCTTTTTCTTGTGACTCGGTTACAGAGTCACAAGATGGCTGCCAACACTTCCTGGTTTGGAGTGTTGGCAGCCAATCAAAATTGAGCTCGTGCTCGGGAGGGTTCGTGACTCCTCCTCGGTGCTCAGATATCGATATTTTTCTTTTTTAAATTTCTCAGGAACTACTGAACGGATTTACACCATTAAAAAAAAGGGCGCACTCTAAACCAAGACCTACCTGTTTGCCAAATTTGGTGTAATTCCGTTCAGCAGGTCGTGCTGTAGCCTGTAATAAAGTTCCTATGGAAAATAACATGGAGAAAATGCGCTTTGGGACCCCCCTTTTTTCTCGGCCCCCGCTTGACAAATCCCCCCGAAACTTTCAACACACAAACTGAGCGGTCCAACCCTATTTTTTGGATAATTTCACGAAGATTCATCAAATGGCGCCAAAGATATTGGCAAATCAAAAAATGATTTTCCTATGGAAACTAGGTCCTGACTATAACTACCTACTGGCGACCGCCAGTAGGTAATATATATATATATATTCACTGAAAAAACCATAGGTTTCAGGCACGTTATAGTTAGAAATTAGCATTTAAAAAACCTTACAAATTCACTGAAAAAACCATAGGTTTTAGGGACAGTTATAGTTAGTTGGACATTGCACTCGTACAAAACCCGTGAAATTCCCCGTTATAGTTAGTTCAGCTAACTATAACTCGCGCCCTGCAATGCACTGCTGATGACGTCACATATTACATCACTCATGACATGGTCAGTGACATCACTGATGACATCACTCATGACATCTCAAATGACATCACTGATGACATCATCCACGTGAAAATCTGATGCACCCGGGACCTGGCCCACCCGGGGGCCTCATTAAAATGAAGCGCTGGAGCCCGCGCTTAATTTTTTAAAACTTTTCGGCGGGATTCGCGACCCCAATGTGATTTCCGCTGAAATTATTTTAAAAAATGCTTTTTTTGGCCCTGAGCAGGCCTAGGGGATCAGGGTGTTTCTACCCTGCCTCCTTTTCTTCTTTTTTAACCTCTTTTTCACTGTTTTCTTGTGACTCGGTTCTACCGAGTCAAAAGATGGCTGCCAACACTTCCTGGTTTGGAGTGTTAGCAGCCAATCAGAGTGAAGCTCGTGCCCGGGAGGGTTCGTGAACCCTCCTGGCTGCTCAGATATATACATTTTTTCTTTCTTTAATTTCTCAACAACTACTGAACGGATTTACACCATTTAACAAAAAGGACTCTTTCTGAACCAAGGGCTACCTTTTTGCCAAATATATATATATGCAAAAAGTAAATCCCCACAGCGTTGCTTCACTGGACATGGGACACGGACTCCACTTCGTGCTGTTCAAATGATATTTATTTATAGTATGGCAGGATGACGCATTTCGCCCACCTCAATGGGCTTGCTCACATATATGTCGTCAATCCTAAAGTGAAACGCACACTCAGGGAAACATGCTAGGTAGGTGAGATTTAGTTCCAGTTACGCGTTTCGACTGAGAACAGTCTTGATCACACACTGTATCCAATGCAGACAACTCTTTAACATAGGAAATGCCAAACACAAATGATGGACTACGATAGTCAAGAGTATTGCAATACAAACTTACATGGCAGACATATTTGAATCTGTTACATCTTCTATATCTAATCCTGGTACGGTGTACGTTTGCCAATAATGTTTCATATATACATTCCGCAGTGATCTTTGTATGTTTAAAACCTGCTGGTACAGACTCTCCCCCAACCTAAGTAGGTTGATATTGAAAATATTTCCAAAATAGGGTGGAATGATCACCAAATCTGCGGCGGACATCTTGAAACGCCACAATGTTGCAAAAGGTAATGCAATAAGAACGGCCCAGTGCATACTGTTACACTCGGTAGTATCAGTGTGTGTAAATGCCAAGTGGCTTGTCAATACATCATATATGGCGTAAAAGTAACACATTATGTAAGTGTACTTGACATCGTATGTATGCCTAGTGGCGTTGGAGTAGTACATTATGTAAGTATACATAGCCTCGTATATACGCCAAGTGGCTATTTTAGGTAAAGGAGAAAGATGAAAAGGAAAACAAAATGTGCATCCTTTTACAGAAATGAAGGAGTGTACTTGTGGCACAATACCACATACAGCAAATGTTGATTATCGGTGCCAAGTGGTCATACTGAAATGGCCTTCCCTGTTGCAAATTGTCTGATAAAACCAACTGGTCATTGTGCCACACCACTGAAAATAGAACCCGTGCTGAGAATAAACTAGATATATATCAAAATAAATTTTGTAGACAGTCTTATCTGCTGTGAACCCTTCACGACGATGACGTGATTCCGAAGAAAAGGGTAGGGACCCCTGTCGACGCCTCCAACCAGGAGTGGGCCCCTTCCTTTCCTCCTGAAATATAAAATAGAATAGACAAATGTCAGAATAAAACCATCAAGAGTAGTTTCAAATAGTAACTATGAAGTAGAACATATCTCAATCATTAATATACATGTAAACGTGAACCAAGAGTAGTTTCAGTTAATTCTTATGTAGGTGTGTTCCCAGTTCTTTGTCCAAGTTGTGCCCCCCTGGGCTCTTAGTTTCTAAATCAAGGATGCATCTAGATTCTCTCTTTCTCAGTTGGAGAACCCTATTCCCACCCCTTTGGTTCTGCGATATCTGTTCAGTAGCAAAATATCTTAAATGTGAGCTGTTGGATAAATGGTACTCTTGAAAATGCCTGGCTATGGGGTGATGCATGTCTCTATTGTTTATTGCCCTCATGTGTTCAAGTATCCTTTTCTTGGCCATGAGAGTGGTGCTCCCAATGTATCTCAGGTCACATGGGCATTCCAGAATGTAAATAACGAAAGTGGAACTACACGTAAGGAATTGGGTAATGGTCTTTTTACCCCCTGGGTGTCTCATAGGCTTTCTTCAGGTAACTATTACGACACGCCTTGCAGAGGAAGAATCCCTGTAGGCTGTGTTGTGTCAGAGAATGTTTCAATGTGATGTCCCTTTTCACTAGAATGTCACGTAGACTGCGTCCTTTTCTATAGGTGACCCTCAGACAAGATTGTATATTCTGTCCTATTATTGGGTCACTTGCCAGTATGTTCTAATTCTTAGTGAGGATTTTAAATATTCCTTCTGAGTTGGTGTTGTATGTGAGAATGACCCTAGTGGAGCTTTCCTCCAAGTCTTCCTTTGTTTCTTTTTTTTTCTCTTCTAGTGTCTCACTTCTAGTGACCTTCTTTGCTTTCTCTATGGCTTTGTCCAGGACCCACATGGGGTAACCTCGTTCTCTGTATCTGCCAATCATGTTGGCCTGTTCGGTGAAATAGGCCTCATCGGTGCTGCAGTTTTTTCTTGCTCTTAACAGTTCTCCTTAGGGGATGCTCCATTTCAGATTTTGTGGATGACTGCTGAGAGCATGGAGAAGACTGTTTCCAGCTGTTGCTTTCCGATGTAATTCGGTACATATGGTGTTGTCCTGTATGATAACCAGGACATCAAGGGATTCTACAGATTTCTTGCTCATGGAATATGTGAGTTTGAGATTGTAACTATTCTTGTTAAGTTTGTCAATGAATCCCACAGCACTGGCTTCACTGCCCGGCGTGCCCCGACGGCACGGCACACCACCTGATTGTGTGCCTGAGGCAAACAAGGATGGTATGACCACTGTCACTGGATATTCCTAAATGTGGGTACTGAGATTTCTCATCCTGGCCCAGGCCACTGTTTTACAGGCTCTCTAGTGAAGATAGATTAAGTGCATTTTATGGGCAATACAAGCAAGTGTTTAAATTTACCTCTATGTGCTATTGATCCAGTTATGCCTAAAAAGCAGCGATTGCGTAACAACTTCCTTAACTGATGACACAACTGGACTTCTTCACATTGCTACATTTTGAAAAATGTACTGTTTGCTACCAGAGCATTGTAGCCTGACTTGCAAGTGGTAAAGGGCCTCATTTAGAGGCCAGAGGGCTCAGGCTACCTATATTAATCCATCCGTGGCAACAAACTCTGAGAATTTGAATATTCCCCTGACGAAGGGCCCTTACAGCCTGAAATGCATTGGGATTGACCTATTGGGACCCCAAATTTCCATGCTAACCAATGCAAAGTTGTTGTTTTGTGGAACTAATTTGAAGTTCACATGACTGACATTGGAAAAAAGAATTTATGGAAAAGAAATAATAAATTCAATTGATTGATTACTTATGGTTTAAATCATTTTTTAATGGTATCACTCCACTCATCTGGAGAATAGAGCTGTGCACTGAGGGGACGTCTCCCCTAGGGTGACGCTTTCATGATTTACTAAATTGGCAAAGGGCCTCATTTAGAGGCCAGAGGGCTCAGGCTACCTATATTAATCCTCCAGGATCTTTTCAGTTTGAGGTACTAACACCCTAATCCTATCTCACATTTAAATATACTATACCCTCCTGTGAGAAATAAAGGCTTGTTTGCAGTGTCCCCTAATTTTTGCCCCCTACTTTGACTGCTATTTGCTGGTTTTCTGACTCTGATTGTGCCCTGGGCTCTGCTAACCAGACCCAGGGACTGTGCTCTGATTAAAAGTACATTGTTAGGTATAATTATAATTGGCAATGACAAACCCCTGTAAGTACCTAATATAAACTAAGGCAAGGGGTATTCAAACTACCTATAAGACCCTAGAATATGATAGGGGAGGGAGGTTTAGAGGCCCAGTAGATTTCCTGCACTACAGTGTGCACTGCTGAGTTGCCTGTTCTCATTTTGAATGTCAGCCCTGCCTTGCAGGCTTCTTTTAAATTGTAATTATATGCAAATTCAACTTTGGAATTAAAAGTACTTCCACAATAGTAGTCTACCTTATTTATACATATAAGGCACCCTAAGTTCTCACCTAGGTGCCCCAGGGGTAGGGTGCCTTCTAACTAAAAGCAGGGATATTATAAAAGATGTTTTATAAGCCCTGGTGAGGAAAAAACTGCCAATTCATTTTTTCCCCATTGTAGTGAATGGCTCCATAGGCTAAAATTGAGATATTTTATTTAAGTATAAATATTGACAGGAGCCATCTAAAAATATACTTCAAGGTATCCAATTAATAGTTAAGATAACTCCACCTACTTGACTTGCCACTATTAGGTTTATAATACCTATTACAGAAAATAAGTTATTAAACATTCTTTTCTGTGAGCCAAAATCCAGCTTTAGAGCTGCCGTCTCCTGATGGGACAGCCTTTCCCAAGCTGAGCCCGAGCTGCTTGATGAGGTGTGAAGTGTCCTGTCAGAGTAGACAATAGATTTCCTGTGGGTAGAGAACTTTAGCTGCAGATGCCAAAAGGCAGGAAGAGAGTGGGGGAGCCAAACTGGTCTTCAAAGAGAGAATGACAGTTTGGGACCAGCACAGGCTGACCCCCACATCCTGCACCTCCAGCTACACAGGAGCCTCAGTAATTAGATTAGTCAGGAGGTTGGGAGGGGTGTGTTAGTGAAACTTAGCCACACCAGTGGATTGGCTTAGCCAGATCTAACCTCAAAGAAGAGACTTTCTCCATGTTGGATTTTGAAAGAATAGTGCTTTCTGGGACAAGAATATGCCACACTTTAGAGGAAGTGGTCATACAGCTGAGTGGCACCCTGCATCCCATTGTTCAGGGGTGCCCCCCTGCTTGATGCTCAGAAACTATGAATAAATATGGAAGAGATGCATTGCAACTCAGATCTGCACCCAGAAACACCAAGGAGAAGGACTGCCCTGCTGGAATATGGATCTGCCCCCAAAGGACTGCACTCTGAAGGACTGTATCTGCTGAACAATCTGGTATTACAGTCCTAAGGACTTTGCCTTGCTTCAAGAAGGATTAAGGAGTGGATCCACTGCAAGCTTCAGGTTAACAGAGACTACCTGCATCATCTCCACCAAGAGTCCCCATCATGGAGTGCGTCCAGTGGACTTTTAAGGATTTGGTCAGGTGTATTGTGGGAATTGTAGTTCAGACATCCCAAGGACCATCTAGGAGATTCCATACCCTTAGATTTGTGTTTTGGACACTTTGAACCTTCAAAAGGTACTTCAGGAAGAAGTTTTAGAAGTTTGGGAAAATTTGTCAAAAAGCGTCATAAGGTGACCGACTCGACGCCGAGAGTCAAGCTGGGTACCATCAACCGGGACCTGGCCTGGATTTCAGGTTCAATCCACTGAAAGCTTCGAAGCTCCGTACTTCCCGTATTTGACCGAGGCATTGTGGAGAAGCAATCCGACGACGTTGCATCAAAATCGGCCTGCTGGAGGGGTCTCCTTGACGTCTAGAGAAAAATCCTCCAGAAAAGTTTCTAACTCAGAAGGTAAAAGTTTGACCGAGCTTCCTGTTTAGTGTATCCGACTAGGGCTCCATCACGGTTGGTCTCAAAGTTTGAGTTTGTCCCGGTCAAGCGCAACCAGATGTCCCAAAGTGGCGCTATATGTTTTTAGGCACTAGAAAGGTTATATTCGTTAAAAATTCATATCTGTGGTTCCCTACATTGGATTTTTTTCATTTTGGTGTCTATTTTTTCTTAAAGGTATAACCTATTTTTAAAAGTTGGATTTCTATAGTGTGTTGTGTTTTACTTATTCAATGTATTGGTGTTTTTAAATGCTTTACATATGTCTCCTAATTTAAGCCTACCTGTTAGTTGCCAGCTACCAAGGGTTGAGCAAGGGATTCGTTTATCGAGACCCTAACTGAACCTTTTATTGTGGTTGTGGCTTTATTATTAGTGGCAAGTCACTACTTATCACTACTAATAATCCACTTTCCAACACCTTCTCACTGCATTCCAGAGTAAATCCCCCTCCCCCACTTCTGAAGGCAGTGATTCATTCATGATCCAATATGCTTGACCAAAGGGCAAGACAAATTTGATCACATTAGCTCAAGACTTGCTATATTTGTGCCTCTTACAAGCAAAGACTCATTTCAACTTCTACTCCTTTACTTATATATAACCAGTGCTTAATTTGAGCCAGTGTTTGCAGGTGGGGGCAAACCAGCCCTAAGTTTTGGGGACCGGCACAACATTTTCATGCATCAGACATTGATCAAGATTACGACAGGACAAACACACAAAACAGAAAGACGGAGGCAGAGAAAAATGGAAAAAAACATCACAAAGGGAGAAACCAGGAAATTACAAGTGTGAAATAAAGGGGTAAGAAGTGTCTGGTAGTGAATTTAAGAGGAATTAGGTGAATTTTTAACTATATAGCCTTGATATTCAGCACACTAACCTTGAATTTCACTGGCCGCGGGCTTCTGAACAGAGATCCAGACATTGGCACTCATTATTTTACAAATTAACCACAGTAGATAACTCTACCAAAAATCAGGAGAACTGAACAGAAAAGCTGATGAATATGGGTGATGCCTGAAACAGACCCAAGCTGAGCTGTGGCAAGATACGAGTTCCACAAATGATAGAAATAAGGAGTCAAAAACAAACCTCCTCGATGGTTGCATGAAAACTCTGGAACAAACTACTGATGGCCCCTAAGACTCCCTCCATCTTTCCTTCTGTTTGAAAAATAAATGAAACTAAGAATTATCAAAGCTAATAGGTTTGGCTTTTGCTGCCAGCCTTTTGACTTTGGCAATGCTTCTTTGGTTTTGTCCTATTTTTTCTAAAACTATTGTTAGTGGAGTTGCCGAGCACTCACCTATGTTAAATAAAAATGACTGAAAACAAAATTATTTTTTGGTTTAAAAAAGCAGCCATTGCCATGGCAGTTCCTGACACTGAACTGGTTTTTATAGGCGCCTCTGGAGTCGACGGTGACCCCAAGAGAGTTATACTCAGTTTCATGAGTTAGGGGTTCCCGTTTATGCTCCGGAAGCCAGGTTTCTTAATCTTCCTCCCTATATTTAACACCTTAGTTTTGTTCAAGTTTATAACCAACATACTGCCATTTTGTGTAAGCATCCAGTTCATTCACTAATCTTTGCAACCCAACTCTCATCTTGCTCAACAATAATAAGCCATCAGTTCGAGACCAGTTTACCACCCAATTTGGGTGGTTGTGCAATCACTTGATCCAGGTTCCTCGAAAGATCTGCATTAAATAAATTAAAAAGAAGGGGCACCAAGATGCATAGGTGCTTCAGACCTGATGACGTATATAGTTTCCTGGATAACTTGGTTGCACCACCGAATTTTACCTGAATCCATGTCTTGGTGCACACAATTTGTACTGCTGTGAATAATTTTTAAGTCTGGGCGGTGAACTCCACTCCGCTCGCGAAGTTTGCGGAGTTTTCCGCACTCCGCGTTACGCGGAGCTCGCGGAGTTCCGGAAAACACTGCTCCGCTATGCGCTATTGCACTTCGTAGCGGAACTCCGCGAACTCCGCCCAGGCATTGTAATTTCCTTGAAATGCCCCAATGCGCTAACTTCCGCCAAAGTATCTCTCTAGGTTGATGCTTTATAATTAGCTGTGGTGCAGAGTAGGGGGTGAGCATTCTTTAAAATGTGTCATTTAAATTGACCAAATGTTTCGCAAGAACTCTTTTAGTATTGCCCTTAGAAAATAAACCACATTTTAAATTGAGTTTTGCAATTAATTAGTGACAGTACATTCAGACATGTATAATTCTTTGACAGAGTGATCAAGAAAAATGCTTAGTTTTTAGACTTGTGTTGTTGAAGATATTTATTTGAAGTGCCTTCAATTCACCAAGGGATCAAGATGTATTATATTCTAAAGTAGCTTTCTGAAAAGTGATAGGGCTTCTTGTCATATTCCAAAGTCAGAGTATTTATAATGCCGGTAAGACATATGATTATTTAGTCAACTATGTATAAATTATGCTTTAAAATGCATGATTTGATTCAATTTTTTGATAAAAATCTTCTTGGACACAACCCCTTATTCTTTCAAAGCTTTGTGGAGGAAATGTGCTTCCACACTGCTCTCACTCAATGCAATTCAAAACTGTGTTAACACAGAGATGCGGCTTCAAATACACAACTGCAGACACAAATGCCGTGGCAGACTTGCATAAGCACACACAAACACAATCACGCACTGGTTTACAGATTACAAAATCAGAGGTCTCCAAACGTGTCTGGAGCCCATGTTTTGGAGTGGAGTGCAGGTCAAGGGTCCTCATACATTCTTCACTTCATCACTGAGCTTGCACTTACACCCTACACCAGTGGTTCTTAACCTGTAGTCCGGGGACCACTCGGTGTCCGCAAAGTCTACTCAGGGTGTCTGCGACTGTTTAGAAATTAAATAATATTGACAGACTAAGAAAGCGCATATAAATGAAGAAGAAAAATGTAAAATTGAAAATTTTAAAATGTTCTGTAAATGTGAAGGAATTTGAAATTGGAGGAAAAAAAATGAAGGGCCTGATTTATATCTTGGCGGATGGGTAACTCCGTCACAACGGGGACGGATATCGTGTCTGCTAAAATATAAATCCCATTATATCCTATAGGATTTATATTTCAGCGGACTGGATATCTGCCACCGTTGTGACGGAGTAACCCGTCCGCCAAGATCTAAATCAGGCCCTAAGTTTGTATCATCAGATTGATTTGTAGGAGCAGTGCAAGTGCATCAAACAGAATATAGTTTGGACAATGAGTGGTGTCAATTGAATTCAGAAGAGCTCCAACGTTCCCATTAAAATAATTTTTTTTGTTTTTTTAATATTTGTTTGTAAATTAAATAAAATATTTCATAATTTGTGTATTTGTTTGATGAATGCCTGTATCTGTATTATTTGTGTATTGTTTTGTGGTTTAAATTGTCGAACATGCTTAGGTCGGAATTCCTAGCTTTCAATATTGACTCCATTATTATTATTATTATTATTATTGAGATTTTATAAAGCGCATAGGCTGCCCTAAGGCTTCCCAGCGCTGAGCGGTCAGGTACTGAATACGGGCAAACCATGTCTTAAAGATATTGCATGAACAACCAAGTCTTGATCTCTTTGCGGAACTGTAGTTCTCTGTCTATCAGTCTGTATTCCAACGGCATGGAGTTCCAGAGTTTGGGAGCTAGGTGGGAGAAAGATCTTCCTCCCCATTTCTCCCTCCTAACCTTTGTATGTTTTAGGCATTCTTCCGTGCTAGATCGCAACCGCCTCTTTGGGATGTAGGGAGAAACTAGCCTCTTGACTTTTTTTGGGCCTCTATTGTGCCGTGCTCTGTGGATAATAACCAGTGCCTTGAATGTTATTCTGGCTTCTACCGGGAGCCAGTGGAGTCTGAGTAGATGCTTTTTTACTGACTCCCGTACCGGGACGTTACACAGCAGCCTTACGGCTGCATTCTGGGCCACCTGCAGTCTCTGGATAACATATTTAGGTGCCCCTAGGAACAATGAGTTTCCATAATCCAATCGCGAGGTGACTAGAGAATGAACCACTGTCTTCCTTAGTTGTATGGGAATTCTATCTAGGATTTTACGCAGGCTTCTGAGAAGTCCGAAGCAAATTGCTGTGACCTTCTTGGCCTGTGTCACCATAGAAAGATCAGTTTCTAGCCAGAATCCTAGGTTTTTTACTATTTCTGTGGGGATGGGTGGGTTACCTAGGCATGCAGGCCAGTCTATAATGGGCCTGGGTATTGCTTTGTTTCCAAGGAACAGTAGCTCCGTTTTATCTACATTTAGCTTTAAGCAACTTGTCGTCATCCACTCTTTAACTTTTACCAAGCAGGAAGATAATCTCTCACCATCCCTGCAATTTTTTGGGTCCAGGGAAATAACCAACTGCGTATCATCGGCATACAAAGACATGGATATGTCAAGTTCCAGCACAATCTTAGCAAGAGGCTCAACATAGACATTAAAAAGCGTTGGACTCAATGACGAGCCTTGTGGAACGCCACACTTCAGAGACATGGTTTTGGAAAGAGTGGTATTTTCCTGTACTTGAAATGTTCGGTCACTCAGGAACGATGTCAACCATTTAAGCGCCATGCCCCTGATCCCAATGTCTGAGAGCCTTCTGCGTAATATACAATGATCCGCTGTATCAAAAGCGGCGCTCAGATCTAATAAGAGCAATGCAGCTGGTTTTCCCTGGTCTAGTGATTGTCTTAGCTCCTCCACCGCAACCAACAGGGCAGTTTCTGTACTGTGTTGTGCCCTGAAGCCCATCTGTGTGGGGTGAAGGCATTGGTTGATTTCTAGAAATTCTGACAGATTTCTGTTGACATGTTTTTCTAGTAGCTTGCCGACAAATGGTAGCAAAGAGATGGGGCGAAAGTTCTCTATTTGCGATCGATCTGCATTGGCTTTTTTCAATAGAGGCTTTATCACAGCGTGTTTCCAGGCAACTGGGACTATGCCCGTTTCTAGGGACTGATTCATAATCCTCATTAAAATGGGCGCAAATATGGATGTTACTGTTTTAAGAATTTGCGGAGGTGCTGGGTCCAGAGGCAAGCCAGACTTCATCATCTCCAATTAGGCTTCTAGACCCTTCTGTTCCATAAGCGGGAAGTTGGTGATGGCCTATAGTGAAGGAGCTAATTCGTGATCTTTTTCCCACTCTGTTGCGTGGTCTCCATCCGTTTTAAAGCAACTGTAGATATCCATTCCTTTAGAGAGGAAATATGAGGCCAGATTATTGCACCTCTCCTCTGAAGTTTCGGATGGACCACTATCAGTAGGTGGGTTAGTCAGGGTCTTGATTACTGTGAACAATTCCCTTGATGAGTTCTGAGCCCTAATGATTTTTTCCTCAAAGAACTTAGCTTGGCTCATTTTAATATTATTATGGTAATTTCTGTTAGCTGATTTGTACTTCATTTTGAGTTGGAGGTCATAACTTTTTCTCCACTCCCTTTCAATTTTTTTACAGTTTTTCTTTAATGCCAGTAACTGAGAGTTGAACCATCCTTCTGCTCTAGTTCTGGTTTTGGGCTTGTGGGCAACCTTAGGGGCTACTACATCTAGGGATGCGTGATCCAGGATTCCCATCTCGAGTATCCTTCTTCAGCTGACCCTGGAATCTCTGTAATCGGGCTCGCGGTGTCTGTTAGGATGTCCCCCCAAGCTCCAGGGTTGATCTTATCCCAGCATCTTTTCATTATCGTCGCCTTAGAAGTAGCTTCTCTGTACTCATTTCCTGACTTTCGTACATTGAAAGGGATAAAATGATGGTCCGACCATGGTACCGGTATAGGAATAGCTGCTGTCAGGTCGGGATCATTGGAGATTACCACATCCAAAGTGTGTCCTTTAACATGAGTGGCCGTTGCTACCAGCTGGGCCAGTTGTAGGCTTTCTAGGTCTGATAATAGTCTCTTTACACTTGGATGGCTCTTATCCTCCATGTGAAGATTTAAATCTCCAAGTATAGTAATGTGAGATTTCTTCAGTAAGAGACTGGCCATCACTGGCCGTCCCCAAATTTCAATAATGTTTCAGTGGGGGTCCCTGGGTTCCAGTAAAGATAGGTGGGGGCCCACAGATGTCAAAAGGTTAAGAACCACTGGGCTACACCATGCAATGTCCGTCCTACACTCTTTCCAACTCGTGCCCGTCTTTACACCAGGCAACTCACCACCTTTTCCCTGCTACCACCCAAGCTCTCCCTTCCTTCTTCCTGCAAAGTATACCCTACCATATCCTATCATGCACAATCATAGTAATGCAGTTCCCGGAGAAACTTGAGATGATGCTTGTTTTTTTTTCTGAACCACATTTGCAACTATCTTGATGTTCTATTGTCATGCATAATACATAGCCGGGGATCCCTGCATTCCACACCCCTTTCAATCTAACATGGTTGAAGAAAATGTTTACTAGATCTGCTTTGCTTTTTGTTTGCTGGACACAATTAAATGAAGCAAACACAAGGAGATGCTAGACGGAGCGCTAAACGTTTCAGACACTCACCCCCAGTCACAGATCTGGGTTGAATCCATCATCGTTATTTAGCTCACTTCGCCACCCAAGTTCAGACCCAGCCATTTGCAAATCAGTCTTGACCCTGTTCCTCATAGGAATAGTCCATCCCAAGCTGCCAAGCCAGGTCTTCCTTGGATCAGAAACAAGCATCCTTGGACCGGTTTCGGAGTAACACCCCTCATCAGCCAGGCTAACTTGAATCCAGTGGCAAAGTGAGCAAGGGAGCCATGTCTGGGCATACCCTGCCAACTTAGGGCAAACAAAGCAAACAGAAGAAGATAATGGATGGAGCGCTGAATCTTTTCAGACACTCACCCCCAGTCACAGATCTGGGTTGAATTCATCATCATTCTTTAGCTCACCTCGCCACCCCAGTTCCGATCCAGCCATATGCAAATCAGTCTTGACCCTGTTCCTTATGGGAATAGTCCCACCCGAACTGCCAAGCCAGGTCTTCCTTGGACCGGAAACAAGCATCCTGGGACCGGTTTTGGGGTAACACCCCTCGTCAGCCAGGCTAACTTGAATCCAGTGGCAAAGTGAGCAAAGGACCCACTTCTGGGCATACCCTGCCAGCTTAGGGCGAACAAAGCAAACACAAGGAGATGATGGATGGAGCGCTGAAACTTTTCAGACACTCACCCCCAGTCTTTTGGCATTTGTCATCCCGAGTGGGACGGGTATGCCTAGATGTGTGTCCGTGCTCTCCATTCCACTGGAGTCAAACTAGCCTGCCTGATGAGGGATGATGCCCCGAAACCGGTCCCATGATGCTTGTTTCCAGTCCAGGTTGGACCTGGCCTGGCAGTTCGGGCCGGACTGTTCCCAAGGGGAACAGGGTCAAGACTGATTTGCATATGGCTGGGTCTGAACTGGAAAGGCATGGGGAGCACAAAAACGATGGATTTGGGGTGAATGTTTGACATTGTGCAGCATTCTGTCCATCAATTGTTCTTTTTACACACTATTAAATGAGCTTGGTTCTGAAAATTGCTTAATGTATGTATATGTCCTAATGTTTCCGGTATGACTTTGAAATAATGAAAACAATCTAAAGAAAACCTTACACATGGTGCATGCTTGGGTATAGCGGTGTGCTGGTGATGATTAAAATAATCTAAAGGCTAAAAAATGCCTATCATTCATGTCTGTCTCAGGAGGGATGGAGGTGTGAGGAAGGAGGCAATTAGTGAATGCTGGGAATGGTGGTTAACTACATAACGAGCACCTCTTCTTATCTTCCAAACAAGCACACCACCTCTGTTGGTTTTCAGCCCACCCGCATCCAGGACACTATCAGACTGCAGACTAAGGGTCTGAGCGCGAGCTAAGGTGTTATTTATCACCCCTGCTAAATGCTCATACCATGGGATAAGTTATTTTCGTATCTATGTCTTTGAGCATATGGAATTCTGTGTTTTTTGTTCAGGATTGCAAGTGGAATGCATTATTCAAAGTGTTGTCAGTTTGTGTAGGACCTGTTTGCCACCAACAGCTCACCAGTTTGTATACTGAATAAACTCACCTTTTAACATACCTGGAGTTTGTAAGCCACGACATCTTTTCTGGCGATGAGCGAGCTGCTGATACGAACCCACAAAGAGGATTTTCCTACAGCAGTCACCTCGGGGCTGAGTTTTGGAGCGGCACGATACATGAAAATTGCGGCCAGCTGAAAGGAGTATCGCTGTGTCAGCTGAGGGCACACAGGTAACCTAACTGAGTCGTTGCCGCAACATTTCTTCTTTTGTTTTCAGAGTAGCTGCAATTCTGACTTACCCACGTCATCCCGAGCAGCAGTGCCAACAGCCTTTGCTCAATACCAAGGAGAGGTGTGGAACGCATCCTGACGTCATAGGAGGCAGTGGCATTTCCCTATGAGCCACGTCACCCCGACTGGTGGCACAAACAGCTTTCCTCGCATTCTGACGTCATCCCAGGAAGCAGCATTCTTCTACAAGCCACGTCTTCACGAGTGACGGTGCCTATGCTTTTCGTCTATTAATTAGAGAAGCATGGAACGTACGCTTACAGCATTGTTAGCACCTTGTGTGGAGCTGAAGACTCTTCCCCTGTGTCACATCAAAGTGAGCAGCGGTGACACTTGCATCTCTATGCTCAGTGCGCTGTCATTGTTTGCAGGAGAAGCAGATGGACAACTTATCGCAGTCAATCTTTTATGCACAGTTGTTTATCATCAGCTGTGGCTGTACAGAAGAAGTGATGAATGTATTTTTTTGCTTGTGAATAACTGTGTTGTCGCTTTGACACACTATAACTGAGGACGGAGGAAGTTATGTCTTCAGTTTTACTGTTTTGTTCAATGATGATGTGAACTTTTAGTTAACTATGTGCTCATGTACGTTTCACCATCTTCTAATTCATACATTTCTATGTTCATCAGTGATATACTCACTGGCAGACAACAACTTGTGTATACACCTTCTTTTAATAACTATTGAACATCCTTAGGAGTTATTTTTCCATTTATTCCAATGGTGATGTGCACACCATCAGACTGCATTTTATCCAAGCAGATATCTCAGTAAGTTTTGTAGATTGCATCTACACTCAGAATGTTAGTCTGACAGCATTGTTATTGGATTCACGTTCAGCGAACAGGTTAAACTGGTAAGACTGATTGCTATTTGCGTAATTTCATACATAACAATGCGATTTGTGAATCCGCTGCCCCATTTCCTCCAAACACCAGGAGAGCCATCCATTCAGTGGAAACAATGGCTCAATGCCTTCAAAACGTATTTGGGGGCCATTCGGGCACTCTGAATTTGTGCTGAGAGGAAGAAATATTTATTACTTCACCCCTTAGGCTTTGAAGGTAGGGCTTTACTTAACCACCTACCTGAATTGGTTGTGGAGGAATGCGTAAGAAAAGTGCAAGCTAGGTTTGATGTACTATCTACTTTGGTAGTGATAAGGCACACGTTTTTAGGAGTTCAGAACTAAGTTGAAGATGTAGACAGATGCTTAAATTACCTCGTTAAGAAGGTTAGTTTCTGACTGCCAATCTGAGAGTTTTTCAAATCAGCTGGTTAGAGATCAATTTCTCAGTCCCTGCAGTGATAAATCTATCAGATAAAAATTGTTATTTATGGGTAACCCATCATTAGAGGTTACGATTGAAACTGCTAAGAGGATAGAAACCTCTCAGTTATCAGCAAATGAATCAGGCTGCAAGAGTTCAGATTTTGTTTCTTTTGTTTGAAGCAATTTACAAAAAAGTTCAAAAGACGAGTATGGTTATGGAAAAACCTAAAACTTTATTTTCTCAAAACAATGTGTGTTTCCATTGTGGATATTGGATGCACACCAAGTGTGTGAAACAATGCCTGGCAAAGAATGTAATCTGCAGGCTATGTAATAAACAGGGACATTTTGCCAAAATTTGTCAGGGATCCAAACAAAGTTTACCACCAACTGTCAGGTGTATCGCTGATGACCTCCAACAAGAGGAGGAAGAAAGTATTGAAAGAGATTTAGGAGATATGGTGCTTGTGGTGAAAAGTGTTGAGATAAAAGTGGGAGAACCCGACTCATGTGTCGATCCATATGTGGATGTGAAATTTGGTGACAACGTTTTGAATTTCTTGGTGTACTCGAGGGCACGGATTACCATGATAACACAGTAGTTATATGACGAGACGTGGACAACGAGACCACTTTTACCTCCTGATCGCACAACTGTGTCTTATGAGGGATGCAGAATTGACATAAGTGGGTATGTCGAAGACATTTTGGAATTTGAAGGTCAGAGGATAGCTGGTAAAGTTTGTGCTGCACACAAAGGGTTACACATCTTTGGGTGGTTCCACCAGGGTTTGTTCAGCATGGTCCTCGGGCCAGGAGCGAAGGAGCAGGTACTAGTATTCAAAGAGAATTAACAGTTAGAGATAATAATGAACAAATATCCTCATGTATTTTCTGGGATATTGGGGAAAATCAAACACTTTATGCACAGGATTAAAGTTAAGGAGGGAGCAAGGCCGGTTAAACATAAATTGAGAAATGTACCCTTTAACATAAGAGAGGATCTTGAGAAAGAATTGGAATTATTGTGTAAGAGGGCTATAATTGAATCAATTGACTCCTCAATGTGGCTTTCACCATTGGTTATAGCCCGCAAACACAATTGAGAATTGAGGGTTTACATTGATCTCCATTGTTTCAACAAAGAGATTTGGATTGATTCTCATCCCCTACCAAACTTTAGTGAGTTGTTGACTGGGTTAAAAGAAGCTAAATGGTTCACAAAGTTAGATTTGGCTTTGGAGTACCACCAAATTGAGCTGGAGCCTGAATCAAAACATCTAACAGCATTGGGCCCCGCTTTTTGGAACCTATCAATGTTGCCGAATGCCTTTTGGATGGCTTCAGCAGCATTCGTCTTTCTAAGAAGAATGTGTAATATGCTTAAAGGCATTCAGGGATTATCTACTTTCCAAAATGATGTATTGATCTATGCATCAGACAGAGAATCTCACAATAAGATCCTAGATGAGGTGTTAAAAAGGTTCCAACTCCATGGTGTGGTACTTAGGAGGGACAAGTGTGTATTCTTAACTGAGAAAATTTAATATTTGGGCCAATTTATTTCCAGCCAGAGAATTGAGCCAAAAGCTAATTTGGTCAAGAGTATTATGCAGGCTAAACCTCCAGGAGCTAAAGCAAGGCTTAAACCCTTTCTTGGCATGTGTAAATCCTACTCACGATTCATACAAAACTATGCAACATGTTTACGACTCTTGTCTCGTATGTTAATGAGGAGTGTACCATTTGAATGAATGCAGAGTGCCAACATGTGTTTAAAGGATAAAAGAGCAGTTGATTTCCTCAAAGGTTTTGAAACATAATAACACTGATTTACAGTGTGCTGTTACAGTGAATGCCAGCAATGTGGGGTTGGGTGCTGTTCTCACAGAGGTAAAGGAGACTCAAGTTCAACCAATTGATTATGCTTCTCGTCTGTTGAGTGGTGCAGAGAAGCATATTCAATTATTGAAAAGGAACTCTTGTCTTGCTGGGGAGCGATCATGAAGTTTCGGAACTATTTGTGGGGTAAGCATTTTGTGATTCATACAGATCACAAATCTTTAGTCTACATATTGATTAGAAAGAATGTTCAAGGATTTACACCACGTATTGTGAGACTCTCAACCAAATTACTACAGTTTGATTTGTGCCAGAATATATTCCAGGAGGGAAAAATGTTTGTGCAGATTATCGTTCTTGGTTTTCAGAACGTCTGGAGGAACATATGGAGTTAAGTTGTGAGGAAGACATGGAAGATTGTATTGTTGCATCCATTGATTTACCCCAGATAAGTGCTTTCTCAAAAGAGGATTGGCGCAGTTCATTAAAAAAAGTTACTACACTGGGGGCCTGATTCACAGAACTAACTTAAGACAAAATCCTAAACTTACTACCATTTTGGTATTCACAGAAGGCACTTACTCATTTTGGTATTCACAGAAGGCACTTACTCATCAATGAGTAAGTGTCTTCTGTGAATACCAAAATGAGTAAGTTACTCAAAATGAGTAAGTTACTCATTTTGGTATTCACAGAAGGCACTTACTCATCAATGAGTAAGTGCTTTCTGTGAATACCAAAATGAGTAAGTGCCTTCTGTGAATACCAAAATAAGTAAGTGCCTTCTGTGAATACCACATGGTAGTAAGTTTAGGATTTTGTCTTAAGTTAGTTCTGTGAATCGGGCCCTGGGTGTGGTGATGAAATATGTGGAGTCATGATGGCCTATAGAGAGGAATCTAGATTTAGACTTGTAAACGCTCATCAAAGAAGTGGAAGAATTGTTGTTGAGGATGGTTTGGTATTGAGAGCTGACAAATTTGTTCCACCCATCTCGTTAAGGAACTCAAGCATGGTCCAGGCCCATGAGGGTCAATTGGGCTCAGGAAAACACAAATAGGGACCCTGGGTCTCAGTAAATGTGGAGGAGTGCTGGGGCGTTCCTTTTACAGGACAGTTTCCCTCACCCACCCGTAGGTGGCATGCTTCATCATCATAGGGTAACCTCCTAGTTGCATTGTGGGCTACAATCCCCTCTCTGAGAAGGAGGAGCTCAGGGATGTTTTAATGGTGAGAAAGAGGTCTCCTAAAACCTGTAGATGAGCAGGGTGTGGTGAAGAGTAGAAAAGTGAAAGTATGTGTGAGCTAAAGCTAACTCCAGGTACGCCAATGACTTTATTAGGGCGTCCAAAGGTCAGGATTAAAAACAAACCTACGACAGGCGAGTATTCAACTTGTCACAGGACAGTGAGGGTCGACATGTTTCAGCCTCATACCCTCCGTAGAAGTGTGGCAGCTTTCTTCAGGACCGATGTGAGAAAAGGGTAATATTTTCCCAAAATGCAAAAAAATTAAACCATAAAGAAAGTGGTAAATATATCAGCCAAGGATCCACTAGTGGGTGTATTACCTGAAAAGAGATGATGTGCTAAGATCTCAAACACAGTTGAATCATTGCACTCACTAAATAAATTACTAGTTAGTGTTCAAAACAAAGTCGTTTTAAACCACATTTGGGATGCACAGTTGTCATCCATCATATCTTAGTTGGAAAAACATGATGAGTATATACAGTTTGAGGCTTACCCGTAATGTCAGGTAGTCAATGTCACCTTAACCTCAGCACAAAACTCGAGGTGGCATCTGAGTCCTATCAACTAAAGGACAAGTGGGATTATGGTTGCAATGCAACCTTAACACTTTACAGCACAGTGCAAACAGTTGACTTAAGTCATAATGATCAACTAAATGTAAATGGTGTAATTTCTTTGAGGGAAATGAGCGGCACCTTCAAGAATTGAACAGATGTGTGAACCCAGTAGACTAAAGTGAAACCAGTCCATGAGTTATGCACATTATGAACATATTGCATGGCACTGTAACCGTAGTGTTCCTGCACAGCGCAAAACAAAAAGTCAGCCATTCGTGTGATGTTGGACTATTGCATGGTAGGGCGAGGGTTAGACCAAATAGAGTATCATAACTTGTGCCCTCCAAGGGAAATATGTGAAACGAGCGGACTGGACTCTGCTGTTGGTGCTATTGAATGGTGAGTTGAGTAATCCCTTAGGCTTTACACCTGTGTCAAACCATATACGAAAAGCTACTATTGCGTTCCCAGACCGTCAGAACCGTCTGGTCTAGAGAAACACCTGTGGGACTTTAGATTCATAACCCATAGTATGAAGTAATTGTATGGATTACTTACAGGGCCTGGACTGTGAAATAACAAGGCGCTATTTGGGCCGGACAGCCGCCTATGAGGTGGTCAGTTGCACCCACAGTGGTAACACTTGGGCCCAAAGATCACTCCCCGGGACTGGCTGGGTGTCCAGGAAATGAACAGAGCTAGTCAGGGCAAGGAAGAGAACATACCTGGTCTCTCAGGTGCAGTAGGATCACTGGCAATAGAGTTGTCAGTCCTTTTTACTTCTCGAGTCACGAGCGGGGGAAACTCCGTCCACCCGCATGCGCATCTATCAAGAGCCGGAAACTAAGCTACAGGTTATGGCGGACCATGTAGTTCGTATGGGTCTGTGGGGATTGGAACACCCGCAACTGGAAAGTAGGGCATTCTGGTACAAGTAGTGCTTAATTTTAAAGAAGCAGGACTTGATAAGGGGGATAAAGCAGGCACCAATAACAAGAATCTATAGTAGCAGAGAGAAAGTCTCAAATGAGATTTATCTATTGTGAACAACAAGCTCATTCACAAAAGCAATTAGTGTGGCTCACAAAGGAAATGTTATGTAGCAAGTGTTGCTACAGCACTTCCTATTAAAGCTCAACTTAGATGTAAATCAATAGTGTGAATAAGACATGTCATAGACTATCTAGTGTAGGTGTTGGTAACTACACGTCAATCTATGTGTGACACTTCCTATTAGTGCTCAACTTGTATGAGAATCCCTAGTGTGAATAAGACATGTCATTAACTACCTCGTGTGAGTATTGATAACTTTGTATCAATTCATGTGTGACACTAGGCAGTCACGGCCGGCATGACTCGCGGGTGGGGGGTGGGGAGGTGGAGCGGGGAGGGGGCCGCAGGGGGGGAGGTTTAATTTTAATTATATATTCTTTTAAATAACTTACCTTAGCCGCCCGATCGGATCCCTCATCGTCTCTGCTCCTCGCAGCCGCAGCCTCAGGAAGCAGGAAGCAGGCAGCCTCCCTCCCCTCCCCTGGGACGTCGACCACACAGGCGTCTATGGGGAGGCCGTTTTCTCCATGCAGGCTGCATGCAGCCTATATGGAGAAAATGGCAGAGTGCCCATGACTGGTTTGGTTGGCCTCAGAGGGCCGACCAAACAGGCAAGGCCCGCAACATTGGGCTAGCCACTCCTCCCCTGCCCTGTTGCAGGACCACCCACCCGCCCGCCCCTAACCAAACCCTTCTGCTTTCTCGCAGTACTAAGAGCAGTAACATAAAATGGTGTACCATTTTATGTTACTGCTTCTCGCACTGCAAGAAAGCAAGTGGGGCGCCGCTCCTCCGCCCACATGGAAGAGCCGCTCCTGACACTAGGAGATACAAATGTACAGCCTCATTATGGGTGCCCTGTAGTGTGGAACATTACAAAGGTACTATCTGGCGGGACAACTCACTGTTGTTGGGTAGTGAGTAATAGATCATTGCTGAGCATGGTCATAAGGGTATATTTAAATTTCCCATGTCAGGACTGTGCTAGACAAAACCATGGGATTTCATCATTCAGACCTAAGCTGGCACTTTGCAGCCTGAACACCCATCGCTGCTCCCTCCTAAGGAGGTATTGGGTTATGCTTGTGATGGTTTGGGGGATCATACGTTTGTCCAGTGCTGTCCATTTTAGCTCATTTGCACTGTGCCCTTTCTCCCAAAAATGTGTGGTTATTTTGGTAGCCTGTTTCTTGCAGTGAATGGTGCTTTTGTGTTCCATGATGCGCGTTTTGATCTTCCTTTTTGTCATACCCACACACCTCAAACCACAGGGGCATGTAATCAGATAGACCAGGCGATCTGAGTTGCAATTAGTATGATGTCTTTGCTTTCATGGTATGTCTGTACCTATGTCAATATGTGTTGATTGATAGGTTTGGGAACACACACTGAAAGACCCACAAGGAAAATGCCCTTTAATAGGTGGAAGACCCAAAGGGTATCTTGTCGATTCATGTTTTTAGTCTGCGGTCGAGTGTGTACCAGTTTGTCTTTCAAATTTGCACTTTGTTTGAATGCAAACATAGGTCTTGATAGAGATTGTGATCCTTTTTTAAAATAATGTTTTATTGATTATACAGTCGCAAGGAGCAGTTACATCATATATCTTGTAAAAGATTTGCTGGTGAATGAAGAACATTCAATGGGAACTCAACCCCCCACCCACCTCCACCCAGGTGCAGCTCAGGGGTGGTGACATACTGACTCTGCCACCTAACTAGAGATATGTAAGCAGCAAGGCGGTTGTACGTTATACTTATAATGTTCTTCATAGTACTATTCTCTGGTCTCTGGATGGAAGCCAAGGTGTCTCATCATATCCATTTCTATCAGTGCTCTTTTCCCGTATTCTCAGTATCTGTTGTGTGGCCCTGTGCTCTCAGCGTCCCCATATCAGTGCACAAATCTAAAAGCATCTGCCTCCACACCCTAAGGTCCTCATCTAGTCGCTTGTCCTGTAGGACAAGTTTCATTCTGACCTCTTCCGCCACTGTCCATTCCGACACATCTCACAACCACTCTCCATGTCCCGGAGGGCGTGCATTCATCTATCTGATACCTATCCTCCTCTTGGCTAGCACTAGCCCCAGCATTAAGAATCTATGGCTAAGTTTCTTTTTAACAGGGGTGGGGATAAGGCCCAACAGTACTTCACGGGGCGTACCCTCAAACTCCCAGCCGGTAGCTTGTTTTAGGGTCCGCAGGGCCTCCCTCCAAAAGGGAACAATGTCTGTGCAGATGCACACCATATGTAGAAAGTCAGCCCCAGGCGTTCCGCATCTCAGACACCAATCTGGTCTCCTAGGGTAGATGGCATGCAGGATTCTGGGGGTGAGGTACAATTGGTGAACGTAGTTGTATTGTATAATCTTAAAGTGAGCATTGGAGCTAACCGTGCGTGTCCCTTCGTGAATCTTATGCCATTCGCGTGGTGTCAAGTCCTCCCCCAACCCTTCCTCCCATCTGATATACATCTTTGGGATGATCACTCGGGAGTCTTCTCGAATCCCTCTGAATAAGTGTGTGATATGTTTCCCGCCTCCTGTCATATCTAATAGTCTGTTCAGTGTCTGAGAGGGTACTGGTTCGTCTGGGAAACTGGGCCAGAGCTCAGGGGCAGTGGCCGCCATCTTGGTACACTGTAAGTATTATCCCGTGTCCAGGACAAAGGAGTCCATTGCATCCTCATGAGTAATAAACTGCCCCCACAGGTATAAGTCGCCCAGCACTCCGTATCTTGATCATTTCCATTTTTGCATATACATGGAGTTCTCCATGTCAACAAAGGGTTTGAGTGTGCATATTGGCATATCTCTTGCATAGGGGGCCCTGCGCAGGACTACCCTGACCATCCGCTCCCAGATCCGACCCATTTGTCTGACTAAGTAGGAGTGGGTGTCCGGGATCTGTGCTCCGCACATGAGGAGCTCCGGCAGACGTCGGTGTCCACCCAGTTCGCCTAGCAATCTTTTCTCCCAGTTATCTTCCTCGTCAAACCAGTGAACCGTGTGTTGGAAGTGTGCTGCCATATAGTAGAACTCCAAGTTAGGGAGTTCAATGCCCCCTTATTCCCAGGTTTGTAGCAACATGTGCAGCCCTATTATTTTCCATTTTGTGGACCACAATAGGTCCACGAGGATACTGTTGAGCTCTCTAAAATATCGCTGAGAGATCTCGTATAAGGTGTCGTGCAAGATTTAGAACAGTGATGCAGTATCACCCTTTTTACTAGGGCCGTCTTCCCCATCAGTGTTAGAGGGAGGTCTCCCCAGAACCAGACAGAAGCATGCACCCCGATGAGCACTCTCCCTATGTTTAAGTCTAAGAATCTTTGCTTCTCAGTGGCTATCGTAATTCCCAGGTAGCGCACTCCCTCCAGACACCACGGCAGTGCAAGCCTGGGGAGCAGCATGGGGTCTGTTGCTGCCAGTGTTCCAAGTGGCATAAGTTGCAACTTCCGGGCGTTCACAGAGAGGCCAGATACCTCTGCGGATTCCGACAGCGCCGACAATAATACCGGTAGTGCCTCAGTCGGTTCGCGCAGATGCACCAGGACATCATCCACATAAAGTGAAATTGTGTGCACAGATCTCCCCACTGTAATCCCCCAGGACGCAAGTCTGTGCCGAACAGTGCCGCCAGCGTCTCCATTGCCACCACGAACAGTATCGGTGATAGGGGGCAGCCCTGCCTCGTGCCTCGGCACAGTGGGAAGGACGCCGAGACCAAGCCTCCTGTACAGACTCTGGCGGTCGGCGCTGCATCCAATAACTTAAGCCACAGAACGAATTTGGAACCAAAACCCATTTTCTCCAAGACTTGCCAGACGTAACCCCAGCCGACTGAATTGAAGGCCTGCTCTATATCGAGAAAAGCTAGTGCGTATGGGCTGACCCGCAATTCAAGGGTATGGAGAATATGAAACAACCTATGTAAATTGAACATGGTGCTCCTCTTGGGGATGAACTCACCTTGGTCCTCTTGTACAAGAACAGGCATGTAGGGTAGCATTCAGGACGTCAGCAGGCCACTCAGTATTTTGGTATCAACATTTAGCATCAAAAGGGTCTGTAGGACTTCACATTGTCCATCGCCTTGCCCGGCTTGGGCACAAACACTACAAGTGCCTTGCACATGGTATCTGGGAGGCGTCCCAGTCTGGATGCCTCTCCATATACCTCTAATAATTTATCGACCATCAGATCGGTGTATTTATGATAAAATGTAGTGGGGCGGCCATTGCCCCCCTGTGTTTTAGCCGTCTTTTGGTTCTTCAGCGAGGCAAGGAGTTCTTCTTTGCTCAAGTCTGCCTCAAGTTTGTCCCTATCCTCTGGTTTCAGGCAGGGCAGTTCTAATCCTGTCAGAAAATCTGTCCCACTTTGGTCCGTTGTCGTCGCCCCCTCAGTCATCTAGCACTACGCCACGCATATGGCACCACTCCTCCAGTCTATGGGGCTGTGCCAGGAGTGTCTTTTCCACATCTGACAGTTTGGATTCATCTCATTCTCTTGGAAATAGTGGTCAGAGCCTTCTGGACCATGGCCACAAATTGGGGGTCTGTCAATGCCTCCACCCATAGGTGCCATAGCGGCACTGCAGGGCGTGGTTGTCCTCTTGCCAGGGAAACCAGCAGGGGGAGTGGTCTGAGACATACCTCGCCAGTCAGGACAGCAAGGCCTGGGGTCAAGAGACTGTAATCTAGTCTACTATATGTACCTGCTGCCGGCGTATAGAATGTTCTAGTACTCAGGTGTCTCTCCCTCTATACGTCCAATAACCCCAAATCTCGCATCAATGTCTGTAGTTGTGATCTCATGTGGGGTTTCATATGTGCTTTTGGGGGCTTGCGGTCTAGTGTTGCATCTAGTACATAGAGATTGTGATCCTTTGTTCAGAATTTTCAAGTTCCTGTTGATTGATTTTTGAATGAGACCCGACGTGCTACTAAAGGTATTAACGCACACAAGTTTGTCGATAGGTTCCTTGTTGGGACGAGCTTCAAGTAGAGCCTCATGGTTGTTTTTTCTACCTCTTTTTGCAGAACTTTATAACAGTGATTGTGGGTAATGACGTTCAATCAATTGTAGTTGTAGGTTTGCTGCATGGCTTAGTATTTATTCACATCTGAGCAATTACGTCGTAGCCTTAAAAATTGACCAAGTGGCAAATTGTCTTTCACGGACTTCAGATGGTGGCTTGAATAGGGCAGTAGTGCATTTCTGGCCATTGGTTTCCTATATAACTCTGTATGTAAGGTCCCTTTGGAAACATAGATCAGCTGGTCTAGAAAAGGGAGGGATTCCTGACTATATATTATATGTGTTGAGCCACTGCTGAAAGGAGGCTATAGTTTCCGCAGTCCCACGCCATATGACCAAGATGTTGTCAATGTAGTGCTTCTAAAGGAGGATATTGGAGAAAAAAGGATTTGTAGGAGTGAAGTGCAGCTCAGCGTCATGCTTCTTGCTCCTTGACCTTGACACAGATGATCGTACCATACGATTGTCCGTGCCAAGGAACAAGATGCTGAGCTGCACTTTCTCTTGGCACTGATTGACTGAAAACAAGGCTTGAATTGCACAATGCGTTCCAGCTAAGAAAGCTGAGTAGCATGCCTGTGTCGCTGAAGGCTACCGTGGACAGTGTCCGTGTGATGAGAATGTAGCTTGGAGCGTAGGAGAGGCTCCAGCCCCTGGTCGGCTGCGAGGTGAGGTCAGGTCAGTGTGGAGCCGCATGCTGTTGGATTGTGATCACAACTTGAGAAATATCGGAGGCGTCAATGTAGTTGGCTGCCTGGTGCCTCCAGACCGAGACTCATGCATGCACCTGCAGCTGGTGAGTTTCCCCCGTAAGGGGCAGAAGGGACCTGCCCTCAATTGTAGTCTCAGCCCAAGAGGGTAGAGGGGCGGAGCGCTGAGGCCTCTGGGTGACTGGGGACAAAATGCTATGGTGACTGCTTCCTCTGGCTAACTTTCCCTTCATTAGGGGTGGGCGAGTGGAGCAACTCCACCTGCTTGCGGAACAAGAGGAATTTCACTGAGTTTTTATACAACTCCATGGAATTCCACGTAGTGCAACTCTATGAGCTCCACCCACCCCTAGGGTTTTCCTCCTACACTGGTATCTGACAATGGCACTCCGTTTATGTCTAGAGAAGTAGAGTTGTTCTTGCAAGCTAGTGGTATCAAGCATCTTAAAAGTTCCTTATATTATCCCCAAACCATGGTTTGATTGACAGAATGAACAGAGTGTTGGGAGAGTGTATCCAAACGGCAATTGCCAACAAGTGCGTAGTGGTAAATGCTATCAAGTTAATGTTGTGGTTTTAACGCACCACTCCGCATTCATCTACTGGAGTTTCACCTTTCGAGTTGTTGCATGGGAGAAGGGCTCCTAATTGTTTATGTCCTGCATGGATGAACCAGTGAATAAAGGTGAATAAAAGTGATTTGTTGAAATAGGGTGTCAGATGGAGAGTTGAGAAAACTCAAGAGAGACAGAAAAATATGATGAAAGGAAGAGTAAAAGAAACAGTTTACAAAGTAGGAGAGGGGTTTTGTGTGTCCAAAACTGTACATGTAAAGAAAGGTGGAACTAAGTTTGGTCCACCGATCAACATTTTGGAAGTGAAGGGGAATAGTGTCGAAGTGGAGGATGGACAGTGGTGGAATAGTGGAAGTGCAGTAAAAATAAGAGCTAAAGAGGGAGCTGTGGACAAGAATGTTGTGGAGGCAATGATGGTATGTTCAGGGTAAAGCCATCAGTGACTGGTGTAAAGCCATCAGTGTCTGGAAGATGTGACGGAGTTAGTGTAAAGATCAATAAGTCTGGATCTAGTTCATATGTGAGACGCAGTGGTGGGTTGAGGGCACTAACCATAGATTTAGAGTTTGAAGTTAGTTTCATTCTAGTTATTTTATGTCTTTAAAAAAAATGTTGGTGTGTTTTTTTTTTGGTTTGTTTTTGACCTTACTGTGGGACTTTGTTATAGTTGCTTTGCTTGCCTTAGCGTTCCATTCTTATATATAGTGTTTTTGGTTTTATAATTGTGAACTTACTTATCTTTAGAAAAGGGAAAAGCTATGTGGTATCAATGTCTTTGAGCACATGCAATACTGTGTCTATTGTTCAGGATTCCATGTGGAATGCGTTATTCAAAGAGATGTCAGTTGGTGAAGGGCATGTGGGCAGCTCGCCAGTTTGTATCCTAAATAAATTCACCTTCTTACACACCTGGAGTCTTTAGAGTTTGTAAGCCACAACAGTTATTTATCTGGTGCGATAAATAGCACCTATTATGAGCTCATGGGGAATAACATGTGGATTTTGGTGTTTAAGCACCAAAATCCGCATGATACGGTAAATACCATATGTTTTCCCCCATTAAATTTCGGCAGTTTTGACCTGCTGAAATTTAACGAAGGTCGAGTTATTGAAAGCATATGATAATTATCAGATGCATTAAACACCCTCAAACTTGTAATTCCGACCCATGCTTTAAAAGGAGTTTACACATGGGTTGGAATATTAAGAGGAACTCCAAATTAGGCCCTAAGAAGTATAAAAAAGAAAAAACAAGATAGCAGGCCTTTTCCAACTATGGACCCAGGATCTGGAATAGCCATATCAATCAGGACTGCCCCAACGCTGATCCAATTTATGACATAGTTGAAGCCTCATCTCTTTAAAGAACACTACATCACTAACCCTGGGCGTAGTTCGCGTAGTAGCGCTACGTGTAGCTACGCGAAGTGCACTTCTCACTACGCGAGCTACGCGTAGCACTACGCGAACTGCGTTGTGCGGTAGGAAATGCTGTTCGCAATGATTGCACAGTGCCGGATGCTTGTCCGCACTGTTCAATCATTGCAAACGGCATCTTGCACAGTGCAAGCGGTCGTTTTCTGCCGCTCAAGTAGATTTGTACTCAAGCTGCAGTTTTCTCAACGCGGACTGGTAGTTTCTCATCGCGAGCGGTCGCGAGCATACGCGACCACTCGCAATGAGAAACCTGACCTCCCCGCGTTGAGAATCTCACCGGGAGGTTTATTTTCCACGCTCGCGATCGGCAACTTGATGTTGCTGATCTTGAACGAGGAAAAAGTCTCACCAGGATGTCATTTTGCTCGCTCGCGGTCGTCAACTTGACGTTGAGGACCGCGAGCAAGCAAAAAATGCCCGCTACGCTACGCGTTTTTGCACTGTGCTACGTGCAATTCGCGTAGCGCGTAGTTGCACAAACTACGCAAACTACATGAGCGTAGCGTAGTTTTCCGCCCAGGCCTATACATCACAATGCTTTGACCGTCCACAACTGAGCTTCAGTTTCCTTTCCTATACCTCGGTGACTTTAAGCTTGCCTTTGACTATGTACAGCTCTCCTCTGCCTTTTGGCTACATTCATGCTATAGAAATACCATATATATGCATACATACATGTATAGTATTGGGAGATTACTCAGCTGTCAAGGGTAGGTCCTGTGGATATTCATAGGCAAGAGTCAGTGCTAAGGTCAGATACTAGTACAGCCTGAATTCTGGATAAAAGAGGGTGCCAAAGATGCATGCACTTGAGGGAGTCCTGGGGGTCACTGAGACAGATGACACCTGGAGGTGGGTAGCAGGGGTTATTGGTAGGGATCTGGTGGCAAACTGTAAGGGTTATGATCATGAAGCAGACACTGACTGCTTGAGATCAACCCAATGTTGCACATATTAGGTATTTGTGTTTTGTTGCATCGTAATTCAAATCTCACCTTCCCTATCAACACCCGAATCTTTGAAACACTGAATCTTATCAGCCAGTTTTCTTATTCACCTAGCATAGTGGACTTTACGAGCAACTCTTGGTTCATATAATTCTTGGAACTGCATGTAAAATCTATGGGGCATATTAGCAAGAACATGCGATAAATATCACAAACCTTGCTTAGCGCGCCTTTTTTTATCGCCGGCTATCGCTGGATATTACCGCGGAAATAACATGCTATTAGCAAGGTTTATCTCCATTGCGATAAAATATCCAGCGATAGCGGCGAAACCCAGCTTTAACGCGAGAAATCCAGCGATAAAATCCTATCGCTAATTCTGGGGACTTAACCTTACAATCCACCTCCCATTGACTTTCATTGCTAAGTCATGTTTTTATCAGTTCTAAAAAACAAGCGCTAATCGGGGTTAGCGCGCGTTTTTTTATCGCTTCGCGGGTATTGCTAATAGGCGATAGGTATGTAAGCGACTGTTTTCTGTCGCTTTTAGTTGGGAACGCCTACCTTGCATGTCATTAGCGATAATTATCGCTGACATGCAAGGCGATGTAAAACCCGGCCGCTATCGCCGGAAAGCTGTCGCTAACGCCTGTTAGCGACAGCTTGCTAATAGGGCGTTAAAAATATCGCCGCTTTAGCGGCAAAAAGTGCCGCTAAAGCGGCGATAAAGCCCTTGATAATATGCCCCTATGTTTTTTTATTGGGAAAAGTGCTCTTTAAAATTAATTGTTCTAAAAATATTTCTTGAGATGGGAACCCTTCCAAAATCTCCTTAGAGAATCAAAATCCCTTGCTAAAATGAAAATCTCACTGTAATATTGGGCTGGTATTTAACTTTTCTTTTTCCCAGAGCTACTTTTAGCTCTCTGGCCTGCCCTATAGAAGAATTTGAATCACTTATATAACAGCTAGGTTTCAGCTTAATTCTTTACCTGTTCAAAACATGACGAACTATTCAGCCTAATAGGGTCTTTGCCTTAGCTTTACCAAGCAAGTAGGGGCTGAAAAGTCCAATCATAAATTTCACTCTCTTTTTAGGGTTGAGCCTGCAAGAGCATGTGCTAGCGCATGCGTCTTGCTTGCAAGACACTGTTGTTAACAAAGAAGGGCTTGGAGCCCGCCCATTGCTTACCATTTGTTGGCCTGCGTGGCACTCTTCTTTACAGTCTCGTAATTCATCACTGCAGGCCTAACATATTTATTTGAAAAGTTTTATAAAGCACGAACAAGACCCTTACGGGTATCAGAGCGCTGTACAGATGTGGTGAAAGCACGAATAAAACCAAGCACAATGTTACAAAAGGTGTAGTTGAGTCCCAACAACGGCAAAGGGGGAAACAATCAAGGTCAGGGGTTGGAGAGATGGCCCGCCCCGAACATTCTCAGAATTGCAATAGAGCAAGATACCCATTTAACAGACAAGCATACAATAAATCGAAACAACGGTGTAAAATAAGGGTCACATTTGTAGACAGAGCATGAGAATAAGTTGATGATGTCAGTGTTCACTCAAGAATAGCCGTTTGACCTGTTTCTTAAAAGATGCCGTGGAAGGTTTTGATCTGATCTCAGGAGGTAGAGCGTTCCAAATTCTTGGAGCAAGACCAGTGAAGGCCCGATTGTAAGATCTTTTCTTTTTGAATTTGGGAGGTTTTAAAAGTAGGGTGGGCATACTTCTTAAGATCCGACAAGAGCCCGATAGTTCAAGCTTATTTGCCAAGTATACCGGGGTGTTGTGATGTAAGGCTTTATGCATCAAGCAAGCTATCTTGAAACGTATCCTGGCTTCAATAGACAGTGATGAGCCTGGCCGATGCGTTTAGAGTAGTTTTGAGCGGGGCCAAGCTAGTTTTGGGAAACACAGCAAGGGTCACCAAACCAAATTCCATGCGAGAGATAACAAGGGATTGTACAGCAGGCCTGATGTCTTCGGGAGGCAGGAAAGGCTTGATTTTCCTAAGGGTGTTGAGTTGGAAGTTGGCTCCCCTGATAGTTGCACTGATGTGCGCTTGCATATTTAGGTATTTGTCCAAGGTGATGCCTAACGATTTAGCAGAGTCAACCACATGAGGGGTGCAGTTAAGAGCAGTGAGTTGATTAAGCCAGATCAGGGTAGGTTCAGAGTGGTTGGGTGGAGCAATCAGAATGAATTCAGTTTTGAAAGTATTTAACAGAAGATGGTTCTGGGCTAACCATTGTTGAGTTTGTGAGAGAGCATCATTTAGCGTTTTTATGTCTTCTTGAGAGGAGATCTTCAAGTACAGTTGTGTGTCATCCGCATACATGTGGTACTGAATGGTAGAGTGGTTCAGAATGACGGTCAGTGGTTCCATAAAAAGGTTGAAAAGAGTGGGTGAGAGTGCGGATCCTTGCGAAACTCCAATCGTAACAGGGGTACTGGTTGCAAGGGCGTGGTTAATTTTGATCCTTTGTGAGCGGTTATGTAAGAAAGAGGCAAACCAATTTAGGACCGGGCCCGGAGACCCATCCTATGTTGAAGAAGAGCAATCAAGTTTTCATGTTTGATGGTATTGAATGCTGAGGATAGGTCAAGAAGGATCAGGAGACAAGGGACATTTTGATCAAGGGATCTTAAGGCGTCATCCACAATGTGCGTTAATGCTGTTTCAGTACTGTGCCCTACTCTGAAACCCGACTGGTGGAGGTCAAGGAGTTGAAATTTCTCGATGTGGTTGCATAGCTGTGAATGAACGCATTTCTCGAGCAATTTAGCTAGAGTCATGATGCTGGTGATAGGTCGGAAGTTGTTTGGATCAGATAAATCAGAATTGGGCTTCTTAGGGATGGGAGTAAAATGCCCCGTCTTGAGGCAATCAGGGATCCTTCCCTGTATGAGAGATTCATGAATGATCCGGGACCACAGAGGGAGAATGGCCGAATAGAGATCTTTAAAAAACTTAGCAGGTAGTGAATCACTGAAATGGTTGGAAGGTTTAAGGGACGCCATGTTGTGGAGCAGCTCCGTGACATCTGGAAGGAGAAAGGAATTCCAGGAGGCGTTGTTTTTGAGAGACCAACCATTGGGTATGGACACTGCTGAAGGTTCTGCCCACTCAGCTGATGATGCAGTGAGGTTCAGAGGTTGCAAAATGGGAGTGTCAGGAAGCAGCTCCAGTTCAATTTTCTTAGTTTTTTCAGCGAAGTGTACTGAGAAGTCCTCCACACTAGGAAGCAAGGAGAAGGGAGTTGAGATAGAGTTGGAAGAGTGGTTAGCTTGTTGCTTGATGATTTCAAAGAGCTTCTTGGGTCTATTCTTAGCGCCATCCAGCTGAGCCCTGAGGTGGTCTGTTTTAGCAATGCGGATGTGTTTGTTGTAAGTACTTCTCACCTTCCTTAGCTGAATGAGGCTTGAAGAGGAGGGTGTGTTTCTCCAACGTCTCTCTGCGAGTCTAAGATTACGCCGCTCATCATTTAGGGCATCATTAAACCAAGGTTTGGATTGTTTGACTGGAATCCTTTTGAGTTGCTTCGGTGCAATAGTATCAAAAATGTTAGCCATAGTGTTAATGTAGTGATCAGAAAGATCGTCAAGGTTGATCGTGTTCGGAGGGGGCTGAAGCCTATTTTTGGTGATGGATGTTAGAGCCTTGATGTTGATGTCTCTCAAATTGCGAGACAGTTGTTTAGCTTTAATAGGTTGGCCCTGTCTGCACGATACCTTTTCCAATATGTGGAAGGAAATTTGATGATGATCTGACCAATCACAGTGTAGGATGTCACCCAGTTGTATGCTATTGTCTTTGGCAATGATAAGGTCGAGAGTGGCGCCCTTGTTGTGGGTAGGTCCCTTACAGACCTGTGAGAAGTTGAGATCGGAGAGGAAAACCTCAAAGGAGCAGACTAAAGGATCATTTGTGTCATTCCAGTGGAGGTTAAAGTCTCCAAGGAAAATATGGCTGAGTTGGTCCAAACTTGAGCTAATGACCTCCATGATTTGTTCAATGAAGATCAGATTATCACCAGGAGGATGGCAAATCAAGTGAAGCACACAGGCAATCTTGCCCTTATTCCAAATTTCGATGACTAGTTGCTCACAAGAAGACATCGAAGCACTTTGCGATTGCTTAATAGTGAGGCTGGTGGGATGAATGCATGCAATGCCCCCCGTTTTAGCAAGTCAATTGCGTCTGATAATGGCGTAATCAGGAGGGATTAAGATGTCGAGGACAGGTGAGGAGGCATCATTGAGCCAGGTTTCAGTGAGAATCAGAAGGTCCAAGTCTTGCAAAATGATGAGCTCCGAAATATCCGCTGCATGTTTCACCGCCGATCTGCAGTTGAGTAGCATCGATTTGATGTGATGGTTGGTAGTGATCACTTCATGATGAGAAGTAGTTATTTGAAGTAGGTTTTCCTTGTTAACCGATCTATGGTTGACACTAGGTTCCCTGTCTGGGTCCGAGGTAATAGTAGGGATGTTGATAGTAGAGATAGAGGAAGAGAGAATCCTATAGTCACCGTACGAGAATAAAAGAGCGACAGTGTCCTCCTCCGATAGCTGAGGATGGAATATATGGGGCCTTGAATGGTGGTTAGGGAGAGGCCTAGACCTCCAGCTAGAGCTAACAGGTGAGTGGATAGAGGCTTGATTGTCACCAGCGTAGAACATTTTCTGTGGCTTGTGGTGATCGGTCCACTGGGAGGGGTGTGTATTCCAGTGCTTCTCCGTCTTCATGGAGAACTGTAGAAGGGTCTGCATGATCTCTTTAACAGTAAGGAGATCCTGCTTGAGGTCAGCAATCTTCTTCTCAAGGCAAGGGCGGAAAGTGCACTCCTCAGCTGACCCCGAATGAGACAATGGGTCTGACCCCACTGTGGGAGGGTTATTAGAGGGTAGAGTACATCCCGAACCACATTTACAGGGAAAGATAGAATCCTGCTTGCAAAAGATCTCAAGATCCCTCCAGGAAGAAGGATTAGCCTGGCGGGGCTTAAGATTGGGTGCACAGGGGAGCTGAGCAGATCCTGGATTGGGAGTAGTAATGGGCAAGGTGGATTTAATAGAGGAGATAGGTGATGCACAGTAGGAAGAGGATGGAGTGTGTGGGTTACGAGGCGACAGACTGGAGACAGCAACTAGGTCCAAGGCCCTCGAGATGGTAACATCTGTTCCTAGGGGTAGAATAGCAGGGTTATCATGGATGTTTGTGCTGGTATAGTGCCCGAACCCACTGTTGTTGGAGATCATGGAGCGAACAGTGGAAGACGAGGGTGACATGAGATTTGACGGTAGGAGTGGGAAAGGAGGAGAGGTATTAGGGACAGCAACTTGGTGGTAGGCACTCGAGTAGGATATATCAGAGTCCAGGTGAGGACTAACAAGGTTGTCTGGGATGGGGGTGTGGGTTATATACACATCCTCCGTGGTGTTGGAAAGAGTAGACCAAGATGGGGACCCAGAATTGGGTGAAGAAGAGGCGAAAGGCACAGCAGGTGCAGATAATGTGGGTAGACAGCTAAGATGGAGAGGGGCCGGGTTGTGGTTATTAAGTGAGTTCTTAATCCTCAGAAAGATAGAGTCAAAGCGCTTGAGGTTCAGGTCCGAAGCTTGAATAAGGATGTTCCCAATATTATATAGGGAAATAGTCAATTCAGCTTTAAGGGCAGGTGAAGGTAGTGTGGTTAAACGGAAACCGTGTGGAGTTTTGGTCAGCTGTTTGGATCGAAGCTCAGAAATTAGAGACTTTCTCCACTGGGCTCTTCTGTTAGTGTAGAAAATGAAGTCTGTCACCACAGTGCCCTTAGCAGAAATATATGTGTCAGAGATAAGGGTTTCAGGACATCATTTGAGGAGATTGTGTTTGAAGGTCTTTTTCGCATTCTTCGACAAGTTGGAGGGGTAGATAATCTTAAAAGAATTCAGACCTACTTGTGCAAGGTGGTCAGAGGAGCAAGAGGCATGTTGGGCCATGATGAGGGAAGCGGACAGAGAGAGGTGGTGAAATAGAACCGTTAGAGGAGAACACTTAGAGAAAGAGGAGGTAAGGAAGACCAATTAGAGGGGGTCACTTAGAAATGGAGGAGGAAGAGAAGTCAAATTAAAGGAGAGCGCTTAAAAGTGAGCAGAGGGTTGGAATTAAAGGAGAGCACTTAAAAGTGAGCAGAGGGTTGGAATAAAAAAAAAAGAAACCTAGAATGCCTGAGGTAGCCTTAGTCCCATCATTATTTATTATTTTCACTGAGCTCCTCACTGGGATCCTAGAATGCCAGAGGTAGACTTAGTCCTATTTCTATTTCCATAGTAGACTTCACAGGTACAGAGTCCTATGTTCCTTTCGGCAGCCCCAGGAAGCCATCTTAATCTACTTCTTGATAAGGCCAGGGAAGCGAGGAGCAGGATGAGGGACCCCTAAAATGGAGGAACTAATTTCCGTTCCTTTCTGTGGAGCAGGGACTAAGCACTGATTGATTCAACTTAATCAGTGCCAGTCCGCTGCTCCCTATGTGATTGAGGTACCATTTTCGTCTTTTTAACTTTTAGTGCCATGCAAACAGAAGGTGTGTGACTGGCAAAGACATTCCTAGCAGGACAAACAAAATTGCAAATATTTATTTTCTATAGTTGACTTTTTTTTTTGCCAAGTCTTCTTTTCTCACTTTGCACTCATGTTTTCTTTTGTTTTAGCTTTTGGGAGCTGTTCTCAAAAGATAAGGATTATCTTGTTCTCAATATTGCAAAGCGACATTGTTTCTTTCTTATGTGTAATTTCTGAAATGATGCTTTAACACATAATTGTACAGTACACTCCAATCCACCCCGCTCCCATCCGTCGATCCAATCCAAAACAATCTGCCCCACTCCAATCTGCCCCACTCTAATCCGCCCCACTCCAATCTAAAACAATCTGCCCCACTCCAATCCATCCCACTCCAATCTGCCCCACTTCATTCCCAAAAAAATCTGCCCCACTCCAATCTTCCCCACTCTGACCTGGCCTAATCCAATCTGCCCCACTCCAATCCAAAATAATCTGCCCACTCCAATCTGCCCCATTCCAATATGCCCCACTCCAATCCACAGCAATCGGCTCCACTTCAATCCATGCCACTCCAATCTTCCCCACTCCAATCCAAAACAATCTGCCCCACTCCAATCTGCCACACTTCAATCTGCCACACTCCAATCCAATTCACCTCACTTCACTCCACCCTCCCCCAACACACTCCAATCCACCCCACACCAATCCAATCCACCACAATCCAGCCCAATCCAATCTACCCCACTCCAATCCAGTCCACCTCACCTCAATCTAATCCACCCCACTCCCTCTCCAATCAACCCCAATCTACCCCACTGCAGTCCAAAACAATCTGCCCCACTCCAATCCAAAGCAATCTGCCTCACTCCAATCCTAAACAATCTGCCTCACTTCAATCCAAAACATTCTGTCCCACTCCAATGCAAAGCAATTCACCCCACTCCAATCCAAAACAGTTTGCCCCACTCCAATCCAAAACATTCTACCTCACTCAAATCTGCCCCACTCCAATCCAATTCAGTCTGCCCCACTCCAGTCTGCCCCACTCCAATCCAAAACAATCCATCCCACTTTAATTTGCACCACTCCAATCCACCCCAATCCAATCCACCCCACTCCAATCCAATCCACCCCATTCCAATCAAATCCACCCCATCCCAATCCAATTCATTCGACCCCAATCCACCCCACCCCACCCCAATCCAATCCACCTCACGTCACCTCAACCCAATCCAATCTACCTCATTTCAATCCACCCCAATCCACCCCTCAATCCAATCCACATCACTCCAATCCAATCCACCCCACTGCAATCCAATATAGTCCACTCCAATCCACCCCACTCTAATCCACCACACTCAATCCAGTCCACCTCACTCCAATTCAGTCCACCCCATTGCAATACAATCTACTCCATTCCAATCCACCCCACTCCAATCCATCCCACTCCAATTCACCCCACTGCATTCCATGTCATTCCATCCCACTCCTTTTCACATCACATCACTCCATTCCATCCCACTCCAGTCCACCCCACTTCAGGTTACCCCACTCCAATCCAGTCCACCACCCTCAATCATTTCATCCTCAATGCAATCCCCCACTCCAATCCCCCATTCCACCCCAAACCAATCCAAAGCAATCCAACCCATCCCATCCCACTCCAATCCAATCCACCCACTCCACTCTAATCCACCCCACTCGAGCCCACCCCACCTCACCCCAATCCAATCCACTCTACCCCTCCTCAGTCCACCCCACAGCAGCGGTTTCTGTCCAAGGGCATCGGGGCTCCGCCCCCTTTACATTTATAGTAAAAACATTGCAACCATAGCAATGCTAAAAATCTGTTTTGATACAGTCTAGTTGTTAGAACTTGGGGCACTGTCTGCCCCGCTCACTGAGTTGTTGCATGGAGCATCCAGTCATAGTCTCCACCCCCTGATGACGTGGGGGTAAAGTTAGCCACAGGCATTTCAGATGGAAGCCCTGTAGCATTAATCCTCCACGTCAATAAGGGAGTGGAGAGCATTGTCACCCCACCCTTTCCCAACTTGTCACAGGGTGGGTTGAGACCCACCCTGTGACAGTGAAGGAGTCAGCAGACCGGGCGGGCACCTCAGCAGAGTAAGGTAAAAAAAGTTTTGTAATAAATTAATTGTAATTGGGCTCGTTTCAGGGTCTGGTGGTGGTCTTGCTGCTGGCCCTTGTATAGTCAGTCTTCCTAGAGCTGAGTGAGAGTGCTGCGCAGAGACAAGTGTAGCAAGCCTAATGAATGTGCCCTGCTTTTTTCACTTTCGTCAGCGTTTATGAGGCACAACCTTGGGCCCTCATGCATATTTTAAAAATGTCCCAGCCATAGTTCTCAGGTTGGGTATGTAAATTATAAATATAGTCTAACGATCTTGAACCTTGTGGGCATGATTCGGGACATGACGGAGCCACCGAAGAGGTGAGAGCAGCTACACTGGCAGCAGGGTTAGTGTAATACAGCCCTGTGAGACTGCAGGGGGCAGGGAGAAGTGCCCAGACCAGGAGGCTAACACAGCCTGGCCTGGCCTGGTCTGGTTAACTGCAGATGCACAGACACAGGATGGAGGAGAGGGCCCAGCTGCCCGGGGTGTGAAGAGAGATACCATGCCCAGCAGGGGATGATTCCAGATGGAGCAGAGTGAGAGCGCTGCTCACAGACAAGCCTAATAATGAATGTGCCCTGCTTCCTTTACTTGCGCATATGAGGCACAACCTTAGGCTCTAATGTATGATATTTAACAAAAATTCTGACATCCATAGTTCTCAGCAATGTATGCAAATATACAAATGAGGTTTTGAATCTTGTGGCATTGGGGCATGAAGGAGACACTGAAGAGGCAAGAGCAGCTGGTGGCTTAGTGGACCAATGTGTCCACTGTAGGACCTGTGTTTGACCTCATGGTCACAGGTTCAAATGCTGGTGGGTCCATTCAGCCTTTCATCCTACTGAGGTTGATAAACTGAGTACCATTGAGTTGGGTAACAATAAACATCTGTTATTCAGCTCCAAGATGCCCATGGGTGAATGTACACTTTTGCAAATACACATTATGTTATGTTAGGGACTGTTTAAATGGCAAAACAGATCTCTCTTTTTATTTAACAGAAAACAGAATTTTTGGTTCTCTGCGAATTTTGGAAAGTTTATTAACTGTTCTATACACAGGACATCATGCAGATTGCAATTATTAGCCCCTACCTATCCTATTATCCTCAATATATCAGCCTGACATTGTATTCACAAACTTCTTGACTGCTGCACACATTGCTAAAGAAGGAAGTCAGTTTGCCTTCTAAGCCAGGCCTATGAAAGATATTTCTTTTTGGTCAGCTTTTTATCTCATTTTTCTTATATAAGATTTGCACAGGAAATGGTGACAAACCTCCCAAACAAATTCCTGGGCCCCGCGGACCCCCACGCCCCGGACCAAGCCCAGCCTTACCACTCACAAACCTCACCAGCCACCACTTCAACCCCACCCCAATTCAAACCACCCCACACCACTGCAGTCCAATCCACTCCACTCTACTCCATTCCACCACACTCTACCTCAATGCACTCCACTCTCCCTCAGTCCAATCCATTCCACCCCAGTTCAGTCCACCCCACTCAACCCAATCCATTCAACCCATCACACTCGAATCCACCCCACTCCAATCCAATCTGGAGGCCAGATGTACGACCATTTTTAGCAGTTGCAAATGGAGAATTGGGCCGTTTGCGACTGCTAAACTGGCTTTTGCAATGCACTAACCCTATTTTACGAGTCAGTTACCTATTACCAACTCGCAAAATAGGCTTTGCAAGTTGCTATTAGGAAGGCGCATTTCAAGGGCGTCCCTTCCTAATAGTGAATGCAGTGTCATGTATAAATGTTTTGCGACAGGAATGCGGTTGCAAAACATTCATATTTTACCGCCTCCATGAAGGAGGTGGTAACCCATCCGCAAACAGGAAGGGGTCCCCAAGGGATCCCTAACCCTTTGTGAATGTTGGCGCCAACATTTTTTAAGAGCTGGCAGTGGTCCCACGGACCACTGCCTACTCTTAAAAAATGAAAAGGAAACTTTTCATTTTTCTTTTTTAAATGCATCCCGTTTTCCTTTAATGAAAATAAGCTGCATTTCAGAAAAAAAATTGCTTTATTTAAAAAGCATCACAGACATGGTGGTCTGCTGACTCCAGCAGGCCATCATCCCTGTGATTACAGGTCTTTACCAATGGGTCGCAAATTGCGACCTACCTTATGAATTCATGAATATTAATGAGGTAGGCCATTTGCAACCCCATTGGGAATCACTAATTGTGTATGAGACATATTAGTACAGTGTAAGATCCAAACAGTCAGGATTTTGTTTGAGTAGAGATACAATGAAAACATACAGAGTATCATGAAAGCTAAATCACAAAGGGACACAAAGGGAGTTGTGGTAAGCTCCTATCCCATTCGTAAGTCCATATCCGACGGCTCATCTAGCGCTGGTGTATTTCACTACACAGACTCCCTTTGCGATTTGGCTTGCATGATACTCCGGATGTTTTGACGAATGTGAGAACCACAAGAGATGACTAATATCCTTTCTCATATTACGCTATAGGAGCCTACTATGGACTCCATTCCTTTACTCTATACGTTTGGCTGTCTTCTTTAAAATTTAACATTTAGATTATGTTTTCTTGCTATTAATACAGTTATAGGACTTACAAGTGAGACGTGGAATCAGTGGCCTCTTACTACACATGACTACAAGCAACGCTGAAGGCTCGCACAACACTCGTCATTCTGATATTTCGTGCCACGCTTCCTGTGGGATATTCATTCGCAGTGGGTCTGTAGCAGAGTTCTCCTGGTGCATTTTCGGAAAAATTAGTTACTATATATATCAACTAATCAAAAGTTATATTGGATGCTACCATAAATCATGTGGGAGGTTGTTCCCCTATGCTTTTTGCTACAGACCATTAGAGACGAAACACGTGTCGGCTGTTTATATAAACATATATAATAAGAATGTTATTTGCACCTAGGCATGTTAATGGAAAATCTATCCTTCCCTACACTGTGAAAACAGCGTTTGTGTAATTTCATTGTGAGGGCATACTGTTCTCAATATGTTCTATTCCACATTTATATATTAAGCACCCATCCATGTAAGTGTTGTTCCCACAAAATATTCTAAATACGGATCTGTAATGCCTTTGAGCCCATTGTCTTGCCCTTCTCGTGCCTTTATTGGTTACACTGAAAAGGTATTTTCCCTGAGCTTGGTAGTGAAGTGTCTGGCCACCAATTACAATGCAGGTAAGATGGCGGGTGGTGCTTTCATATGACACACTGAGTACTTATTCCCTGAGACCTGCAACCAATAACCTGAGAAACTCATTGTCGACTTACTTGGAAGCCCTTTGTACACCTGTTTCCGCAGAATTGCACGAACATTCAAATAGGCATTCTAAAACACCTGCAGAGACCGGCCTCCCTGAAGTGGCAATGGGTTAACCAGGGCTTTAAGTGGGCCGGGTCTCACCAGGTCTGAGCTCCGGCAGTTTTTTTTAAGGAGGCCTCGAAACGGGTCTCTATCGGGCTCTGTTTTGTGCCCTGGCACAAGCGGTCCATTTTTTCCCGGACTGCAGTGGCAGCAGCACATCATGTGCGCGTGCTCACACTGCTCACTTCTCACTAGTGGAGAAGTTAAAAAGGCATGACATCATGCCAGGTGATCGTTGTAGGGGAAGGGAAATCCTTTAAAGAGAGTCATTTTCTCTCTGGATTTCCCTTCTCTTTGAAACTCAGGGGCAGCAACATTGTCGTGGTGTCACCAGGGCTTTAAGTAGAAGCTTTTTCAATAATATATACAAGCCACAGTTGCTGCTTATTTATCTTATGCAACTAACAACCATTGACAAAGCCAATAGTCCTGACTTGCTGTAGGTATGATGTTACTTGTTGTATCATATATCTAGATGCAATGACAGAAACAGCAAAATACAAGTCGGGCGGCACACTATGCTCAGCACAGATTTTTAGATTAAGTGTTTTAAGCCACGCCCTTAATTACACTGGCCACGCCCCTTTGAGAGACCCCCCAGTTTTTTCATCCCACTTAAAGCCCTGGGGTTAACTTAGGCCCACCCTGAGGCTGCTGCTTTCAACAGGGCTTCTGTACGACATGAGAAGGCTGCCAACCCCATTCCTGGTTGGCCAGTGGTACTTTTGGCCAACATTTCCCTCATAACAATCAGTTCAGTAACTGATAGATGATAAAAGCATCATATGAAAAACACCTAAGCCACAACGCAACCCCGAAAAAAGAAAATAAAACTGCAAAAAGGTAAGATAGATGAATTCAGAATAAGGAGGTGGTAACATTGCAGATGCATCTTACGCACACATTTTCTTGAATATATGTTGTATTTTGGCACTTTGATTTAGGTGTGTTCTTCAGATAATCTGCCTCCTTTCTGTGTTCCTGTTTTTGGATGGTTTTGTTCCCCAGTGGTGTAGCTCGATCGTAGAGGGTATTGAATTATATGCAAACCATGCTTGCCGTAGGCCTCTGAAGGGGTATCAGTGCTCAGATCATAGGTGTCAAGAGCATGCTTATGAACCCAGTGTACCTCGAGCAGGCACAGCCAAAGGCAGCAGGGACCCACTGGAAGGAAAGCAGCCTCGAAAAATAAGTATGTATAATGCAGTTCTGCATGAGTTTGTGTGAATTTCCGCCTTGACTGCAGGTGGAGGCGGAAACTGTATATATTTATCACAGCTTACCACGGGATCCAAGCAGCGAATGCTTTCTGTCATTCGCGCCCAGATGGTCGCTCGGATGCCGGACAGAATGATTGCATCAGTTAATAGCTGTCACTTTCTGCAGGCACGAAAATTCAAGAGCTGCGCACCCTGGAGGAGTAAAATTGTTTTTTAAAAGGCTTTTTGCTGGGAGGCTTTGTTTTAATAGTGTACATAATGGGCGGGTTGCCGTGCTTCCTGTGTTACTACAGAAGGGTTATCCAGGCAGTATAAAAGCTGCGTCATTGCATTTCAGCAGTAAAGTCGTCTCGTGGAAAACAGGAGCACCGCCGCGCGGAAGGTAGGGGTAAAGGAGCAGGACTTGAGCCGGAATGGGCAGTAGATAAAGAGGGATTAAACACGCCTATCTGACAAGCGGTAATAGTAAGGTCGAGTGCAAAAGCTGATAATGGAAAAATGTGGATAGGCCTTTAGTTCAGAGTGGAAAGGAAAGACCGAATTGCCGTGATAAGCGGAGTGTGTTTAAGGAGCCCTCATAGGGGATAAATGATGGCCGAGCACGAGACTTTACCAAACTCGCATTTGCAGCCTGCATGGCGCTTTTATCTATTTCATTTGAATTGTTAGTGTTACCACAGGATGCATCCACAATGTATCCAGGGAGGTAAAGGATTTTTGCTTTAAAATTCTGTATGCGAAAAACTCAGAGTGATGGGTGGAAGGCTTAAATTAATCTCGGCCACTGGGAATTAATCAGGGCCGAAGTTAATTCAAACTTTGTTTTTTCTGAGTGACAAATCCTAAGTGAGAAAGTTATGTTGAGACCTGGTCTCGTAGATAACTGTGCTCTATGACTCAGGCTACAGCTTACTTTGAAAATTCAACAAAGGTCAAAGGTGTTCAGGCTGGACTTTCTCAATTGGTGTAGGACCAAGTTGGGTTTGTATATAGTTCATTCAGTTTTTTTGGAGGAGCAGTCAGGCTTAACTTAGAGGCAATGGGGCATATTTACGTTCCCTGGCGCATCCCTGCATATCAGCAGGGATGCGCCAGGGAAAATGCGTCACGCAAGTTTACCCTTGCGCCACGTCCAATGCGCCGCATTTACAATGAGGCGCATCGTGGCGCAAGGATAAGCAGATGCGTGACGCATCTGCCGGCGGAAGGTTGGCGCAGTGCTGAAGTTGTGTCGCAAGCGCGACGCAACTCCAGCACTGTTCCAACCTTCCTATCCCTAACATGGTGCGTCAATCCTTACGCCTGCTTGAAGCAGGCGTAAGGATTTGGCGCACCAGCGCTCGAAAAAGTGACTGCGTGAAATCTTGTAGATTTCACTGCGTCACTCTCCGAGCGTTCCTGCGCCGGAACGCCCCCTGCGCCGGTACGCCCACATGAAACCTGACGCAGGTTTCATGTGGCGCAGGGGTTTACTACGTGACGCATCTCCCTAGATGCATCACGTTGTAAATATAGCGCAACGCGGCGCATGGTTTGCGTCGCCGCTGCGTCACATGCATGACGCAACGGCGTCGCAAAAGTGGCGCAAGGGGCTTGTAAATATGCCCCAATGTGTAAAGCATTTGTGCAACAATTCAAACATTAGTAAAATGAAAACACAACACAGAAGGGATCCCGGACCGGATTAGAAAAATAGAATAATCTACAATAAATAAAACAAGACCAAAACAACAAAAATTCAATTTGTAAAACAGGAGATATGCAGGTTTTGAAATTAACGTGAAAATACCGCCAAAAAGCCCCACCTGTGGATATTTGGTCATGCTGGACTGGGATAAACTCACATGCTCAGGCCGACTGCAGTGGTGCATGGGCCAGCTACAGGAACCCAGTTGGGTCTGCTGAACAAGAGTAACTTAAATCCTGGTTGCAGAGCATTGCGAGGTTCCGCATTGAGGATGCGTTGTGCAGCTGAGGTGATGTTTCGGTTCCGAGGTGCTCCAAACCTTCAATGCAAAGTCCTGCGTCATCGTCAAAGATCCCGACATCGAGGGTTTGCGATGCGAAGTCCGGCATCGAGATGCATCTCTCAATCGAGGTGATGTGACAGTTTAGAGAAGCTGTGAGGGTATGATTCAAAAACAGGCTTCGCCTTTGAGGCTGCTGTCAACGAGAGATTTGCAATGCAAAGGCCTACGCTGGGGAAGCTTTGCAAAGCAACAGTACCAATGCAGGCTGGAAAGTCGATGCAAAGTCCTTGCGCTGAGAGAATTATCACAGCAGAGGCGATGCATCGGTTCTGCTCGGGACTGTGCCACAAAAGCAGGGAAGATGTGTGGGTTCTGCTGGATCCACAGTTAGGCTGGCAGAGCACCTTCAGGCCCACTTTCATGGGTCCAGGCCTGGGGTGGCCCCACTTGGCAGGGTAGGACTCACAGATGGCAGAGCCCCTGAGGCTCTAGCCATGAAGCCAGCCAACTAGCCCTTGGAGTCACTCCGGGGTCCTGGGTTCAATAGATGCATGTCCAGTCTCACCCAGGCAAGAAGGCAGCAGGCAGCAGGTCAGCACGACAAGGCAGCAGTCCAGCAAGGCAGTAGATGCAGTCTTTTGTGCAGAGGCAGGACACAGCCAATTCAGATGTGAGCAGGGCTGTGCCCAGCTCCACCCTGCCATCCTGCCTGTAATAGCCCATCCAGGCACACCTAAGCCCTCTATTGTGTGTGGCTGTCTAGAAGGAATACACAAAGCCCAACTTTGTGTATGTGACCCAAAGACAGGATGCAGGCAATAAATGGCTAAAGCAGGAAAATGCCAAAGTTCTCAAAGTATATCAGGTAAAGGTGCCTACAAGGGATTCATTTACAAAATGTATTTGATAGATTCAGAAATGAATTTTGATAAGCCCTAATTAGTGGCTTATTTTGTATTAAATATCTTTTAAAAAAAAACAATTCCTTATTGTAATAGCACTAATCAATCATAAAAACCTTACTGAAAAAGGAAAAACAAGACAAGACGGGGGCACTCTTAATCAAATACAAATTTATGTGAAAAAAAAACTGTGTATCAAGTCAAAGGGTACATTTATCCAATGTACATAACACAGAAAGGCGGCCGAGATTTAACAATGTCTTGCTATGTTTCTTATCTCATTGACCCTTCTGTTATCACCCATTTCTTATATTTCAAAAACAAAGAAATTGTCGGCAATTACATAACGAACAATTCCTGAAATGAAAAGAATCACATAGAAAATGGGCGCGGTTGTTGACGTTTCGGTCTTTGGTGTAAAGACATCTGTAAGACCATCTTCAGGACGAATTATTCATATGTGGACTGAGAACCCCTTACGAGGACTGAGCAGGTGATCATATATAGGAAACCGTGCAGCTGCGTTAAGCAGTGTCTTGGTTCAAAGGAATTCCTGCTTCCGAAGGGAGAGACGATGGTGGTTATTATTTAATCCAATCCAATCCAATCCAATAGCATTTATAAAGCGCACAGCTACCACCTACGGTGGTGTCCCGGCGCTATGAGGTTAAAGCAGTGGGGGAGGAGGTAGGCTAGGACAGATCAAACAGCCAAGTTTTCAAGGCACTCCTAAAGATGGATTCGGACTCAGCCTTGCGCAGATGAACGGGCATCTCATTCCAGAGGGCGGCTGTTCTAACTGCGAAAGCACGCCCTCCCATCCTAGCTTTCCGAAAGCGGGGGGCACGGAGCAGCAGCTGAGAGTTTGAGCGCAGAGTTCTGTTCTGGTGGTATATCTGGAGTCTCTGCCTAAGGTAGCCAGGCCCACAGTCTCTTGTCGCTCTGAAGGCCAAGGATAAGGCCTTAAATTGAATTCTCCTTTTTACCGGCAGCCAATGTAGGCTGCGCAGGTGAGGGGAGATGTGGTGTCGAAGGGGCACCTTTCTGATAAACCTAGCTGTTGCATTCTGGACTGTCTGCAGCCTTTGGATAAGATAGGCCGGAAGACCCAGGTACAGGCTGTTAGCATAGTCCAGCTGAGATGTAATCAAGGCATGGACTATGGTAGCCCGACAGTCCATAGGCAGTAGATGGAGAAATCTGCGCAAGGTTTTAAGTTTCCAGAAACACGCTCTGGAAACTTGACCAATCTGGGCCTTAACAGACAGTTCAGAATCAAATTTAAAGCCTAGGTTTCTGACCGAGGACACGGGAGTGGGAGGGGGATTCAGTTGCGACGGCCACCAAAGGTCAGCTGAGGGGGGTGAAGGTTGATTGAAAAACATCACCTCGGTTTTATCCGTGTTCAGTTTAAGGCAGTTGTCTGTCATCCAAGAGGAGATCTTAGTAAGGCAGAACCTGAAACTGTCAAACGCAGCCCTCGTTGTAGCTGTAAATGAGAACACCAGTTGCGTGTCGTCCGCGTATGATATTAGTCGTACACCACAGTGGTTCATTTTAAGGGCTAAAGGGGCGAGATAGACATTAAACAGGGTCAGACTAAGCGCCGAGCCCTGAGGTACTCCACAGCCCATGGTGCTAGGAGAGGAGACATGTGGGCGCAGGAAGACCTGCTGAGACCGCTCCTCCAGAAATGAATGGAACCAGTTTAAGATGGTCCCCGAGATACCCATCTGAGCTAAGCGGTCTAAAAGGATCGAATGAGAGACCGTATCAAAGGCTGCAGATAAATCTAGCAGCACGAGCATAGCACTGCTGCCCTGGTCTAGGGATTCTCGGATGGTTTCCGCCACTTCCAGCAGATCGGTCTCAGTACTATAGCCCTTCCTAAAGCCCGATTGTGAGTTGTGCAGCAGGTTGTTGGACTCCAAATAGTGCTGTCTCTGCACTTCCTTCTCCAAAATTTTAGCAGCGGCGGGCAGGAGTGAAATGGGCCTAAAATTTATGAGTATACTGGGGTCTGCGTCTTCTTTTTTAAGAATAGGCAGGACAAATGCCTTTTTCCAAACTGAAGGGTAGCTACCAACCCTTAAAGAGGTATTCCAAATAATGTTTAAATGGGGATTGAGAAGGGGAGCCAGGAGATACAGCGAGGAATGCAATGAGGCCAAATGCTCTGGTATGAATCACAGAGTGGCCCGAGTCCTGCTAGATACACGCTGCTCGTGTGGTCAGCGTGGACACGTGGAGTATGCAAAAATACACAAGCTCCGACAGCCGAGCCGAGTTCTCTGCCCACATTTAATCTTTTTGGTGCATTCCCAGGTTTACCAGTTTTATTAAATCTGGGAATGTATCAAAAACCAAGGGAGGTGCGTGGGAACACCCGCGCAACACCCATAGAACCCCTCCCTGGCACAGATTGAGGCAACGCAGCGATTTGCACTGCGTTGATTTACTCAAGATTTATGAAACCACTCAGGGACCCACAATGTGGCCTGAGTGGCTTCATAAATCTAATTTTTCAGTTATGTCTCTCTTGCACCATTTTCCGTGGTGCACGAGCGACGCAACGGGGCTCATAAATATGGACCCCGATCTAGTCATCTACCGCCAGTGTGAGTAGTGTGTCCCTCTCCATGGAAGGCATATGCTTCCACAAGCAACCCTCCCCCCCCCCCCCCAGTGCTCCTCTGGTATCTTGAGCACCCTCAAGACCACCTCATATGCAGCAAGCCCCTTGTCAATATCATCATCCACCACATCTTTGAGCATCAGGTCTTTGGGTATGCGGACCTTCTTGTCACCTTCAGACACTACAGGTAAGCAGCCACCATTGCTGCTGCATTCTGAGCTCTGTCTTGCTTTTATCCCCAGTTCTTTCAGGCTCCTCTCATGCACTAGCAGCATTTTCTTCTCTGGCAAGGCTCACTCAGCTTTCTTTTCCTGTGTTTTAAGCTTGGCCATTTGGAGCCTGAACTCCTTTTCTACTTTCCTGTCTGCCAGCTCCTCTGGAGACAAGACACACTGCTGTATGCCCTCACACTGGGCTCTCATTGGGTAGCTGAACTCCCTCCTCTGGGAGCTCATGCTCAGGAAACACAGCCAGGTCACCGTCCATTCCCAAATCAAGTTCCCTCCATCTGGATCCTCCACATTAGGATCCTCATTCTCAGAGTCCTCAAGCTGGGATGCATCCTAGTGACTTTTTCTCAGGTGAGAAGCAAGAGGGCTATCTGAAAATACAGCTTTGTGGCTTTCTTTTCTGCACATAGCCCCCTCTTCTTGCAGAGTTTCTGCAGCTCAGCCCTGCTGAAGTGATCCCCATTGAGCCTCTTCACTTCCATAGTATAAGATACTGAGGTAGGGAACTTAAATTTAGAAAAAAGGAAAAATAACCAATTAGAATACTAGGGAAAATTTAAAAAAAACTTGAAATGGTCTCAAATTATTTTTATGTTACGGTATTGTGACAGAAAATTACTGTATGATGCTGCACAAACACAAGTCCAAATCCTCAACGCTGACACCAGTGTAAGAAATTAGGTTGCTGGTTGAGGGGTATAAAATCCTGCTCAAACAGAAATCACAATCCTTGTCAAGGTGAAGTTACGAGCAAACCCTAAATTAACCTGTGCTCATCCCCCTTGTAGCTTGGCATGGGTCAGGTTTAACTTAGAGGCAACGTGTAAATTAGTTGTGCAACACTTAAGAATGAATAAAAAAAAAAAAAAACACAAAAGGGATCCCACACAAAATTAGATAGACAGAGTAATGTTCAGTAAACAAATCAAGACCAAAATGACAAATGTCTAATCAGTAGTACTGGAGATATGCAGGCTTAAAGATTTTGGTGAAAATAGCACCTAAAAGCTAACCGTGGACAATGAACTCCGCTCCGCTAGCGGAGATTTGCTAACTACACATTACATTGAAAACACAGAATTCATGCAAAAACTCTGACTCCACCACGTAGCAGAGTTAGCTACTGCACCCACAACCCTTTGATAAAACAACTTTACCTTTACATGCTAAAAAGCATATAACCAATTCACAAAAGTGTGCTTTGAAAAATGTCAGGCAATGAGAGAGGTGATGATTTTGGGGTCCCCCCTAACCTAGGGGGAGGACCAAGCAGATGCATTGAACACAAAGAGCATATCATGCTGAACGATTTGATGGTGGTCCCATCCTCCTAGGACCACCCCAAGCAAAGTTATGGGCAAAAATATAATGCCAACTAAAGGCCCAGCAAAGCATTATGGGGCGAGATTCTATAGTGCAGTGAATATTATAGTATTAGCTCTCAGCTGAGCCGGGAGAGCCACTGCCTTGAGGAATGTTTTGATATTGGATACTATAATATTCACTGCACTCTAGAATCTCGTCCCATAATGCTTTGCAGGGCCTTTGGTTGGGATTGCATGTTTGCCCATAACTGTGCTTGGGGTGGTCCTAGGAGGATGAGACCACCACCAAATCATTCAGCATGATGTGCTCTTTGTGTTCAAGGCATCTGCTTGGTTCTCTCCCTAGGTTAGGGAGGACCCCAAAATTATCACCTCTCTCACTGCTTGCTATATTTTCATTTTCCCTTTTGTGAGATGACTACATGCATTTTAGCATGTAAAGCTAGAGTTACTTGTTTTACCAAAGGTATGTGAGGTTTCCGTTTTATTAATTGGGATGAGATGGAACAGATTTACGGAGTGGAGTTTTTGTTCAACTTTCCGCGTAGTGGTACTCTGCCAACTTCGCCCACCCTTACAAAAAGCACGAAACGCAACTGTGGATATTTTGTGCTGGTCCGGGACAAAGTCACAAGTTCAGGCCAACTGCAAAAGAGCACAGACTGGCAACAGGGACCCAGCTGGGTCTGCTGAACAAGAGTACCTCAAATCCTGGTTCTCTAGTGTTGCCAGGTCCCGATGATTCATCGCACAGCTGAAGCAGTGCGTCGGTTCCGAGGGGCTGCAAAGCTGCGATGCAAGGTCCTGCATCATTGTTGAAGATCCTGTAGATGAGGGCTTGCAGTGTGAAGTCCAGCATCAAGGATGAATTGTGCTGTCGAGGTGATGAGTCAGTCCCGAGGAGCTGTGAGGCTATGATGCGAGATCCTGCATCATCTTTGAGGCTGCCGTTGTTGAGAGATTTGTGGTGTGAGGGCCTGCGTCAGAAAAGCTTCATACAGTGGCAATTCGGATGTGGTCTAAGTAGTCGAAAGAATCCTCACAGCAGACGCAATGTGCTGGTTCAGCTCAGGATTGTGCCGAGCAGCAGAGAAGATGCGTCTGTTCTGCTGGATCCACCGATGGGCTGGCAGAGCACCTTCAGGTCCACTTCCTAGGGTCCAGGACTGGGGTGGTAGCACTTGGCAGGGTAGGACTCATAGATGGCGGAGTCCAGGTGCTGCATTCAAAGTTGGTGACTTATGCTGCTGAGGCTCTAGTCAGGAGGCCAGCCAACTAGACATTGAAGTCACTCTAGGGTCCTGGGTTCAATGGATACAGGTCCAGTTCTTCTCACACAGGCAAGAGTGCAGCAGGTTAGCACAGCAAGACAGCAGTCCAGCAATGCAGTAGTCATGCAGGGCCGCATTCCAGCAGAGTGGTGGTCCTTTCAGCATCACTGCAGTCCTTCATCCTGGCACATTATCAACAGGTCCAGAAGTGTACTGAAGAGGTAGTGTCTGGCATCCAATATTTATACTTTTCTTTCCTTTGAAGTGGGAGAAGTTTCTAGAGGTTTCGTTTTGAAGTTCACAGGCTTCCTGCCTTTATTTCCCTGGCTCCAAACTAACTACAGGGGGTACGCAGCCCACATTAGGGATACACTGCCTTCCGGCACAAAGTTCGTATATCATACAGCCTTTCTACACAATGGTATATACGATATCCGTTTTAACATAAACAAAAAAAGAATAGCTCTTCCACGAATAAACAAACTGAGAAGGTAATATAACAGTGTGCCTTTATAATTTTCAGCAATCCTCCTTTGGGTATATATGGCTAGGCATACAGTTATCAAAATGACTCCTATATCTCCAATGATCTCCAAATAATGTATACATCATTTATTCCTACACTCGCTTCTCATGAGTATTAAAAATGTGCCCCAAAATAATCTATGACTATCCTATAATATCTATACTCGCTACCAGCAATGAATATAATATGTGCAACATCAGATATATAGGGGAGCACAAGTGGTAATCAACAGTAATGACTCTAGGCATACACAAAATAAAAGAGTCTTTCCGATATGGGAACTACCTTGCCATGAACCTTCACCATGAATACACGTTGGGCATGACGATGATGCGCATGCGCCACATGCGCTAACGGGTCCCAACTGGGGTCGGCAATCGAAACACCTTAGTTCTCTGCTCCACTTGGGAACTAACAACATGCCTTAATGAGAAGGCGGGGCACAACAAACATTACCTCCACTTGACCAAAAGAGAGATGGGCTCGATTAGCCGGCCACTCATAGGTGTCTAAAATTGATCAGCCATGTAAGGAAAAACATATGCAGGTGATATTCAGACGCACCCCTCATTAAGGATCTTCAACAATGGCATATAAAGGAGGAATTTGACAATGTACATTCCTACCAGACGGCTGTTCTTGGGGTCAGGGTAGAAATATGAAGGGCGATTCTCCTTGATGAAGTAAGTGATATGTCACTGTTTAGTTAAAAAACCAGTACCCTAGTATAGATACATTTAAACTATGCCATTTACATTTATTACAGACCACCCTCTTAAAACAGCACAATGAATGCATGAGACTTCTAAATGTGCACAATCGTGCACTAGCAATTTCCTTATAAGGAACAGTGTGAACCTAACCAAGAATACAAGCCTTGCTTTACAGCAGCATATACCTGAAAATATGTATACTTCTTAGAGTGTGACAATAGGATTCTCCCACCTCCGAACAGACAATGAGGCACAGGGCCTCTCCTGGCTAGGAAATGTAGCAACCAGAATTGGAAATGTGCATGTTTTTTATCCTCATATTTATTACATCACTGTTTTGCACATGCAATGAGTGTGTGTGTGTAGTGCCAAATGTGTCACATTTATACTCTCACGTTTTTAAACATTTAATAATGTACCTTAAGACTAAGATACGTTATGTACATTAATATATCTGTCCACCCTAATGTTTTTACTCTTACACCAGGTAAAGTTACCTTATGCCTTGCCAAAGAGAGGTAGGTCCTCTTCACATTTCTTTATACTATCACGCTAAATATTATAGGTATTAGTATATGAGCCCTAACTATTGCCTGAGACTGAGATAGGCTATTCATGGGCAGAAACATGTGGGCACCTCAGAGGTACATAAGGGCCATGGTACTCAGTAATGTCCTTTGAAAATATTTTACAGTATTTTTATATATACCCGGGATATCACCTAATAAAGGATCTTTCGTGGTTTACTCTGAGGTATTTTTAACATAATCAACTGGATCACAGGCATTTATCCAGAGAAAATGATTTTTAAGAACTCCCTCAAGATAGTGCCATTTGAGGTCGAGCCCGCCTTGGCAGTACTTTCTCACCAAGGTGGGAATAGGTGGCCTATGATGAAGCATGTCACATTACATGAGCAAGCACACCTCATCCAATTATTGTAATTGCCACGACTTAGAGTAGGAAATTAGGAGTGGGCAGACAGAATCTCATGAGGGGTACCAAAAACGTTTGCCTGCCCTCCATATAGGTTACCACATCATTGTGTGTTTAAACCTTTCTAAAGGTGGCATTTTCAAAATGGCAATTTAAAATCCGACTTCACCATAAAACCAGATTTTTAATTACACATCCAAGGACACCAAATATGAACTTGGTACCTGTTTCTATTTGGAAGTTACAGCTTATTAAAGGCCTGATATAGATCTTGGCAGATGGGATACTCCATCACAAATATGACGGATGTCCGGACCACTGTATTACAAGTGCCAAGAGGATATAATGCACTTGTAATACGGCAGACGGGATATCCGCCATGTTTGTTTTGGAGTATCCCATCCACCAAGATCTAAATCAGTCCCTAAGTATAATAAGGGAGCCACAATGTTATTCAATGGGACGAGTAGGCCTTGCAATAGAGAAAAATGAATTTAAGAGTTTTTCACTACCAAGACATGTAAAACTTAAAATGACATGTCCTATACTTTTAAAAATATATTTCTCCCTACCCTGCGGGCCATTTAGTGCTTACCTAGGGGTGACATGTATTCACAAGCATTTGCAATGCAATAGGTCTCGCATTTGTAAAAGTTAAAGCTAATGCTGTTATAAAGTTGTTATTTATATTTTTGGGTTTGCAGTGGAGTGAGTAATTAACAAAAAAACCTGCACGAGAAGCACACGCCAAAGAAAACAAAGGCACGTGGCCGCTATTCTTCAAGATTAAGGATGTAGTTTTGGCTTATTGTAAAATAGCCTGGAGGGTTTATGTGCCTTCTAGCACAGGTTGGGCTGACGTTTTGAACAGTTAGTACTTGTTAGAAAAACCGCACTCTTCTGTATGCACAATACGCTGCAGTTCTGTATATGCTGCTGTGCTGGAAGGCAGTGTATCCCTAATTGCGTCCTTGGTGGGAAAAGCTACTGTACACCGAGCATTGCCTGAGGAGGGAGTGCAGGAAGAACGGTGGCGAGTGTATCTTACCTGCACATGCCCTGTATGTAAGCAAGATTAGCAGAATACTGTGCGAGGGTCTTCGGTGTCGGATGTTAACCCAATGCATTCTGGGTATTGTAGTTCTCGGGTGCGGCTGTGTGTGTGCCCGGGAAGCTGTCTCATCCCGGGCTGCCAAACACAACATGGGGTTGGGGGGGATTGCAATGGGCGTTGCGTGCCTGGGCTGGGGGGCTATGGGGAAGAAAGGGCAAGCGGCAGCCGCCCACCACAAAGTTCATGACGCTGGCAGCCAGGCTGAGATTAGGAGCCATACGTGATGATCGGCATTAGATTACATACGTCCGTAAAGTAAATGGTCAAAATCTGGAACCAGTTACGTGGCTGTTAATGCTGAGGGCCCCAGTGTGCTCCGGCCATGCCGTGCCCCCCCCGCGGCTCTTTAAAGTGTACCTGGCTGGGGCAGGCAAGAGGCTGCGAGCACGGAGTACTTCCGAGGGCCCTGCTGCTGCAGAGTGTCCATTGATTGTACGGGCCTTGTCTCCCCTGCGGTAGAGGCAATGGTTGGGGGGGCTGGGGCAGAGGCGCAACTAGAGCCACATTTGGGGGGGGCGGGCTACTAAAAATTTCGGGGGGGCTAATTCTTCCAGCGATAGTCAGTGGAAATGCAGGGGCTCAAGAAGGCGTGAAAAAACAACAAAGCCTCGTTAACACGTAAATGGTCTTTTAAAGACCTGTGAAGTACTCGGGTGCGGCTGTGTGTGTGCCCGGGAAGCTGCCTCATCCCGGGCTGACACACAGGACGGGGGGCCAATGGGCGTTGCGTGCCTGGGCTGGGGGGCTATGGGGAAGAAAGGGCAAGCGGCAGCCGCCCACCACAAAGTTCATGACGCTGGCAGCCAGGCTGAGATTAGGAGCCATACATGATGATCGGCATTAAATCCATGATGCCGATGTAGCTTCCTAGAAGTAACGCGCAAAGCTAATGCAAATGAAAATGCCCGTTCATACTGCGCCTCGCGCCTGTCAGTCGTCTACATCCCTGGAACCCTTTGGTTCGGGGTGCGGGCGGTAAAGGAGGGAAGAAAGCATGCCACGGGTAAATTTCATAACCGCAAGGAGAACTTGTAATTGTTTGGAATGAGGGTGGGGGGTTGTTGGAGTGGAGTGGGCGCATAAAAAACAAGTAGTCCCTAAACTAAACTGAGAAAGCCCTACAGCGCTATACAACTGTAGTTGGTCAGTGCTGTTTCCGATAAAAACGGAAGTGACGAATCGGAGCAGCAACCAATAGGGAGGCCGGAAATCAGACTTGCCCAATTGCAAGAAGCAGGCAAGCAGCAGGCGGGATTACTCTCGCCATACGGATTACTGGAAGTCTCGGAGAGACAGCGCATGCGCGCTGCCTAGGCGAGACCTAAAAAGGAATGTTTGGACCTATCAAGAGGTTTATTTTGCCAGATTGAAATGGCAGTTTAAAACTGCACACACATGCTGCAATGGCAGACCTGAGACATGCTTAGAGGGCTACGTTAGTGGGTGGCCCAATTAGCGCTGCAAGCCCATAGTAGCATTTAATTTACATGCCCTGGGCACATGTTGATGGGGCTTGCAATCTGAATTCTGGCGACGGGGTGCGGCGTTCAGTCGGGGCAACGCGTTGGTTCCGAAAAGCTGCCAGGCTGTGATGTGGAGTCCGTCATTGAGGCTGCCATCGACGAGAGATGCCAGGGCCTGCGCCGAAGATGCATCGTGCAACGGAGGTTCCAAAGGCGATGAGTGTTGCAGCGGTGATGCAAGTCCTTGTAATGGGTCCAATTCTCTCAGTAGTGGAGATGCATCAGTTCTGCTAGGGGTGCGCTGCGCAACAAAAGAGATGTGTTGGTTCCGCTGGATCCATAGAGTCTGGAAAAAGCACCTTAAGCCCACTTCCAAGGGTCCAGGACTGGGGTGGCACCACTTGGTAGGGTAGTTCCACAGTTGGCAGAGTCCAGGTGAAGATGCAAGGTTGTTGGAAGCCTGTTATGGCTCCAGATCAGGCTTCAGATCAGGAGGTCAGCCAAATAGCCCTTGGACTCACTCTGGGTTCCGGGTTCAAGAGATGCAAGTACAGGCCATCTCACCCAGGCAAGAGTGCAGCAGGTGAGCAGAGCAAAGCAGGAGTCCAGCAGAGTGCAGTCCAGCAGAAACGTAGTCCTTCAGCAGCACAGCAGTCCCTTTTCCTGGCAGAGCATCAACAGACAAGCCCAGAAGTGTGGTGTAGTGGTGTTTGAGGTCCAGTATTTGTACCCAGCATTGCCTTTGAAGTGGGGCGGAAGCTTGTAGAGGTTTCCCTTTGAAGGCCCTTGGTATCCTGCCTTCCCAGCCCTGGTTACAGACTAACTGAGGGGGTATGCAGCCATTTGTGTAGAGACAGGACATAGCCTATTCATGTGCAAATGAGGCTGGGCCAGTGATGGCCCATCCAGTCACACCTAAGCTCCCATTGTGTGTGGCTGTCTGGTAGGAATACACAAAGCCCAACTGCCAACTACACCTAGAAATCTGATCAGAGACAGGCTGCAGGCACCAAATGGCTAAGGAAAGAAAATGACAACTTTCTAAAAGTGGTATTTTCAGAATGGCAATTTAAAATCCGACCTCACTATAAGTTAGGATTTTAAATTGTGATTGCAGCACCACCAAACTTGAACTGGGTATATCTTCCCATTTGGAAATTCCACTCATATAATGTAATCAGGAAACTCCAACATTATTCTATGAGATAGTTAGGCCTTGCAGTGGTAAAAAAATAGTTTTAAGGGTTTTTCACTACCAGGACATGCAAAACTTAAAAGTACTTATTCTACTTTTTAGATAAACTGCACCCTGCCCTCTGAGCTGTCTAGGGCCTACCCTAGGTGTGACTTATATGTATCTAAAAGGAAGGTTTGGGCCCGGCAAAAGGTTGATTTTGCTAGGTTGACATGGCAGTTTGAACTGCACATGCAAGCTCTGCAATGGTAAGTCTAAGACATGTTGAAAGGGCTACTTACGTGGATGGCACAATCAGTGCTACAGGCCCACTAGTAGCATTTAATTTACAGGACCTATGCACATGTAGTACCACTTTGCTTAGGACGTATAAGTAAATTAAATATGTCAATTGGGTGTAAGCCAAAATTACCATGTTTGGAAGAGAGAGGACATGCCCTTTTGCACTGGTTAGCAGTGGTAAAGTGCTCAGAGTACTAAGGTCAGCAAAACACGAGGCCAGAAAAAAATATGGAGGAGGGAGGCAAAAAGTTGGGGGAAGATCAACCTCAGGCTGACAGGTCTAAAACATGTCCCCCAGCTGAAATTGAGAAGAACTACACAACCCTTGGGAGTTCTCATCACTAAGGTGGAAGAACTTGGAGCGAACATCATCAGTGGTATAGTGTAACCCAAGATGGTGCTTTACCATAAAGTTCATCACCTGTAGGGAGATGGACCACCTCAACAGTTTGGGATTGTCACCCCTCATCTGCATGAGCCACCTGACAGGTCTGTGGTTTAACTGAAGCTGGAAGTGAGTGCCAAACAGGTATGGTCTCACCTTCTTCAGTGCCTAGGCCACAGCAAAGGCCTCCCTCTTAATCGCACTCCACCTATGTTCTCGGGGAAGTATTCTCCTGCTAACGAAGGCACTGGTTGGTTTAAGCCATCCTCAATAACTGTGCTAAGACAGCCCCTCTGCATGCTCCGATGTGTCTGTCCGCACTATGAACTCCTTGGAGAAGTCAGGAGCCTTGAGTATGGGTGTTGTACATATGGCCTCCTTTAGGGTATCAAAATCTTTCTGGAAGGCCTCTGTCCAATCACCTGTCTGGGCTGCTTCTTTGAAGTCAGCTCAGTTAGGGGCAACAATGGTGCCATATCCCTTAACAAACCTCCTATAGTATCCTGTGAGACCCAGGAAGGCCCTCACTTCAGTCTGTGCTTTAGTGGGTTGTCAGGCCAGGATAGCCTGGAGGGGCCGCACCTTGCCCCCTGCCCAACATGTGGCCCAGATACACTACGAAACCCTGCCCTATATGTCACTTACTGGCTGTGATAGTCAGGCCCTCCTGTTGCAGGGCCTGAAGCACCTCCTGAAGGTGGTACAGGTGTTCCCCCAGCTGGAGCTGTAGACAGTTATGTCATCCAGGAAGGTGGCACAGAGCGCCCCCTTCCCATCTAGAACCCTATTGACCTACCTCTTAAAGGTGGCAGTGACATTCTTCAAACCAAAGGGTATCACCTGACACCAAAAGTGGCCCTCGGGGAAGGGAATGCAGACCACTCTTTTGCCCCCTCAGTCAAGGCAATCTGCCAATACCCTCATGTTAGGTCAAAGGTATTCAGGAACATAGCACGGCTCAGCCTGTGTGTGAGCTCATCAGCTCGGGGGATGGGGAGTGTGTCAATCTTCGTAACGGAATTGATACCCTTACAGTCCATGCGGAACCTAAGTTTGCGGGTGGTGCCCGGTGGGGCAGCCTTGGCTTCCAGCACCACAGGGTTGGACAAAGGACTGTTGGAGGCCTCAATCTCCCTAACACAAGCATCTTGGAAACTTCCTCCTTGATGCTGACCCTCATCTTGTCTGACAAACTGTAAATTTTATTTTTAACAGGTGGACTGTCTCCATTGTCTATGTCATGGACGCACAAGTGTGTGAGTCCAGGGGTGAGAAAGAACAGAGAGGCGAACTGCTCCAACAACTGGTGACAGTTACTTTGCTGGCCAGGCAGGAGGGACAGGACCTACAGAATGCATCTGAGGCTATCTTTATCCGGGACCAATAGAAGTGAGTAACAAGCTTGGTGAAGGTCTTGTCTTGCCCTAGATGTCATGCCAGGGGTATTTCATGAGCAAAACACAGAAGAAGGTCCTGTAACACTGGTGGACCAAAGCAGAACAAATATGGCAGCACAGAGAATCCCTAGCAATAGGGGGCAACGAAGGTGGAGCCAACACGTTACCCAAGCCCATTGCAATGGCCCAAACTAATGCTAAGTATGGTGATGGGAGCAATAGGCCCGGTCCACACAAGTATAATAAATGAAGGACCGCAAATATCTAGGCACATCTTCGTCAAAAGCTGACTGCAGCAAATAGCCATCTTCAAAGAAAATCGCCAGTCCGGTCCCACAGAACCAGAAACAACAGGAAAGCATGAGAGAAGCTTTCAAGCTTGCTACCGACATACTCTGGACCCACGAAGAGGTGGATTTGGATATAAGATGGATGCAGTGCCTGTTCCTGACCTTGATGGTCCAGACATTGTAGCGGCCGCAAAACTCTTTGACATAGGTAATCATTGTGCAGTCTTACAGGACCTACAAAAGTTTGGAGACACCCAATCCAACAAGCAGTTGAAGACATCTGCCTCTGTGAGAAACAAAGAGAACCTAGAACCTTCCTACTGGATTACATAAGTTGGGGATCTCATGCGGGAGAAGGTGGTGGTAAAGAAGGGGTTTGGCCCCTCATACTGAGCACCAGTCCTTGGCATTCAAAGTACAAGAACTGTAATCTTGCCACTGCTTCAAGGTTCTAAAGACAATCGTTTTGTCTCCGTTGATAACATCAAATTGCATCATGTGGCTGATTCTAAACAGTAGGCAATGGAGTCCTTGTAAGTTCCCTAACTCTTCTTGCTACCATACAGGAACCTCCTTTAAAGCTAGTGAGCACCACCAAAGTTGTTGCTCCCCATCTGGGGGGAGGGAGGGGCGTAGGATGCCCTTTAATTCATAACTGCCTCCGCTACAACTGCCAGTGATTCAACTGAGGTGAGTACTCAACTTACTACTGCATCTTCTGCAGCTAATGTCGTTTATACAGATCCATCACTATTGGATTTTACCAATTCTTTATACGCACCGGTGGCACCAGTTTTTCAAAGAACTGCTTCTGGTTAGTAGGTAGGGGTGGGTGAAGAATTCCTCTCTGACGGTGGGGTTTGCAAAATTTTGCCCACTCCTCACTCCGTGCAGAGTGCAGAGTTCTGAAAAACAGCACAAAGTGACACAGTGCAGAGTTTTTTCTCTTGAGCAGCTTGCCAATGGTAGGTTGCCGAGTGCTCGTGTGAAAAAATCACACGCTAGACTTCCTCCCAGCGATATTTCTCAACGCGGTCGGTTGCGGCAGGTCACGACCGATCAAATTGAGAAATCTGCTGCTCGAGTGAGTTGAGGAAGCTGCCACTCGAGTAGAATGTCTACTTGAGCGGCAGAAAGCAGCAGTGCCCTCTGGTGTGAAACAGCGGCAGAAAGCAGCAGCGCCCTCTGGTGTGAAACATAGTGCCATTTGGGCTGATTTTACAGCATGGGACAACCTCCTGGTGCTAAAAATCAGTGCAAGCACGGCAACTTAATAGATTCCGCCGCTGGCGGAACACCACGGAGCGCGGTGGAGCTTATCAGGCACTCCGTGAACTCTGCCCAGGCCTGGTATTATGCGGGTTGAGATGATTTTTCTTTGGATTCTTCTGATGGTTTTTCCATTTTAGACACTCCTCCTGCACGGATCTGTGTTTTCTTTTCATAACTGAAGCACACTTATCTGATCCCACCTTGGATATATGGTTGGATAACACTTTTCTTGTTTTTTTATTCCTGTGGATTGGATTTGTGACAGTTATTTTCTTGCTGATTGATGACCACAACCTTTCAGAATGGCCTGCTTCAGAACCGATCAATGGTGTGTTGGCCCCCCCACTCTTCTTCGTATAAGCTGAAAAGAGACTTGTCCCTTCTGAACATTTCAGCTGTTCCAGTGATGGATGGAATTGTTTGGGATAAAGTTCCTTATGACATGATCGGTCCTACGGAGATCCTGCAGATACCATATGTGTTTAGAGTTTCTATGGGGGATGTAATAGTACCTGGGTTCCATTCAGTTGATTGGTAATTTGAAACTGTATACTCCATGCTCTCAGAGCTGGAATATTATACTTTTTTCGAATCAGAGGATTTGTACCTTAATTCTGCTAACTATGGTAAGATGTTCTACTACCACCATTATGGACATCATTATTTACATCAAGCTAGTGTTCAACACACACTTTTGCATTACACACAATGGAAACATTGTCCCACTCCCCCACTAGGGAGTTCCAAAACATACAAAGATACATTTACATATTATTCAGGAAATGAAATATCAGATCCGATGTCCTTTTATTTTAAACTTGTCCCTACACCCCCGAAAAAAATATATGCTTACGCAACCTAAATTCAACTTAACTGAATCATTTGTTGCACAATTGGCTATGAAAGGCTATGGTTATTGGGAGGACACCATTGATTTGAAATCCATTTGGAGTACTGAATCCTGGCAGATCCAGGTATGAATACTTTATTTTGAGCCTGCTTAATTCCAACTCAGATCATTTTCCTGGTTGACACCGTTTAGCAGACTACATGTCTAGGATTGGCTAAGATTAAAGAAATGAATGCACCAACCATTCCTTCCTTTGCATAATTTGACAATTGGCAACATTTAACAAATTTTACTGCTGACCATATCAATAGTTTGTTACAGAATGGTACATTTAACGCCACACTTTGAGGTCCTCACGGGTGCTTATTGTGGCCAGTGGACACAAATGAATGTCATGCCTATTTTTTAAATTCCATACCGGGGTTCAAAGCTATTCAACCTGATCCTTATTATTCACAATCCCAACACTCAGGAATTGTTACTACCTATTCAGTGGGAAAATTGTGGCAACAATGGTTAGAACACTCCACTCTATCTGCAGACAACCAATATCTTTCTCTCTGATCAGAGGACATGGACCCATCTGATTTTCTTTTGGGTCCTAAATCTCCATGAGTAAAAAGATTTATTTATGCTACATAGAATGAAATTTGGAAATTGTCACAAATGGAAGCTGCTGCATGTTTAAGACGAATTGATCAAGATAATTTGGATAAAGTGATTGCTGTTGTTGATAATAGTGTTAATAAGTTGTATTCTTGTATTTCTAATTTGAATAACATTGTGTCATCTGTTATCGATAGCATGCAAAGTTACATGTCTTCATTGTACCACGTGCAAAGAAATTCAGATTAGATCCATCATGCAGTTTAGCTGGATTCTTCAAACCCTTAAAAATGCTTGCATCCCTTGGCGTTACCTTAATTCTGGCTAGCTATTCATGTCTTTCAATCTGACAAGTGAACAACGACTCATGGCAAAAAAAGACGCATCCTACACAATGATGATTCTCGAGAAGTTAGAACAGCTCCCTTTCACTATAGCAGAAACACCTTCTGCTCTATGTTTAATACATGACATACTATCTCTGCCAATTTCAACATTTCAATTTTCAGCTTGCCTGAAACATTTCCCTGTTGGTAGATATAAGCCCCTTGGAGGCAGCTTCATTCATGAACTATGGTCCCTCTCATTCTCTTATCATTGTGAATGCAGGTTAGGGAGGTCTTTTTTACTGGAAATTAATGTGACTCTTCTGTCGGACATTCACCTATTTGTTAACACGTTACAGTTTATGGCACTTGTAACATATCTGTACATAATTTGGCCTGTTTTCTAAAAGGAATACCAGTCCCATCAATTGTCCCTCATACTCAACTTCTCCCAGATGGTCACCTGCTTCAATAATGGGCTCTTTCCCCCTCCGCAAGGAGGATACGATAGCTCCATTCTAACATTGAAGGCACATTTTAACAAGCTAAGCAGACTCAAAGCACTATTGTTTCAAAAAGAATTGGCACTGACTTCTGCTCAAGAAACTTTTGAATTGCAGGTGGCAAGGACATCCAGTAAAATTCAGTCCTTGTTAAACACCAGCCTTCCAATACATTTTGGCAAATTAGTACATCACATCTTTAATACATCTGATACTGCCGGCCTTGCTCACTTTTTTAAAGTTCTCGGTTCTGGCATAGTCAGTTCCGTCCAAAAAATCTTTGGATTAATACTGGCTTTTATTCATTCCCTCTTTTTCAGTGTTCGGGGGCATGCCATTGGTTTTATTTCTCATTTGTGGCATTTTGGCACTATTTTTGCTCCTCCGCAATGGATGTTCCATCTCAAAGCCCTCTGGAACTACCACCAGTCCAGATATGTTGTGATCAAATGGTAAGGTTCTTCAAAATCTTACTGCTCCAAGAACTAGAATTTGACTGGTCATTGACATTTTGACCTGTCTGGTTTGCCTGTGTCCAGCCCCTGTTTCATTGCTGCTGGTGCCCTTTCGAACGGGCACTAGATATTTGCCTGGCTCTGCAAACGCCGGTTCCTGTGGACATGAACTTGGTAATGAGTCCTCTAGCGACCCATTTTCGGATCTGTCCCATGGGATTACGGCTGCTTCACAAGGCAAGAAATGAACCCCTCCCTTCGGAGGAGATAAGTGCTTCAGCACAAGACTCATTCAACTTTGGAACTAATGGCATGGATGCAGATTGCCCGGCTACTTCCTCAGCATCGGGATAACGAGGAGCATGTCTGTTCTCTGGATAATTTGAATTGGGCTATGGTGGAGTCATCGTCTGCGAAGATTGAGTCTCTCCTGGACTCACTTACTAATAAATTTATGGGAGACATCATGGATACCTTCCCTCACCTTAATCTGGCTACCATTCAAAATTGACATGTTATTTTTTTTTATTATCATAATTATGATCTTTTTTATGAATAACCTGCTTATTAGCGAAGCACTGAATTTGTTTTGCTTGTGCTTCAAAGTGTTTATTTAGTAGCTCCTTACCTGCCCGACTAAAGGGGGGTGTTGTGTGTTTCCTTTAGGGACCACTTGGTTTGCTTGTATCTTAGTTTGCTTGCACATTTAGGCTGCTTTGCCTTGCACATGTTACGCTTGGCACATTTATTTTTGTGCCACAACATTATTTCAGAAAAGCAGTCCACATGTTTTTGTTATTGCTTCAGACTGACTGAACATACTGTACAAGGTCAAACAACACTGTGCCAATCGTTTCTGTGATTAGTTTAGCAAACATAGCTTAACACTTAGACACAACATACATTCACATGTGCTGTTTTCAAAAAGACACCTCGTAGCATATACACAGAGACGAGTCATTTTGAAAACAGAGAGAAGACATTATAGCAGAGCAACAGTCCAGAGACGAGATGGTTGGGCCGGCTGACATGTAGAACAAATATTTATGCATAAATGGTATGGGGTCCCCCTCTCATCCCAGAGATATAATATAACACTGTGTATTCATAGTGAGGGTGGGTTGAAGCAAATAAATAATTCACCATGGTAGGACTGCTTAATGTTTATAGTTGTCTTGTAATGCTCCTCACGCTGTTGGGATGCATGTGTTTTCTAGTTGCAGCGCAGATGTTTTATAATAGAAAACTTAGAAATATTGTAAACTGTTCTCATGTCTTTTTTGTTTATTATGGAAATGCATGAGTGAGAAAACAAAAGGCTGACAATCTGTTTCCACGGTTCCCTGAGGGGACTAGAGTGTTGTGTTCTGGGGTGCTAACTTACATGTCACTCTGAGAAGGTTATGAGGGCAGGTACAGCACTATGAGATAATCTGGAGTGGGGCTCATAGGTACTGATGTGGTATGGTGACTCAGTCCCTACATACTGATGTTCTGTGGTCCCAGGCATAGTTCTGTTTATAAACAGAATCCCTGCAACAGTAGAGTGTCACATGTGAAGTGTAATCCTAACGCCCATACACAGTAAGGCTTGTGCTACCACATTGCACCCACACAGGAAGGTTTGCACAATGGTTTGTGCGAATACCAATGCCAGTCTGAGGGACACCAGAGACCTTGCGCCATGCGTAGCTTCATCAATTAGGCCAGACTGGGTGCAAGCAGGTCTCTTTCACATTTATTGGCAAAAGTTCTGCTCGCTCTCAAAATTTACAGTGGAAGCTCGTAGAAGCTGATCTTGCTGCCGCAGGCAATCCAAGCAGGAATGACTCCCCAGCACCACCAAAGGATGAAACACACTAGGTGTCCAGCAGAATCCTCTAAAGGAGAGTAAGTTTCCACTCGTAGCCAAATTGTAATAACTCATGCAGAGCCAGGTTGAAGTATACAGTTCATTATGAGAGCGAACAGCAGCACATCTATACACCTCCAATCACTCCATCAACTGCTGTTTCCTCACTTAACCTTCCACAAACATTCTAGAACCCAAACCATACACGTGGCAAGTGGCTAACCCAGATACCACACCTACCTCGAAGAAACCTGCTGTTTGAAAGAAAGCCAGCAAGTTATTAAACCTCACCCTTAGGTTCTTCACATCTGTCGAAGGCGGAGGTGGCTGGGTATCATATCAGGCCAACAACTCTTCGACCAATTAGACTGGAAAGACCCAAACAATAAAATCTCAGGTGTGTCCATATTGCACATTAGGTGAGAACACAGAGCCATTGAAAGGCCACCCAAAGACAGGTCTTAAAAGGGCTGCAAACAGCTTCAGCCCCCCTCTAAAAAGAGAAGAGTAGTTGGGTATCATTGGTGCAAGAGACCACCTTGAATCCATGTGATTCCACCAGCAAATCCATCAGTGCCAGATACATTTTAAACAGAATTTAATTGAGAGACAAGCCCTGTGGCCTCCCAACTGAAAGGGGTCTCGGCCCTGAGGAGAAGGGGGCAGCCACACTGATTGCCCTCTATTATCCAGAAAGGATTTAATCCAATAAAGGGCTAAGTTCTCAAAACCCCTTTATCAAGTCTCAATTTGATGTATTCAGACACTATTAGCAGTACTGTCTCCATGCTATACTTAGGGTGGAATCCAGATTGCCTTTCTTAAAGTCCTTATACATCCAAATTCTTTGTGATGCTCCTGAAAAGGACGGGGCAAGAGTTTTTTGTTTTTTGAATTCAGATATTTCAAAAGGGAGCATTTCTTTGTTTCAGGAGTTTCTTCCTAGAATTTTTAATTTCTTAGTAAAGTAAGAAGGCATGTTGAGATGAAATGCATTCCCTCATTCTTGTCATTTACAATTGTGTGATGAGTAATGACACCCACTTCCTACATGGGGGTGCTTGATGGGTGACTAGCACTGGCAGAGGTGTGGATCCCACCATTTGATTGACGTAATCCCCGCCAATACATCTGCTTGATAATCAGAAGATTTAAAAAGTCACAGGCCCAGACAACAGAGATACAGACCAAGGCCACACATACTTCTTGGGGGTGAAACATAATTGAATGCCAAAGCATCAGCTTGCCAATCTCTTATTCACTAGCACCTTCTCAATGCACTGGTTAAACCCTTGCAAATTACATTACTTATACCATCTAAAAACATAGCTTTCATAACAACACTTATGACAGCTCAATTGAGATGATTTTTCAGAACCCAGTGCAGAGTTGTGAGTTATAGTTTATGTAGCATGAGGAGTGAGGGGAGAACACTGTGTACAAAGCTGCATGACTTATCAATCAATCAGGGAATTGTAATGCACGCTACTCACCCGTGAGGGTCTCAAGGCGCTGGGGGAAGGGGTGAGCAGCTCTGCTCAGTCAAAGAGCCAGGTCTTGAGTGTCTTCCTGAAGATGTTTAGAGAGGGGGCACGTCTGATGTTGACCGGGAGCTCGTTCCAGGTCTTGGCGGCGATGTAGGAGAAGGCCCTTCCGCCCGTTCTGGCTCTGCCGATGAGTGGGATTTTGGCGAGGTCGGCGGATCGGAGGTTTCTATGGGGTACGTGGAAGGAGATTCTCTCATTGAGGTATTGGGTTCCGGTGTTGTGGAGGCATTTGAATGCGTGGGTGAGTATCTTGAAGGTTATTCTCTTCTCGACGGGGAGCCAGTGGAGGTTTCGCAGGTGTTGGGTGATGTGCTCTTGTCGAGGGATGCCGAGGACGAGTCTGGCTGCGGTGTTCTGTATGGTCTGGAGTTTGCGGCGCAGAGACTTGTTCATTCCGGTGTAGAGGGCAATACCGTAGTTCAGTCTGCTGGTAATGAGTGCGTGGGTGACGGTTTTCCTTGATTCATGGTGAATCCATTTGAAGGTCTTGCGAAGGATGCAGAGGGTGTTGATGCAGGTGGAGGCGACGGCGTTGACCTGCCGGGTCATGGAGAGGGAGGAGTCGAGTACGATGCTGAGGTTTCGGGCGTGGTCGGTGGGGATGTGTGGCTGCTGAGGACGGTGGGCCACCAGGTGACATCCCAGGTGGTGGGGGAGGGTCTGAGGACGAGGACCTCTGTCTTCTTCGAGTTGAGCTTCAGGCAGCTGCTGCTCATCCAGGATGCAACGTTCTTCATTCCTTCCTGAAAGCTGAGTCTGGTGGTGCAGGGGTCCTTGGTGAGGGAGAGGATGAGCTGGGTGTCGTTGGCGTAGGAGACTATATTGAGTCCGTGCTGTCTGATGATGGTGGTGAGGGGGGCCATGTAGATGTTGAAGAGCGTAGGGCTGAGTGACGATCCTTGAGGCACTATGCAGTTGATCTCTGTGGGTTCGGAGAGGAAGGGTGGCAGTCTGATTATTTAGGTCCTACCGGTGAGGAATTAGCAGAGCCATTCGATGGCGGTTCCTCGTATGCCTGCGTCGTGGAGTCTGGCGGCGTGTGTGTGGTGGGAGATGGTGTCGAAGGCTGCAGAGAGGTCGAGTAGGATCAAGGCCACGGTATGCCCTTGGTCGAGGAGGGTGCGAATGTCATCTGTGGCAGTGAGTAGGGCGGTCTTGGTGCTGTGGTTGCTGCGGAATCCGGATTGGGAGGGGTTGAGGATGGAGTTCTCTACAATAAAGTTCATTAGTTGGGCGTTGACGGTCTTCTCATTGACTTTGGCAGTGAAGGGAAGGAGGTAGATGGGTCGGTAGTTCTTGAGGTCCGATGGGCCTGCCAAGGGCTTCTTGAGCTGGGGCTTGACTTCTGCACACTTCCAGTCATCGGGGAAGGTGCCGGTTTCGAAGGTGGTGTTGATGGTGCGTAGTAGTTCCGGTGCTATGGCGGTGGCGGCTCTGTGAAAGATGTGCGGAGGGCAGGGGTCCATGGCTGCTCCTGAGTGGATGCCGTTCATGGTCGATTCGGTGTCTTCGGTGGCGGCAGGGGTCCAGGCGGTGATGGTGGGTTGGCTTCCGTTGATGGAGGGGGGTGGTTTCAGAGTCTGCAGTACGTTCGTTGAAGTTGTAGTAGAGGGACTTGGGAGGGGGTGATGTCCATGGCCTCGCTGGGGGGTTTGGTGAATTCTTGGATGATGCTGAATAGTTCCTTCGAGTTGCCGGCGTTGGCAGAGATCTTGTTCTGGATGAAGGTTCGGTTGGTTGATCTGATGAGATGGTGGTATTCTGTCATGGCGTTCTTGTATGTGGTGCGGTCTTCCAAGGTTTTGCTGTTTCACCAATTCTTCTCTAGACGTCTGCAGGTGCGTCTCGATTCTTGGAGGTTGGCAGGGAACCAGGTGGCCTTCCTGGGGCATTGTCTGTCGGGGTTGTGGAGGGGTGCGAGTTCGTCTGCGCAGTTGGAGATCCATGTGTGTAGTTCTTTGGCTTCGAGGTTGGCGTCAGTCGAAGTTGAGGGGGTTTTGCGGTTGACAGTGGAGTTGAGGTGCTCCTCAGTGACCTTTCTCCAGTTCCTTCACAGTAGGCGGGGTGCAGGTTTGGGGGTGGTGGGTTTGTCGATGTGGAAGTGTACGCAGTGGTGGTCGGTACAGAGGGGTTGCGTGGTGTGGCTGAAGTGGATGTTGTTGCCTCCTGGGAAGATGGGGTCAAGAGTGTGTCCTGCCTTGTGGGTGGGGGTGGTGACAAGCTGCTTCAGTCCGAGGTTTGCAAGGTTGTCCAGGAGGGTGGAGGAGTTGGGGTTGTTGAGGTTGTTGAGGTGGAAGTTGAGGTCTCCGATGAGCATGTAGTCCATGGAGGCGATGGCGTGGGGTGCGACGAGGTCGGCGATGCTAGTGGCAAACGCAGTCGGGGTCCGAGGGGCCTGTAGGCGAGCATGCCACGTAGTGTGGATCTGGGGCTGGTCTGTATATGGAAATGGAGGTGCTCGATGGTGGACTGGGAGTTGCTCGTAACGGAGGTGGTGAGTTGGAGGGAGCTCTTGTGTGCAATGGCGAGTCCTCCTCCTGGGCGGTTGGGGTGGTCTCTCCTCTGGATCTTGTATCCGTTAGGGATGGCGGTGGCGATGTCAGGAGCGGAGAAGGCGTCGGTCCAAGTTTCTGTGAGGAAGGCGACATCTGGCAAAAAGGTGTCGAGGAGGTCCCAGATCTCAACGGCGTGTTTGTGCAGGGAGCGTACGTTGAGGAGGATGCACTTCAGGGCTTCGTGGTGTTGTCATCCGACGTGGGGGTGGTAGTCATGAGGGTGCGGAGGGTGGTGAAGGTCTGGCAGCAGTTGTTGTTTCTTCCAGGGTTTATTGTAATTTATTTATTTTTTATTGAAAAGCCAGGTAGGTACAAAAGAATATAGAAAAATAGAACATTATTTTCATTATATACAAGAAGTTGCATACCAGTATACAGTTCATATTACAGATAATACTTTATACATAATTTGATATAAAAACTATTTAGACATATCCATATTTAGATACAGTGTTTCATTGTTAAAATTTCCTAACAATCTTCTCCATTACTGTGATCCTAGGCTACTCTTCGACGATTGCCCCAGAGCTCCTCTATTATTACGCCATGTTGTCAGAGGTTCCCATAGCTTCATGCCCTTCTCCTTGGCCCTACGGCCCTTACATTTATATACTGCAGTTTCCTGTGCGCAGATGCTCAATACCTGGTGCAGCCATAGCTGGTATGTGGGTGGGTCTCCCTCTTTCCATACAGTGGCGATCAGCAGTCGCGCCACCACTATTGTCATAAAAATGAAATGTCTTTGGGATGAATCTACGTTGGCCTGGCAATCGTATCCCAATAGCATCAGTAGTGGGCTAATAACGATTTTCTTGTTCATTGTCTGGAACCAAAAGGTCTCTATACCTTCTTTCAATGATGTGAGTTTACTGCAGGAATAAAACATGTGTATACTATCTGCCGGACCCACTTGACATCTGGGACATCTGTCATTTTCCCTCTTCCCCCACCCAAACAGCTTAGCCAGCGTATAGTACAAGTTAAACATGGTTTTATAATGTTGGGTTTTTAAGTTGGCCGATGGGAAGATCTTTATCCCCAATTCGATGGACATAACCAGGTCAACATCCCCATCGCCCAGCTTCTCTGCCCATCTTGACTCTGTTTTTTCAACATCATCTGGGAGGGTCTCAATAAAATCTTGATAATAATCTTTGATCCTGCTATGTTGGCGATTCGCAGTTTCCAAGACTGATATTTTATCCAAATTAAGGGTGCCGCTACAAAGGTTTTTAAGGTGCTTCTGAATTTGTATGTATTTGAATTGTGTTCTGTTATTAACACCATATCTTTCCACAAGTCCTACAAATGAAATAATCTCAGTATTGTCAAACAAACTTGCGATCCTAACTATACCAGCCTGCTCCCAGTTTCTAGCCATGCCATCATATAGTGTCTCCGGAACTAGAGAAGAGCGCCATAGGGGCGTGTATCTATTATACCTGGGGATCTTCAGCAGTCTGCTGACCTTTTTCCAGACCCTCCAGGCTGCCTTAAAACACTTGAACCGTGTCTTTTTGTAGTAGCTTGGTTCAAGCTGACGGAGAAAGAGCCCTTCTGCCTCATTCCCAATGGATATATGATATATAGAGGGTAAACCAGGATCATCATTACTTGCCTGGCCGGGTGTAAGAAAGGTGACCATCTGCTGCAGTGCACTTGCCCAGTAATAAAACAAAAGATTCAGAACTCCCCATCCACCTCGTTCGCGAGGAAGTGTCATAGTTTTCAGCGCTCGTCACGTCTTCTGGTAGCTCCAGATAAAATTTGAGAACATAGCGTTCATTTCGTTTATAGTTGCTGCTCCCAGTTCCAAATGAATTGAGCGAAATAAATATAGTATTTTAGGGAAAATCCGCATTTTTAGTAGATTAGATCTTCCGAATATTGTAAGCTGTTATTTATCCAATCGTCTGAGCTCCAAGCTTATTTTATCCAGCACTGGGTCAATGTTGATTGCCCACAGTGTATCCATATTGGATGTTATATTAATCCCTAGGTATGTAGACGCATCGATTTTGCAGACATCTTGTGTATGACACTGGGGTGAACAAATAATTTGCGTTTTCCCCTTATTCAAGAGGTATCCCGTCCTCTTTCCGAATTTCTCTGCCATGTTTTCAACCTCCCTGATTGCCGTATCTGGTTCTGTGGTTATTATTGCAATATCATCTGCGTATGCTAGGACCTTGGGGTTATATCATTTGTTAGTTACTGGTTTAATTGCCAAATTGTGTATAATTTGATTAATAAAAGGGTCCAGATAGATGGCAAATAGAATTGGGGAACAGGTACATCCCTGTTGTGTCCCTCTGGCTATCTCAATCCTCCTTGATGTAGTGCCCATAATCTGCAGTTGTGCATACGGTTGGTAGTACATGGCCTGAATAGCCGTCACTAGACGTGGACCCAACCCCCTTCCTGTTAGGGCTTCCCAGAGATATTGCCATGATACCCAGTCAAAGGCTTTTTTCGGCGTCCAGGAGGACCACAGTCGCATCGCTACTCTCCGCTTCCGCTATATCTAATATTGAGATAACCTGCCTGATGTGGTCTGTGGTCCCCATGGCTGGTACAAAGCCATGTTGCCAAGGTGATACCAGTGTCGCGATAATTCCCTGTAACCAATTTGCTATCCTTCTCTCCTTCCCTGACATGTTTCGGCTGCATTCAGCCTTGTTCACAGGTGAGCCAGATCATAGTGCATGATTTTGAAGGGAAAGAGAGAAGGAAATGCTGCCACTTTGAATTTCAATAAATCTGGTGCTTCACGGATCTGGGCTTCGACATTTCTTCTGTTGGTTGGTGATTTGAAAGACAGAAGGCTCCATGCCTGTCTAAAACGAAGCCGCCCTGCAGGGACGGGGGCTCCTAACAAACGTGGAGTGTTTGCACATGATTTAAATTTGGGGAGCATGTTCCGCTTACCTTTGATGCAACAATATGGAATTTTCCTGGAATAAACAGCATGGAGGTGAGAAAGGGCGACAGGAGGGGAAGCTTCTCCTCATGTCATTTCAGTGATACCCGAGCATTTAAAGATTGTTTTTTTGGCAACCGATTGAGCAAGACTTCAATTATTAAAAGATCGCTCCAATGCAATAAGTGACTGTCCGTGATAATGAAATCGAGTGCACCTGGACAACATTAACTGCATTGCAATGATTGTTTACGCTATTAAGCTTGATATGTATTGACATTGCTAGTGCATATAACGATTCACACTGCAAGTACATTAGGGACAATGTATGCTGTTACTTAAAGTCACGTGGGCAATTGGATAAAAGGCCTTCGAAATCATGCACTATGATCTGGCTCACCTGTGAACAAGGCTGAATGCAGCCGAAACATGTCAGGGAAAGAGAGAAGGAAATGCTGCCACTTTGAATTTCAATAAAGCTGGTGCTTCACGGATCGGGGCTTCGACATTTCTTTTGTTGGTGATTTGAAAGACAGGAGGCTCCATGCCCGTCTAAAACGAAGCCGCCCTGCAGGGACAGGGGCTCCTAACAAACATGGAGAGTTTGAGCATGATTTACATTTGGGGAGCATGTTCCGCTTACCTTTGATGCAACAATATGGAATTTTCCTGGAAGAAACAGCATGGAGGTGAGAAAGGGCGGCAGGAGGGGAAACTTCTTCTTGTGTCATTTCGGTGATACCCGAGCTTTTAAACGTTGTTTTTTTGCAGAAGATTGAGCAAGACTGCAATTATTAAAAGATGCCTCCAGTGCAATACGTGACTGTCCGTGATAATGAAATTGAGTGCACTTGGACAACATTAACTGCATTGCAATGATTGTTTACGCTATTAAGCTTGATATGTATTGACATTGCTAGTGCATATAAATGTATTCACACTACAAGTGCATTAGGGACAATGTATGCTGTTACTTAAAGTCACGTGGGCAATTGGATAAAAGGCTTTCAAAATCATGCACTATGATCTGGCTTACCTGTGAACAAGGCTGAATGCAGCCGAAACATGTCAGGGAAAGAGAGAAGGAAGTGCTGCCACTTTGAATTTCAATAAAGCTGGTGCTTCATGGATCTGGGCTTCGACATTTCTTATATATATATATATATATATATATATATATATATATATATATATATATATATATATATATAATCTACTGGCGGTCGCCAGTAGATAGATAAAGTTAGGACCTAGTTTCCATAGGAAACTCATTTTTTGTTTTCTCAATACCTTTGGCGCCGTTTGACGAATCTTCGCGAAATTTTCAAAACTCGTAGCCCGCTCCGGTCAGCTCTTGTCGTGAAAGTTTCGAGGTGATTCAGCAAGCGGGGGCCGAGAAAAAAGGGGGGTCCCAAAACGTGTTTTTTCCATGTTATTTTCCATAGGAAACTTTAGACACGACTACAGCCCGAACTGCTGAACGGAATTACACCAAATTTGGCAAAAAGGTAGCCCTTGGTTCAGAAAGAGACCTTTTTGTTAAATGGTGTAAATCCGTTCTGTAGTCCCTGAGAAATTCAAAAAATAGAGGTCAAATAATCAATTTCCCATAGGAAAGTTTAGACACGGTTACAGCTTGAACTGCTGAACGGAACTACACCAAATTTGGCAAAAAGGTAGTGCTTGGTCCAGAAAGCGCCCTTTTTTTAAATGGTGTAAATCCGTTCAGTAGTTGCTGAGAAAATCAAAAAAAAAAAGTTTCGATATATAGAGGCACAGAGGATCCGCGCACACTCCCGACCACGAGCTTTATTCTAATTGGCTGTCAACACTCCAAACCAGGAAGTGTTGGCAGCCATCTTGTGACTCGGTAGAACCGAGTCACAAGAAAAGAGAAAAACAAACGCTAAAAACAAGGAAAGGGGGCAGGGTAGAAACCGCAGCCCCGGGGACCGCCACACCCCGGGGCTTTCATTAAATATTTGCGGGGGGCTCACGGGCCCCCCGCAGCCCTGTGGGCTGCCACCCCCCGGGGCTTTGTTTATTTTATGTGTGGGGGGGCCTCCAAGGCCCCCCCTAGCCCCGGGGACCGCCTCCCCCCGGGGCTTTTATTAATTATTTTGCGGGGGCACATGGCCCCCCCGCTGCCCCGGGGACTGCCACCCCCGGGGCTTTTAAAAAAAAAAAAAGATACACCTGTGTGGGGGGGGCTCCAGCCCCCCCACATGCCCTGGGGACCGCCACCTCCCCGGGGCACTAATATTCAAATTTTGGGGGCTGTAACGGACCCCCGAACCCTGGGGACCACCACCTCCCCGGGGCTTTGCAATTGAAGGGAGGGTCGCCGCGCGGCCCCCTTCCTGGAGCCCTTGATGGCCCAGCGGACCGCCACCCCCCAGGGCCGGCTCCTGCAGTGTCCCGGGGTACTCACCCCCGGGACACTGCTGTTTGCAATGACAGGGCGGGAGCCTCGCGGTTCCCGCCCTGTCATTGCAAACTGCTTTGCTTCATTGAAGCGAGAGCAGGGAAACCTGCTCTCGCATCAATGAAGCAAAGCAGATTGCTTTTCCACACGGGGAGCTGCATGTCAGCAGCTCCCCATGTGGAAAAGCAATGCCGGCTCCCGCAGGACGCGGGGAGCCGGCGGGACCGTGGGGGCATTGGGGCTCCCCCCACGGTCCCCAACGGAGAGGGCCAGCCCCAGGGGATGGGGTCCCCGGGGCTAGAAGTGGCCTGGGAGGGGGGCCACACGGCCCCCCTCCCCAAAAAAATAAAAATTAAATAAAGGCCGGCCCCGGGGGATGGGGTCCCCGGGGCCAATAGAGGCCTCAGGAGGAGGGCAACGCAGCCCCCCTCCATAAAAAAAAAATATTTATGTGGCCATGCTTCGGGGGATGGGGTCCCCGGGGCTGGAATCGGCCATGGGAGGGGGGCCCACACGGCCCCCTTCCCGTTTAATTTTTTTTTTTTTTTTAAATGTCACTGACCATGTCATGAGTGATGTAATATGTGACGTCATCAGCAGTGCATTGCGGGGGCGCGAGTTATAGTTAGCTGAACTAACTATAACGGGGGAATTTCTATGGTTTTGTACGAGTGAAATGTCCAACGAACTATAACGCCCCTGAAACCTATGGTTTTTTCAGTGAATTTCTAAGGTTTTTTAAATGCTAATTTCTAACTATAAGGTGCCTGAAACCTATGGTTTTTTTCACTGAAAATATATATCTATATATATATATATATATATATGTATTACCTACTGGCGGTCCCCAGTAGATAGTTATAGTTAGGACCTCGTTTCTATTCAAAAAGCGTTTTTTCTTTTGCCAATAACTTTGGCGCCGGTTGATGAATCTTCGCGAAATTTTAAAAACTAGTGGCCCGCTCCGGTTAGCTCCTGACTTGAAAGTTTCGGGGTGATTCGTCAAGCGGGTGCCGAGAAAAAAGGGGGGTCCCAATACGCGTTTTGCCCATGTTAATTTCCATAGGAAACTTTAGACAAAGCTACAGCCCGAACTGCTGAACGAAATTACACCAAATTTGGCAAAAAGGTCGGTCTTGGTTCAGAAAGAGCCCTTTTTTTAAATGGTGTAAATCCGTTCAGTAGTTCCTGAGAAATTAGAAAAAGAAAAAGTTTCTATATCTGAGCACAGAGGAGGGTTCGCGAACCATCCCGGCACGAACTTCACTCTGATTGGCTGCCAACACTCCAAACCAGGAAGTGTTGGCAGCCATCTTGTGACTCGGTAGAACAGAGTCACAAGAAAACAGTGAAACAAAGTGAAAAATGAAGAAAAGGGGGCAGGGTAGAAACAGCCTGACCCCCTAGACCTGCTCAGGGGGTCCCGCGCTTCATTTTAATGAGGCCCCCGGGTGGGCCAGGTCCCGGCGGCATTGCCCCAAAAATAATAGCGGGGGCACGCGGGGGCCCCCGCAGCCCTGGGGAACGCCACCTCCTTGGGGCTTTTAAAAAAAATAATGCATGGGGGGTCCCACCCCCCCAAGCTGCCCCGGGGACCGCCACCTACCCGGGGCTTTATCAATTGTAAGTGGGGGGGCACGCGGCCCCCCCCGCAGCCCTGGGGACCGCCACCTCCCCGGGGCTGTGTTAATTATTATTTTTTTTTATAAACTGTGGGGGGGGGCAAGAGCCCCCCACATGCCCCGGGGACCACCACCTCCCCGGGGCTTTAAACGTTGGGAGGGGGGCCGAGCGGTTCCCCTCCTGAAGCCCTTGATGGCCCTGGGGACCGCCACCCCCGAGGGCCGGCTCCTGTAGTGTCCCGGGGTGCCCACCCCCGGGACACTGCTGTTTGCAATGACAGGGCGCGAGCCGCGCGGCTCCCGCCCTGTTATTGCAAACTCTGCTTTGCTTCGTTGAAGCGAGAGCAGGGAAACCTGCTCTCGCTTCAACGAAGCAAAGTAGGATTGCTTTTGAGCAAGGGGAGCTGCATGTCAGCAGCTCCCCTTGCTCAAAAGCAATGCCGGCTCCCGCAGGAGGCAGGGAGCCGGCGGAACCGTGGGGGCATTGGGGCTCCCCCCACGGTCCCCAAAGGAAAGGGCCGGCCCTGGGGGATGGGGTCCCCGGGGCCAGAAGCGGCCCAAGAGGGGGGCCACGTGGCCCCCTCCCCCAATAAAATTAAATTGAAAAAAACTAAATAAGAGGCACAGCCCTGGGGGATGGGGTCCCCGGGGCCAATAGAGGCCTCAGGAGGGGGGCCACGCAGCCCCCCTCCTTAAAGAAAATATTTTTTTTTTAAATAAATATGTGGCATGCCCCGGGGGGTGGGGTCCCCCGGGCCAAAAATGGCCTTGGGAGGGGGGCCACGCGGCCCCTTCCCGTTTTTTTTTAAACAAAATGTTTTAAAAAAGGACAGGCCCTGGGGGATGGGGTCCCCAGGGCCCAAGTAATGTAAAGAAGGGGGGCCACACAGCCCCCCTTGTAAAAAAAAAAAAAAGCCGGCTTCACGCTGGAGGCCCCTCCCCCTCCCTGCAGCACTCAGCAAATGCGCCCCCTGGTGCATTGTAAGTTGGGGAACTAATTCCCCTTGAATACTGAGGGTCCCTGGGGGTCAACTAGCCCACCAGGTACCTCCAGTATGCGCCACAGAGCTGCGTTGCAGAGAGGTGTTCCGAGGCCACGCCCCTTTTTACACCTCTCTGAAACGCAGCTCTGTGACGCTTACTGGAGGTACCTGGTGGGCTAGTTGGCCCCCAGGGACCCTCAGTATTCAAGGGGAATTAATTCCCCATCTAACAACGCACCAAAGGGCGCGTTTGCAGAGTGGTGGAGAAAGGGGGCGTGGCCTTTGTCTACCTCACAGCAATCCCACTGCGTGGGGCTTACTGGAGCTAAGAGGTAGGCTAGTTGGCCCCTAAAGGACCCCCAGCAGCGAAGGGGACTTCAATCCCCATCCAAGAGCGCGCCAGGGAGCCCGTTTGTAGAGTGGTGGGCAAAGGGGGCATGGCCTGGTACGAGTACTTACCAATGCTGCTGTGTGGGACTTACTGGAGGTAATACGAGGGGAAGTTGGCCCCCAAGGATGTCCTTGGGGGCCAACTACTACTCTTGTTACCTCCAGTAAGTCCCACACAGTGGGATTGCTAAGACGTCTTCGGAGACCATGCCCCCCTTTCTCCACCACTCTGCAAACGCGCCTCCTGGCAGACTACGGGATGGGGGATGAAGTCCAATTTAGTCCTAAGGGAGTTTGGGGGCCAAGAAGCCCTCCTGGTACCTCCTGTAAGTCCTACGCAGTGGAATTCCTGAGCGCTGGTCGGAGGCCCAGCACCTTTTCTCCACCACTCTGCAAACGTGACTACTACTTAAAGAAGCATCTTTCTGCACCTCTGACTTAGAGGTAGTTTTAATCCCCCTGCCCTATTATGTACTAGGGCCTTACAGAGGAGGTCATGCTAATCACAGGGGTACCCCAACGCATAGTGTTCCCTAGTGTATGTAGGTGTTTTCACTGTATTCTAAGTGTCTTTTAGCATAGCACTGGCTCTAGGCCTGGTTAGTTAGAGTCAGTTACCACCAGTACACGTCAGCAAAAAGTTGGGGGCACAGGAGGACTTTCTGCTCCTCTGTTGGTTCTTTCTGCACATCTCTTGCTTCTTCCTGCACTTTTCTTCGTCTTTCTGGACTTCTGTTGCCTCTTTCTGCATTTGTCTTGCTTCTTTCTGTGCCTTTGTTCCTCTTTTTTCACATGTACTACCTCTGTAGGCATAGTTAGAAATTCGCATTTAAAAAACCTTAGAAATTCACTGAAAAAACCAGAGGGTTCAGGGACGTTATAGTTAGTTGGACATTTCACTCGTACAAAACTAGTGAAATTCGGCCGTTATAGTTGGTTCAGCTAACTATAACTCGCGCCCCCGCAATACACTGCTGATAACGTCACATATTACATCATTCATGACATAGTCAGTGACATCACTGATGAACACAGCGTTAATTAACAATACACTGTAAAAGCCATCTCCTTTTGTGCCTGAACCCCACAAAGAAGACAGAAGCTGCCATGCTGTCCAAATAAAACTAGAACTCTATTAAAAAATTAAGTCAAATTATTTAAATATTTTAAACACTGCAACTCTAAAAAAACTTCATAAATCTCATTATCAACAACAGTGAAAAATATATATTTTCTCAATGTTTTCTCGTACTGGTAGGACAGCAGAAATATAGAAAAGCATATCCACAAAACCACAAGTGAACAAACAGAAGTCCCAAACTATAAAGCAGCCAACATAAAAAAAAGAAAACTTAAAATGTGAGTAACCATGAACAAAAAGCATTAAATATACAATAATAATGAATTACATTAACCCATAGAAATACAGAAACAAACATCTCCAATGAAGCCACTCTCATAGAATCACTGAAATTGAAACCCCTGCTCACAGATGTATGCTACCCCTACAGCAAAGAACATAGCACCAAATAATGTAGCCACAGGAAATGTACACGATTCTATCCTAATGGTTTATACTGAAGGACGCATCACAGTAAATAATCATGGAGAAAATACAACTGAGCATAACCACCTGACATATATGTCATAAATTGAGATCTGCAACATAATTCACAATCCCAACTTAAAATAGGCCTCAACACGTTCCACTGCTCCAAGTGGGACAATGATTAAAGACTATGGGCCATATGTATGAAGCTGTTTTGCGATCCAAACACTGCGAATCGCAAAAAAACGGTGTTTGCGATCGCAAAACAGAGCTCCGCTATGTATGAGACACATCCCGACCGCCAATGTGCGAATCGCATAATTAGCGATTCGCAAAATAGCAAATAATACCATTTTGCGAAATATTTGCGAATTCGCAAAATGTGACAAAATCTAGCGAAAATCGCAATTGTTGAGTTCACAATTAGTGAATTCGCTAAACGGAATGCATGAATAATTCTCAATTAGCGATTTCACGAAATTCGCAAAATAGAGAATCGCAATTACCACCAAGTCTGAGCAGGTGGTAACCAGGTGCAACCTATTTAAAGAGACCCACAATGCAACTGATGTTTGCCACAATGTCTGGGCTGTACGTGATAGCCAGGAGGCTGCGACTCAGAGCTGCTGCACAGAGAAGGAGACGCCAGGAAAGGATCTTCAGAGCGCGCATAACCCTGTTCCAGCGGACTGAGGAGGAGATCCATACAAACTACAGGCTGGATGAAGAGAGCATCCTGGAATTAATAGCAGAGCTCAAACCTATCCTTGAACACCCCACACGCAGGACACACACAATCCCCACCCATATACAGGTCCTGTGCTCCCTCCACCTCTTGGCGTCAGGGAGCTTCCAGGTGGTGATAGCCACAGCAGGAGGGGTCTCACAGAGTGCATTGTCGCGCTTCTTCCACGCGTTCCTTGATGCCATGGTACAGAGGCTGCATAACCACATACACTTCCCCAGCACACCACAGGCACTAGACCAGACCAAGCAGGAGTTCTATCAAATTATACAATTCCCCCACGTCAATGGATGCATAGATGGGACCCATGTCGCCATATCCCCCCTCCCAGAACGAGTATGTGTTCAGGAATCGCAAGTCCTACCATTCCCTGAACATACAGGTGGTGTGTAATGCCAGGCACATCATCACCGACATCGTCGCTAAATATCCAGGCAGCACCCACGACTCATTCATCTTCCGCCACAGTGGGATACACCGCCGACTCACAAGTGGGGAGTTTGGTGAGGGATACCTACTAGGTAATTGCATGTGATAGAAGGACACACTAGTAATGCATAGCAGTGGCAGGACAGTGTTCAACCATATTTTTCTCGCCCCACAGGTGACAGTGCGTATGCGGTCCGGGACTACATACTCACTCCTTACCTTAATCCTGCCAACGCTGAGGAGCGGAGGTACAACAGTGCCCACATAGCAACCAGATGTACCATCGAGCGGACCTTCAGAATACTCAAGAGCCGGTTCCGATGCCTACATAAGAGTGGAGGGGCACTTCAATACAGCCCCCAGACCTGTTGCAAGATAGTGGTAGTGTGTGCCATGCTGCACAACATCGCCACCAGGAAGGGCACCCCAGTGGAGCTCACTGAATCAGAATCATCAGATGAGGAGGGGCCAGCTCCTGGACGCATGCCGGCCGGAGTAATTGGTGCAGCTGCTGGGTGCCAGAGGCGAGATGAGATCACACAGAACTATTTCTAGGTAAGAAAAGATGACACAATGCCAAAGATCTAATACAGGACTGTGTTTAATTTCCCTTAGTAAAGGCTATATTTCGGCACACAGCCTGTGTGGCACACAATGTTTTGTTGAAAGTCCCGCACATGTGTGATTCACAGTGCAAATTGACTCTTGACCAAGTGTCTGTGTGCACTGGGTTGATGCACCCATATCCATGCCTATGTCTGAGCGCCTCAACTGCGGCACTGACGGCCTGTAGCCCCTCGCTGTGGGTGCACAGTGCCCTCTTCACCTGTCTCAGCAGCCCTGCCATGACGCACACTACAGCGCCTGTCCAGTGGGGGCGGTGGTGTAATGCTGCTCCTGCTAGATTGTGCGTCCTCGTCTGTTGGAGTGAGGACTCCTGGGCCAGCAGTGGCAGCTGCCCGCAGCTCATCCACAGCACATGTCACCTGTACCAGACCCCTGGCCACGTCCTGGCTGCAGTGTGAAACCTCGTGCTGCATACTGATGCTGCGCCTTGACAGCACAGAGGTCGCTGAGGAAAGGCGGTTGACCGCCCTGGTGTAGAGGTCTAGGCGGGTGTGTAGGAGCTGCCTCTCCCTGCGCCTAGCAGCACGGTCCGCCCTTAGTTCAGCACAGAGTTCCTCCAGGGCACCCGTCAGGCCCATGAAGCCAACCCTGATTTGCCTCTGGATTGACTGTATGTTTTTTGCCTGCAGGCGCTGGACCTCCAACATGTGGCCCTCCAGCCCTTGGAAGACTGTGTCGTCTCCTGTGACTGCTGCACTGGTGGATGCACGTGCTGCCCTGCGCCTGGATGGGATTGGTGGTATTGGATCGGCACGTGCTCGAGCACGGGGTTGTGGCTCTGACTGTCCCTGGACCGTTTGGTCATTGACATCGGTGTCCTGGGATTCCTCCTCCAGTGGTGGCAATGGTGGCACTGCAATCCGCCTGCAGCGTATTGGAGGGATTACTGGGCTGCCCTCGTCTTCCTCTTCCTCCTCCTCCTCTTGCCCTGTTGCCTCTGGGCTGGGGGATTCATCCTCCCCTCCACTGATTGTTCCCTGTGTTTCTGCTGGTGCTGTGGACATAAATGCACACATTAATTTACTGTCCTGCCTTGCATTTGTCATGCATTAAATATCACTGTTTGGAGTTACATGGGTCCTATCTGTCTGTATTTTGATTTTCATGATGCACACATACTGTTTGAGCCTGGCTGGGTGTCATTGCTCCACTGTTAGGTGCATGTAACTACATCTCCGATAATGCATTGCTGTGTGTGCTTGTGTACCTGCACTGGAATTGTAGTTTTGTTGTGCCCCTGGGACTCTCCTGGGTGTGTGGGGGTAGTAGGGAGGTATCAGGGGTGTGATGGCATGCTTCTTACCTTGTCTTGGTTGTGTGTGGTCGGAGCTGTCCAGGTCTGACACGCCCACTGCTCTCTCCGGAAGCAGGGTCCCCTCAACCATTTCTTCGAGTGGTGTTGAAGCGGTGGCAGTGGAGGTCCCCCCACCGGTCTTGTTGGCCTCCTCCAACCTGGCAGCAACCTTCTCCTTTGAGCGCGCACGCATATCATACCAGCGCTTCTGTAGGTCTTTGACGCTGCGATGTGTGATGCCAATTGCGTTCACTTTGCGCTGGATGTCTGCCCGTATCCTTCTCTTGCGTGTCTCTGGCACACGCAGGGACTTCTTGCCAAACAGGAGCTCATGGCTCACAACCATCTCCTGTATCAGGGCCTCCTGCTCACTTTCTGTGAACTTTGGTTTTCTTATTCTGGGTGTCTCCCCCTGCTGCTTGTCCTTGCTGGCCATGTCTCCACTCTCTCCAATGTGTGTAGCACTGCAGTGATGCCTCAGCCTCAACTCCTACTCTCTCACTCTGCTTCTGAGACTCAGGTGCAGCATGGGTAGTCACACCTCCTGGTTGTGATGTCATCAAGCTGCACCTGAGTCTCCGATTTGTAGTTCGCGAACTTCGCAATTTTGCGAATTTTGCAATTGTGCGAATTTCGCAAAATAGAGAATTCACTACTAATTAATCGCTATTTGGCTCATCGCTATTCATTTAGCGATTTCTAACGAATCGCTAATGTTTTGCGATTATTTGTTTACATACGGTTTTGCGAATCTCTAATAGCGATTCGCAAAAAATCGCTATTTGAGAATCGCAAAAGGGGAGTTTGATACATATGGCCCTTTGCCCATAAAGTACCTACTCACTGTATAGCCCAAACCCTCTTTTTCAAATATAAAAAGGAACAATTTCTAGTAAGAGACGTGAAAGAAAAGCAAATCCAGCATCAAAAACATTTTCAGAAATATACATAACAGAACATATCCCTGTTTCCCACATTTAAGAGGATTTCATATTATGTTAAAATCTGAATAATTATTAATCTTAATTGCTACTGCAAAAACACAATGATCTGCCCAGCAAACAGATGGACTATCTCAAACATGCACATCTCCATTTTACCTGCTTTTTATAGCCCTTGAGCAATACCAAGATAACACACAACACTTACATACTCACTACTACCAGACAAATAGAACACAACTTATACTGAACTATTAAACATAATTAAAGAAAAAAGCAACCGCGATTCACCAAATAAAATTGTAATAAACTTGAAATTTCCCATAATACACACAATAACAAAAGTGTATCCAAACAGGCAAATACAGAGTTGTTATTTCCACTTCAACAGAAGCATCTGGCAACATCTTAAAAAAATGTACCCTAAGAATGAAGTATTCAACAAAAAGGCCACATTCCAATTCCAACTGGAAACGTTATTTTGACTTGCAATTGTACCACCTATTGAAGTGACCAGGTACTACGACGTATTAATTGAGTCCACATTCTAGAAAAACATGTTTTTGAATATTTTGAGGGCAACTTATTTGGCTATCTGCATTGCTCAGGACATAGACGCTCAGATAGGTTTCATATAGAGTTGTGGAACGTATAGGACAGTACCATAAACAAATAATCTAAAACCTGCAACACAGCAGAAGGCTGGCACAACTTATTCCAAGCAACAATAAGCAGACATCATCTGACGCTTTACTACTTCATAGAAATTCTACAAAAAGAACACAATTACCAGTATCTAAGAATCTAACAACCCCAAAATCGAAAGATTCCAAATACATACAATAAATGTATGAAATCATATGTAAAAAGAAATAAACACTATACATAGAACTGGCACACCAAGACTATTGAGACTCTACAGCATACACCCTACTGTAGATAAAGTTACCTAACAAATCAACAATAATAATCATAAAAATAAAAATGTATTATAATTTCATATAAATATTTCAAAAAACGTTTTTAATATTCATTGAATATATAAATGAAACCATATTAAACAAATCTTAAAAAACACGCAATAATGCATACATAAAGGAAAATCTAATAACTACTATATTCCGTAAACTAACAATTATACTTGAGACAATAATAAATCAAAGCACAATACAGTTTAACAGATCAAACACAAAACAAATATATACATTAAAGATCAACACTATATAAACACAAACACAATAATTCATAATATATAAAAACAACGCACAACAAATGTCACATTTTATCATTAGTCAAATATTACATTTTAAACAATTTGTCTTACATAAAATAATTCTTAGAGCTTTGTAGCAGTAGAATGTATTAAAAAATCCTCCTAAGCAGCCAATAATCCAAGAAAAGTGTGCAACAAATGCAAAAAAAACAATTAATTTTTAAAAAACATAACATTCCCAAGTCAAACATTAAATCCACACAGTAGAAACAACCCTTAAAACCTGAAAAAAGAATTATTTTATAACAAAAAGTCACACACTGAAAACCAACAAAATAAAAGGAATTATTTTAACAACTGAAATGTATTTGGGATTAAGTACCATCTACTGTACATTATAAGGGAATTACATCCAACAACTCTCCTCACATCTGGAACGGAACCTCCTACTCGACTCCTCCCAATCCAGATACGGCAGCAACCACAGCACTGAGATAGACCTCACAGCGGCTAAAGACGACATCCGAGCCCTACTCGACTCAGGAGAGACTGTGGCACTGATCCTCCTAGACCTCTTAACAGCCTTCGATACATTCTCCCACCATACACTCATTTTAAGGCTGCACAACATAGGCATCCAACGGGCTGCTTTCAGATGGATCACTTCTTCCTCTACGGAGAACACAAAAAGTCTGACTTTTCCCCTTCACCTCAGAACCCAGGGAAATCATCTGTGGAGTACCCGAACGCACACCCTCTTCAACACTTATATGACACCTCTTGGCCAGCATTGTCAAAACCCACAGACTGAACATCATATCCTATGCCAGCGACACACAACTCATCCTCTCCCTCTCCAAAGACTCCACCAACTCCAAGCTCAACTTCCACCACATGACAGATATTGCCAACTGGATGAAGGACAACCGCCTGAAGCTCAACACAGACAAGACAGAAGTACTGATCTTTGGAACAAAAGGTCCCCATGGGACACATGCTGGTGGCCCTCAGAACTTGGACCTACTCCTACCCCCACTGACCATGCTAGGAACCTAGTCATCATTCTGGACAACAAGCTAACCATGACGACTCAGGTCATCTCCGTCTCCTCCTGCTTCTTCATCCTCCACATGCTTCGTAAGATATTCAAATAACTACCCCAAAGCTCAAGATGCTTCATCACCCAGGTCCTCATCTCAAGCCGACTGGACTACTGCAACGGGATGCAGCTCACCTACTCCTATGACTGCAGACAATACAGAATGCCGCAGAGAGACTCGTCCTGAATCTCCCTAGATGAACCCCCATCACCCCCTACCTTAGGGCACTCCACTGGCTCCCTGTACAGAAAACATGCAAGTTCAAGCTCCCGACCCATGCATACAAGGGCCTTCACAACTGCGGACCGCCTACTTGAACCACCGCCTGAACTTCCATCAGCCCACCAGACACCTCTGCTCCACTTCCCTTTCTCTAACCCTCACCCCCATGTTCGACATAGTAGATGCGAAGGTCGCTCCTTCTCCTACCTAGCAGGGAAAACATGGAACAAGCTACCCTTTCATCTCTGGATCTTTCCATCTCGTCCAGAGTTATGGAAGTCCCTGAAGATCTTGCTATTTTGCAAATCAACTTGACCCTGCCAGTGACTGGATACCCTCACAGATGACAAGAAGCCCTGTACAAATCTACTGATTGATTGATTGATTGACACGGCACTGAGGAGTTCCGTGACCATATAGAGAGACTGAGGCCGAAGGCTGAGGTTCATATAAGGGTACGGAACTCTGAGGTGATTTGCAAATTTCCTTATAATGTACGGCAGGGGTACTTTATCCCTTATAATACATGGCCACATCCTCACCTTTCACCACAAAATGCTAAAATCTTTAGTGTGGTGCTTTTTCATATGACAGAGATAAGATGTTTTTAAACATGTAAAATACAATTAGAATCTGTATTGCAAAATTAAACACAAAAGAAGCAGTTAGATATTTGCTGCAAAAAATATTAAAAGCAGTTCAATACAGATTTTAAATAGAAAGTAAACACTGTAGCTCATGATGTGTACTCCTAAGATGATCACCACTCTGAAATGCTTGAGGGGGTTGCTTATATCAGTAATCTGGACAGCTATGCCAGTGGGAGCTTAGTCTCCTTGCAGAGTCTACTGAGCCAGACAGATTAAAGAGTGGAGACCAGGCGAAGTGCGATCCACTGGTCCTCAAGGTTGGAGGTTGGGCACAAGAGGGAAAACATTGTCCAATAAAAAGAATTTGTATGGCAGCATCAGCAAGAACCACTAAATCTTCTGAGCACAAGGGTCTTCCGAAGTCTCTGCATGAGACATACATGATTGACGTTGGTCAAAGTTGCAAAGAGACTACTGACAGGATGACAAACTTTCCAAGTGCAAGACCAGAATCAGATTCTGGAACGTACAGACTATGCATGACACAGGAAAGCTGGCTCAAGTAACATCTGTGATAAGACGCTACAACAAGCACATCCTGGGGGTCAGCGAAAGTAAGTGGCCCGGATCTGTCAGAATGAAAACCACCACAGTAAAGATGGGACTGTGCTTGGGAAGGGATGATGACCAACATCACGAATGAGTAGTCTTCATCCTGAGCAAGAAAAAATGCCTAATTGAGTGGAATCCCAGTCAACAGCAGACTCATGATGGACAGGTTAAAAGGCAGACACATCAACATCACCATTATCCAATGCTATGCTCCAACAAATGATACAGAGGAAACAGTCAAGGGTGTTTTCTACCAATAGACTTAAGCTAAGCTTGAAGCCATGCTGAACCATGACCTGAAGATTGTGATGGGGGACTTGAATACTAAAGTCGGAAATGATAACATGAACCATGACAGAGGCATGGAAAAGAAAGGTTGTGGAACAATGAAAGACAATGGGGAAAAACTGTTGGAACTTTGGGCCCACAAATGATCTGGTGTTAGGAGGGACTCTATTCCTCTACCATGATATTCACAAACTAACTTGGTCCTCACCCAATGGAAGACACCAAAACCACATTGACTACCTGATGATAAGTGGCACCCGGAGACGCACCCTGCAAGATATCAGATTGAGAAGGGAAGCAGACATCGGCACTGATCACCATCTAGTGACCGCCCTTGTGAAACTGATGCTCAGAAAAACAGAATGCAAAATATCAGGACGACAGCACTTCGATGTGGCACATTTACAAGACCCCAGACAGAGACGGTATTCATCTTACAAATCAAAAACAGGTCCAACTCCTGGCAGACACAGAAGATGAGTCTGAGAGAGCTGCAGACGCAGTCAACAAAAAGTGGGGAGGGGTTTCTTCAATATATTTGAAGAGCAGTGAAACATGCCTGAGGACCAAGCCAAGGAAGGCAGCAAAAACGAAAATCACGGAGGCCAAATTTTAGAGGCCACAGGAGAAGCACAAGCAAACAGAGCAGTCAAAAGGCTGACAAGAACAGCTAAGTGCCATACATGGATAACCTTGCCGGCCAAGCAGAGGTGACAGGTCTTCAAGATCACAAGGATAGTCAGTGGTAAATCTCGTGCAACATAGAACACCTTTATCATGGACAAGCAAAGCAGACTACTCACAACAGAGAAAGAGCAGGAAGCATACTGGGTTGACCACTTCGAAGAAGTCTTGAACAGACCAGTACCAACAAGTAACGTGGACATCCAAGAAGTAGAGACAGACTTGAATGTGAACACCATCCCACCACCAAAAGATGTAATCATCACTGTCATCCAAAATCTCAAGAATAGAAAAGCTCCTGGCCAAGACAACCTAAAGACAGAAATGTACAAGGCAGACCATGAAACATTAGCCAAGATCATCCGACCACTATGTACATTTATTTGGGAGAGTAAGGAACCAAGGTATCATCATCAAGGTTCCCAAGAAGAAAGCATTAACCAACCGTAATAACTGGTGTGAAATCCCTCTTCTGTCAATCCCAAGTAAAATCTTGACAAAAATCATTAATACAGCACATTTCTGATGCCGTGGACAAGCAGTTAAGAAAAGAACAGGCTCGATTCTACATGGGCAGAGGGTGTGTTGATCAGATCTTTACTCTACGCATCATAGAGCAGTGCACTGAGTGGCAGAGACAACTATATATCAACTTCATTAATTTTGAGAAAACCTTTGACATTATCACTGTGACAGCCTCTAGCATACACTGAAAGCCTATGGCATACTGCAGCACATAGCTCTACCATAAACAAGAGTAAGTAAGTAAGTTTATTTGATTGAATTAATTATAATTGGTACAAAAGAAACAGTACTTATCGTAAAAACACGGGTAAAATTTCATTCTTTGCACCACTATTCTTGTGAGAGGTTCGGGCATTATATCATAAATAAAAATAGAATATTGCTGTGCATGAAACTCAATTAAAACACCTTATATGTAAACACTTTCCATGCTGAATCTGTCAGCAATAAATCGTGGTACACAATGATATCTGGTTGCCACCCGGTTAATTGTTTGTGTTCACTAATGGAGTAACATCTCGGAAAGTACAACATCCTATTGCGGAAACCAACCATTATTAATAAAATTTCAAGTTGTGGATTTAAAATTGTTGCAAAAGGGGACACTGATAAAATTACAGTTGTGTATCCACTATTCTTCTTGAGACTTCGAACATTATATCGTTGATAGCGATAAAATGATAGCTATACATACGACTCAGTAGAGGTGCCTTATGTGTGTCCAGTATTCTTATTGAGCCTTTGACCAATAAAAAAGAAAAGTATTAACTAAGCGTGAGTCTCAATTGAAATAACTTTCGTACCTTCAGGGTGTCCACTGTTTTTATGAAGTCATTGGGCAATCCATCATGTTGCACGGAGTCTTCTAACCGTCTAACAGGTACCCCACATTTTACAATTGCATCCACTTCTGAGAGTGCATACTGCTGATTATAGAGGCAAAAAATATAAGTGTAAAATCAACCCTATAGCTGTTTCAGACTTGTGATTTGTGAGCTGCGCTGTTGTTCTTGTGAGAAATTGGCCAGCTATAAGACTTTGGGTTAATACCATGAATTTGCAGAATCTTGCCAGCTCTGCCAGAATTTTCCAAGCAGTGAAATAATGCTTTGCTTCCCTGAAGGTGCCCACTCCGTGTGTTAGGAATACTGGTGACAAGTGTTTTTATAATGGCTGGGCATATGCAAATTAGGTGCTTCAATGTGTCCTTGCTTGAATGGCATAATCTGCACAGGCCAATATTGATGAGTGACTTCCAGGTTCCATTTAGTTCTTTAATGGGGACAGCCATGAGTCTTGCATAGAGAATGTGCTTGAGCGTTGTCGTCCTCAGATCACTGTTCAGGCATGGCTGATAGAGCTTTTCCCTGTACGAGTTTAATATGACCTTAATTTTGAATTTAGAGTCTTCTATAGTTTTAATGTCTTCCTGCCTTGAAAGAAGCCTGACTTGTTTTTTCTAGTGCTGGGGGGTGAACTCTGCTCTGCCGACGGAGTTTTTGCTACTCCGCACTCCGCTTGGACACAAGGGGGCATATTTACAAAGAAAGTGGTGGAGCATGTCGTTAAGCCTAGAAGGCTAACGACCACGCTCCGTCACTTTAGAAACGCAGGGCTGCACCATATTCACAAGAAAATTCCAATATTTGGAAAGGAGCATCAAAGTACCAAGTATGATAAGCAATCAATTATTATATTCGCGAAGAACCAGATCGAAAGGCAAGCTTTTATTGTAGAAACGTTCTATATTTATTCTTGTTAATTTTCTTCTTTTTCTTTTCACATTAGATGCTTATTCAAAACCATTTTCAATCCAACAATTAATACAAAACCAAATCATCAGCCTCAGCCTAAGCGCTTCGTCCCCACTTGGACGTCATCAGGGCTGAAAAAAGGAAAAAGAATATACATGTGTCAAATATCAGTAACCATTGATATTCCAATACTTAATCCTTACATACAAATCCCTCTCTTAAACCATGAAATTATCCATCGGGACCTTCCAGCCTGCCTATATACAATCTAACCTCATTCATTACCCAGTATGATCTTAATTACTATTCATTACATATTGCTTGTCATAAGTCTTATGTTTACCAAAACAAACCTTGATATACTTCTCATAGTTCACAAACACTCATCAATATTTCTTATTTTATGTTTATTCCATTAATCAACTTTGTATATTGCAAATTTATTCCATGCAGCTAATCCCTATTCAATGACTTGTTTCTTTAACAGAAGGGGAGAGGTTTGGGGTGAGGATGTTGCCACTATGTTAGATATCCCCACAGATTATGGATGTACGAGAGGTTTAAAACCCTCATCGAAATTTATACCTCAGGGTCCACAGTATGCTGCAATTGACTTGTTCGTTAAAAGAACTATAAATGATTTACATAGACTGGAAGATCATTCTGGTCAGAGGAACATAAATCTCGGGTACAAGGATAACTTATCTAAAGAAGAACGCCTAGCGTTAAAGAATTTGAGACAGGATCACAATATAGTTATAAGAGAAGCCGATAAAGGCGGAAATATTGTGGTTATAAGAAGATCAGATTATTGTCACGAGATCAGGAGACAACTTAGTGATATAACATGTTACAAAAAATTGATTGCCAACCCCACAAAGGAAGCAGGTAGACACATTACAGAAAGAATTTATACATGGAAGGAACAGGGTTTATTGGACGAACAGGAGTTTAAATATCTTAATAATACCAGTCCTACTTTTCCTTTTATATATACCCTACCCAAAATTCATAAATCAAGGCTAAATCCCCCGGGTTGACCTATCGTTTCCAGTATAGGTAGTTTGACGGAACACCTGTCAGAATTCGTGGACATATTCTTAAAACCTTTAGTGGGGAATTTACCCTCATATATAAGGGATACAATGGATGTCCTTAACAAATTACAAGATATGGTTTGGGAACAAGGAATGAGTTTTGCAACATTAGATGTAGTGGGATTATACACCTGCATAGAGAGGGATAAGGGGATACGTGCCCTCAATCATTTCTTGGGTACTAGAAGTGCTAGTTTACAGGAACATTCAGAAATGATTGTAGAAATGAGCGATCTGATACTGAATAATAATAATTTTTTATTTGAAGGAGAATGGTTTCATCAGATAAGGGGGACAGCGATGGGTTCAAGGTTTGCTCCCTCTTACGCGAACCTCTTTATGGGGTTGTTTGAGAGGGAGCATGCCTGGAGCAAGAGAGCTGCAAAATGGACTGATTTGATATTGTTCTGGGGCCGCTTCATAGACGATATTTTATTAATTTGGAGAGGCACAGGACAAGAGTTAATGGAGTATTATGACTTTTTGAATAGTAATGAATTCAATGTTGCATTCACCATGTGTCATCACAGTCACCAGATAGAATTTTTGGATATACAATTGTTCATATCAGAGAACTGAATACACAGTAATCTTTTTCATAAGAATACTGCCACCAATTCTATCTTAAGGGCTGACAGTGCACATCCTCCGTCGGTAATTAAAGGAATACCGTACGGAGAAATGGTACGAATCAGGAGGAACTGTAGTTTAGAGGAAGATTTTCATAAGGGACTGGATGAACTACAGTCAAGATTATCGAGTAGAGGCTATACCAGACAAGGGCTGGAGAAGGCGAGAAAAAGAGTGGACACTATGAAAAGGGAAGCCACATTATCACAAAAAGATAAGGTCCAAGCTACAGAGCGTATAGCTTTTATCTCGACTTTTAATACATCGCATAACAAAATCTACAAAATTTTGAACAAAAATTGTAATTTACTCAAGGGAGTAACAGGTTTAACGGGGATCATTTCAGATAAACCAGCAGTAACTTACAGGAGATGTCCTACGATTAGAAACTTGATTACTAGAAACTACTTAGAACCCACACACAAGAAGGGGGGGAACTGGCTCCCTGAACAACTGAAGGGGTTCTATACATGTGGATCATGCAGCATTTGTGAGTTGGGAATCAATTGTATTAAGGAGTTTAAGTACAATACTAGGAAGTGGTATCGCATTAATGAGTTTATAAATTGCAATAGTTGTGGAGTAATCTATGCACTCCAATGTGAGTGTTGTAGTATCTATATAGGGAGCACTAAAAGAACACTTAAACTCAGGATACAGGAACACATTAGAGCGATTGTTAATGAGGATGTCAGATCACCAATTTTTCAACATATTAGAGACAATCATCCTTTGAATAGGAAAATGAAATTTCATGGAATACAAAAAATCATTTCAAATGTGAGAGGTGGTGACTGGGAACTAAAAATTAGGCAACAGGAAGCTAGATGGATTAGTAAATGTAGAACTGTCACACAAGGACAGAATTACACTATTTCTTAAGTTAGCTTTTGAATATCTGGGTTTGGTATCAAAAGATGCAGGAAGGAAATGTAGTTCTGACTAGCCCTAGTGGACAGTTAAGTTTGTTATCAAAAATTCCAGATTGAAATATATTTGTGATCAGTTCTGGAGGACAGTTTACGAATTTGGGTTCATTCAATAGACATAGGGATAAAAGTGAAGTTGACTGACAATAGAGGTAAGAAGGCATGAGGTGTGTAGATATATATAGAAGGATATAAGGTATTATGGCCATTGGTAGCAACTAGAATTACTAAAGTTATTAATAAATAGTGAAAATTCATGAGATAATTTGGGCAGGAAAACGTACTAGGAACCATCAAGTATGTTGTTATGAGCGCGAATAGAATTTCCAGGGAACAGAAAGAGGAAGTGATACGCCCTATTTTTGGTGGTTCAGGCTGTATAATTGATAGAATGTTCACGAGAGTGATATACTATCACCTGTCAGTAGAGATTGACAATGGAATTAATTAAATATTCGGTTCGCTTGTAAATAAAGGTGGTATGAATATAGAAAGTACTAAAATATTTTTTTCACGGAGCTTGGCGGACTGCTGGAAAACTGTAAGAGTACAGCCACGCCCTACGTCAGGCGGTCAGGTAATAGACATCATTTGTCGGGAAGGGAGACATTCTTCGCTGATTGGTGGATTTCAGTGAGGACCGAGGGGGAAATGGCATCGCAGCTAGCACCGACTGGTGATTGGCTGAACTGGGTGAGGATTGGAGTGGGAACTGCATTTAATGACGTCGAGGAGGAGGATAGAAACAGTAGAATTTCAGGGAACAGGAAGAGGAAGTGACAAGTGGACACGCCCTAATTCGGGTGGATCAGGTTGTATAGTTGGTAGATTGTTTATGAGAGCGATATAGTATCACTTGTTAGTAATGATGGACTATGGAATGAATTAAACATTTGGTTCGCTTGAAAATAAAGGTGATATGGACATAGAAATTATGAATTTTATTCACGGAGCTTGGCGGACAACATGGAAACTGATAGAGTATAGCCACGCCCTACGTCAGGTGGTCAGGCAATAGACATGATTTGTCAGGAAGGGAGATATTCTTCGCTGATTGGTGGAATTTAGTGAGGACCGAAGAGGGAATAGCATTACAGCTAACACCGACTGGTGATTGGCTAAACTAAGTGAGGACCGGAGTGGGAACTGCATTTAATGACGTCGAGGAGGAGGATAGAAATAGCGGTATCCGATTGGGTGTTAATACATTTAAAAGGTGAACAGAGGAGGTTCGGTCTTTACGGCTGGATGTATCGGGCCAGGCCGCGACATGGAACCTGGGGAATAAGAAGCTCTGAGAGACAGGTGAGAGGAGATGTTTTGTAGGTTTTCAGCAGGGTTAACTGTACAGGGATGGGGGTGTTTTTAGAATGAGGCGCCCCATGGAATTCAATGGACGGAAATGACATACTTAATGGGACTTTAAGGGAGATGGAAATACAGTCAAATGTATAATGCAATGATTATTTAGCACAGACTGCATATAGAGACTATAAAGAATATTAGATCAGGACATACACCTTGGGTAATGAGGTGACGGGCAGGGAGCGTTTATTATTAAACCAAATGCATTACTATTGAGTTCTCAATTCTTATGGGCAATATAATTAGGTTCAAAAAAACATATTATAAAAAAAAATTCATGTTCAGGAAAGAACATCCACATTAATGGGAGGACGATATCAAGTTTTTGATGTACTTAAGGATTATCACATGAATTAAATTGGAGGTATGTGTAATGTGTCATTACAAACTCATTGAATAGGGATTAGCTGCATGGAATAAATTTGCAATATACAAAGTTGATTAATGGAATAAACATAAAATAAGAAATATTGATGAGTGCTTGTGAACTATGAGAAGTATATCAAGGTTTGTTTTGGTAAACATAAGACTTATGACAAGCAATGTGTAATGAATAGTAATTAAGATCATCCTGGGTAATGAATGAGGTTAGATTGTATATAGGCAGGCTGGAAGGACCCGATGGATAATTTCATGTTTTAAGAGAGGGATTTGTATGTAAGGATTAAGTATTGGAATATCAATGGCTACTGATATTTGACACATGTATATTCTTTTTCCTTTTTCAGCCCTGATGACGTCCAAGTGGGGACGAAACGCGTAGGCTGAGGCTGATGATTTGATTTTGTATTAATTGTTGGATTGAAAGTGGTTTTGAATAAGCATCTAATGTGAAAAGAAAAAGAAGAAAATTAACAAGAATAAATATAGAACGTTTCCACAATACAAGCTTGCCTTTGGATCTGGTTCTTCGCGAATACAATAATTGATTGCTTATCATACTTGGTACTTTGATGCTCCTTTCCAAATGTTGGAATTTATTTGAGGACCTGGTCCTAGTGGCGGTGGGACCTAGGAGAGTAGAGCGTCATTAAGATTGAATTTGTGGATTTCAAAAACATTTATCTGAATTGTTTCACCAGTGCGCTGGTTTGCTGTGCCCTCACCGCTGACTGTAAGGAAATACATATTCACAAGAATATGGTGCAGCTCTGCGTTTCCCCCTGCGCTGGCAATCACTTTATCTGCCTAGTGCCAATGCAGGCACCCTTACACCATAGTGCATGGGTGCCTGCGTTGAGGGGAGTGATTGTTTATGTGCAGGAAGGTCCCCCTTCCTGCACATAAACAATCTTGAAATGCCGTTTTGTAACTTCTATGTGTGCTGCTTAATGCAGCACACATTGAATTTGTAAAATAGCATTTTTAAAAATGATTGTTTATGTGCAGGAATGGCGACCTTCCTGCACATAAACAGTCATAGGCAATTTGCTGTTTCTATGTGTGCTGCACAAGGCAGTACACATGGAAACAGCAAAAAAGAGGCGAAATAAAGCATTTCTCCTTGTTTCACCTTTTTAAGATAATGTTTTCCCTGGCCTTAATTGTGGCGCTGCCTCATATTTATGCTGGCGTTGTAAATAGGAGGCAGCACCAAAATCAATGGGTGTTACAGTGGAACGCCCACTGCAACACCCATTGCCCTCCCCTTTCACGCTATTGCTGCGTGAAAGGGTGCCTTATTTACAAGGCAGCATTAAGCCACATTTAGTGGCTTAACGCTGCTTTGTAAATAAGGCGAGGCCCTTATCACCATCGCAACATCACTGAAAGTGACATTGTGATGGCGATAGGGGCTTGTAAATATGCCCCAGAGTTCGGCAAAACTCTGCAAACCACAGCGTAGCGGAGTTTGCCGACACCCTGAGCCCTTATCTGTGTTTAAATGAGGAAGCAGATGTGGGAAGACTACATTTCCCAGACTGCTGGAGGAGGAGTCATTGTGAATGCAAGGCTGCCTTGGCAATCCCAGAATTCTCAGCGGGAGGATTCTGGGATCATGCAGTTGCGTCTGCACCATGGGCCCTGCAGTCCACCATGAAGGAAACCACAGAACTGCTCGCAGCCAGCTCGGGAAGCATTCCTTCTGGCCTCCGACGGTTACCTGCAGTTCGGGGAAAAAGAAGAAGCTGATGCTGCTGGCATGGGAGCGCTTTGACGGACTCCAGGGGCGCTTGCAGGTAAGAGGGGAGCCAGGACAGCGGGGTAATATGGGTCCGAAGAGGCCATTGTTGCTAAAGGCGGAAGGAGGGGCAATAAAACACACCCTTCCCTTTCTCCTGTAAGATGTGCAAATTCAGATGTGGGACAATTTTTCGAAAAGCAGCTAGTGCACACAAGTACCAAAAGGAGTGGCGCAGATTAGCAGCAAATACTATAGCAATGCATGGCAGTTACATTGTTGTACTTTGTTGACATCACTGCACTACTATTATAGTAATAGGAGGTATCACTAAGCCCTGAGTGGCCTCCTTCCTTTGTGGCTTTGTTCCGCATTGCTGCAGTGAAGATAAATAAAAGTAAATCACCCTGCCTGCCTCATATGCAGTGGCCACAAGAAATCAATCAGGACATGACTGGGTGGGAGTCGGCTCACCCCGCCCACACGCGGAGCTCACCCCGCAGAATCACAGAGTTTTTTGGCAACTCTGCAGAATTCCATGTAGTGAAGCTCCGCACACTCCGCCCAGCCCTTGTTTTTTCAATGCAATTTTTGATGGCATTGGATCGATTGGGATGTTTTCCCAATTTTCACTGGCCAGATTTAGTTTTATCCATGCCTCAGTCAAGTAATCTGACCAGGGATTTTTCCTGGCTGTGAATATGCACTTCAGGACCTTTTTTATTGTGTTTGGGGCCAGAGCACCAGTGCTGTGGTAATTCTGGGCAATGGTGGCCATATTTTCAAGAAGTTGTTTGCTCAAGCCGAACTCTAGCTATACTAAGGCGTTTCAGGCGTGTGAAGATACTCAGAAGATGCGCTTATAAGCTCAGCATTGTGCCTTCTCCATAGTAGCCACTAAACCACGGGGAAAGCAAGTTGGCCGTAAGAGATGGTTGGTACCCTCCGTATTGCTTCAGTAGATTGACTGCGCAAGCTAGTGTGGTGTTTGCACAGAGCATAGACCACAACCTTTCCCTTTTCTTCAATGTGAGTAATATACAGATATGGCTTTGCAGTGCTTGCAAACCCCACGCCCAGATAGTTGTATTTAGGGGCACTCCTTATCTTCAGGTTATCTAATCTCCATTGCAGCTTGTGCTTGTTAAAGTAGTGCCAAAATACGAGAGCCTTTGTCTTAGTGCAATTCACCCCCAGTTTGCTCTTAGTATTGCAGACATTTAAAGCGTTCGAGTCTTTGTGCATCCCCACCTTGGTGTGGCCCATTAGGATCATGTCATCTGCATAGTGCACCAGGAATAAGCGCGCCTGGCTGATTTTGGGCACTGGTAGATTAGCAGCTTTTAAAGATTGACCTAAATCAGCAGTGTACAGGTTGAAGAGCATGGGCGCAAGGACTTCCTTGTTTTAGACCTTGGTCCGTATAAACTTTGGCGGTTGCCGTGCTATGTGTCAGTTTGATTCTCACCTAGGTTTGAGAATGGAGCGCAATTACTGCATTCAGCAATTTTTTCAGAATTCCCCAGTTGTATCATTTATTCCAGAAAATTTACCAGTCCACGCCACTGAATGCTGGGGTGAAGTCAACAAAGCATGCAATGAGGGGGGATTATTAGGCTGATTAGCCTCCTCCACCACATATGCTAATGCCATGATGTTATTGGTGGTGGAAGCCTCTTGACTGAAACACGATTGGTAGAATGGCAGGATACCCTCATCTCTGACCCCGTTTTCCAGGTCCTGTAAAAATGCGCTAGCGAAAGCCTTTGTTTCAATGTCCAGCAGCGCGATCATTTTGTAATTGGACGGGTCTGTGTTCTCCCCTCTTTTGTCTATTGGTTGGAGGATTGATCCTCCCAGAAATATGGAACTGTGGCTGTTACAAAGCAGTGCTGGTAAAGCAGAGTAAGCAAGGATACCCAAAATACACAATACTCCTTGAATAAAGTGTCTGGCTGCCCATTTGGTCCCAGGGTCCGTCTTGCCTTATATTTTTCAGGATTTTGGTAACCCAGCTGCGGTCCCCGAGAGTCGTACTTAGTGCAAGACTGATCATATGCAGGCCCTTGGGTTTGAGGTGCGATTGTTGAAATGCTGGACTGTCCTGTGACTTGGGACGGACGAGACCTTTAGTACTGGTGAGAGGCTTGCAGTACAATGCTTTAACATGAGTCAGCGGATATGCTGTTATACTTGTCTTGGGTGCGACCGTTTAGGTTTTTAATATATTGCCAGAATTTGCCCTGATTGCGTTGTCTCAGAAGATTAAAGTCATGGAGCCATTGCAATTCCTGATGTTGTTTTTATGCTTCCATATGAGCTTGTGAAATGTTCTGGCTGTTGCTAGTTTGTTGCGGTGCTCCTTTTTCCCATCCCGTTTAAATTGTCAAATAGCCATCCTCAGAATCCTCTTGCTCTGTTTCACATCCTTGCAATAATGTTGTTGAAAATGGCTCTCCATTGCATGGTTTCCTTGTTGCTTGCCAGGTGTTTTTCCTTGCAGTAATTGGTGCAGAGCTGTTGCTATTTTTGGCCATTGCAAGAAGTTATGGGCTCTAGCGCTGTATCCATTTAGATTTCCAGGCAGCCAGACTCATGATGTTTATTTTACACCATTTCACTCTTCTTAGTAATTTATAAGTTTCTTCCCCAGTGGAAGAGCCCAATATGTTTATTTTGTGGTGGCTGAGTGACTGCAGAGATAGTGAAGAGATTAGTGGTAGGTGGTTGCTGGACTGCTGCTGCTTAATTGAAAAGTCCAACAGTTGGTCCGAGAGGACTGTGCTCAGGAACACATGACATAGTCCAACATTGAGACATTGTTGAAATGAATCCATCCTAGGCAGACTTTATTTGGTGAGTTTTAAGAAATGTGTTTAAAATGCTACACACCTGGTCGACTGTACAGTTGCCATAGGAGCTTGCCCCAATGTTGCGAGTGTTGAAACCACCAGTATTACTTTTCTGGCTAGTGGAGTACGAATAGATTAGATCTTCTTTTTTTTTTTTCTTTTTTTTTTTTTTATTGAAATCAGACTTCTCATACATATCTTATAACATTATTACATATATTGGTCAAATTTAGTACTTTCATATAACCAAGATAGCACAATTAACAATTGACAATTATTGTAAATGTTCATACATCGTTATTGCTATACTTCCTGATTGTATTTTGGCAATATTTATAGATATTCATCCAATCCCTTGTCTATCATTTCTCTCCATCCAGGTTATCAAGGGTCCCCATATATTCCTACCTTTCCTCATAGCTCTTACACCTTTGCATTTATAAAGAAAAATTTCCTGACGGCCTATAAATATAAATCTGTATAGCCATTGATGATATGTAGGTGGCTCACTATCCTTCCAGACAGTGGCAACCAATAATCGAGCTATCACCATTGTTAGAAACACAAAATCCCTCTCCATTAGATCTAAGTTCAACCCTATGTCATATCCTAATAGCATCAGAGTTGATGTAATTTTTAGCTCTTTGTTCAATAGCTGAAACCAGAATTTTTCAATACCTTCTTTCAGTTGACCCAGCTTTTCGCAAGAATAAAACATATGTATACTATCTGCTGGGCCCACCAAACATCTCGGGCATTTATCGGAGTTTCTTTTTCCCCATCCGAATAGTTTGGCAGGTGTATAATAGAGACTGTATACAGTTTTATACTGTTGAGCTTTAAGATTAGCTGACATAAAGACCCTTATCCCAATTGCTAAAACCATATCTATATCTACCTCCCCATCCTCCAATTTGTTGACCCACTTTGATTCTATTTTAGCTATATCATCAGGTTTCTTTTTTTGTAGTGCTTGATAGAAATCTTTGATTTTGCTTTCTGGGTTTCTCATAATTTCTAACAGAGGGAGTGGTTCCATTCCAATATTCCCTTTAGGGAGCCCTTTTATTCGATTCTGTATTTGCAGATATTTGAAGCATGAATTCGGATGTATGTCGAACCCTTGAACTAGTTCCAAAAAAGCCTTTCTCTCTTTATTAGAATATAGATCGGCCAAAGATACAATCCCCGCTTGTTCCCACTTCTTGGCCATTCCATCATAGAATGCACGCGTCAGGAAATCTGAATGCCACAGTGATGTATATTTATTATACCTGCTAATTTGAGTGATTTTTTCCACTTTCTTCCAGATTTTTAGCACGTTCTCAATACATTTATATCAGGATTTTTTACAATAATTTGGGTCACTTTGTCTCTGCAATAATCCCACAGCATCATTCCCCATAACCAGTTGAAATATGGTCGGTATTCTCTCCTGCTCCGTCCTTTCAGTTTGAAAAAAATAAAGACTTCCAAACTGCTGCAGGGCAGTAGCCCAGTGATATAACTGTATATTGGGAGCTCCCCATCCACCCCGTTCTTTAGGTAGCGTCAGATATTTATAAGCCCGCCGTACCTTTTGATATCCCCAGATAAATTTGGAGAACATAGCTTCAATTCTATGTATTTTAGTGGCGGCAAGTTCCAGCGGTATTGCACGTATTAAATACAGAATCTTGGGGAATATCTTCATCTTGATTACATTCACTCTTCCAATTATTGTGAGGTGAAGATTATTCCTACGCCTAAGCTCACTATTAATTGTTTCCAACACAGGGTCAATATTGATAGCCCAGAGATTATTGATTCCTGCTGTTATTTTAACCCCTAAATACGTGGCTATCTTGATTACCCGAGGATCTTGCATCCGACACTTGGAGGAGCATATAATTTGTGTTTTGGTTTTGTTTAGGAGATAGCCGGATTCCTCTCCAAATTTTTCTGCCATATTTTCAATCTCCTTAATAGCCACATAAGGTTCTGTTGTAATAATCGCAATATCATCTGCATATGCAAGTATTTTTTGTCTCATAGCCATGCATTACAACCGGTTTGATCAGCTGATTCTGCAATATGCGGGTAATAAAGGGATCTAAATAAAATGCAAATAAAATAGGAGAACAAGGGCAGCCTTGACGTGTACCTCTGGCAATCTCCACCCTTCTAGACATGTGACCCATAACTTGAATCTGAGTATACGGCTTATAATACATAGCCTGAAGAGATCTTATAGTTCCAGAAGTAAATCCCCTATCCACCAGATTCGCCCATAGATATCGCCAAGCCACCCGATCAAAGGCTTTTTCCGCATCCAAGAGGACCACAGCCAGCTCCCTATCCTCAACCTCGGCAATATCCAAGATTGAGATAACCCGTCTTGTATGGTCTGTGGTCCCCCTGCCGGGGACAAAGCCATGTTGCCACAGTGATATAAGTGTAGCAATAGTCTTTTGCAGCCGGGTGGCCATTATTTTAGAATAAACTTTCGCATCCGCATTCATGAGTGATATTGGGCGGTAGGAGGATGGCTCTTCTGATGGCTTAGCTTTCTTAAGAAAGACAACCATATCCGTACCCTGCCATGATGTGGGTGGAATCCCTCTATATTGTATACTCAAGAATAGGTCTTGCATAATGGGGAGTATTTGAGACGATAACATCTTATAGATTTCTATCGGAATTTTATCGGGACCTGTGGCTTTCCCCAGAGATAAAGATCCCAATGCAATCTGCACTTCATCTATGGTTATTTCTTGTTCTAGTTCTAAAGCAACTTCAGTATCTAGTCTTGGTAACATAGATCTTTCATCTTCTGTTTCCCTCTGTTCCCCCAAGCGTTCCTCCGGTTGATACAATCTGCTATAAAATTCCTCAAATACCTCGATAATTTTCTGTGGGCCAGATACTAAATGATTATTACTATCCCTGATTTTTAAGATGTTATTCCTAGCGACTTTCTGTCTTGTTCTTAGAGCTAGAAGCCTCCCCGTCGCCTCCCCATACTCATATATTTCCCCTCGATTAGCTTGGTACATCTGTGCCACTTTAGTCTGAAAATGCGCGTTTATTTCCGATTTGGCGATAGCTAATTTAATCATTTGTTCGCCCAATAAGTTCTCAGAGCCGCCTTTATTTATTATTTGAACATGCTCTACCTCAAGTTCTGATAATTTACTAATTAATAGATCGAATTGTGCTTTGCATTGTTTCCGAGTACGAGCCACAAACCCAATTATCTCACCTCTCAAGGCTGCCTTAAAAGTATCCCATACCACCTCACGAGAGGCACTATATCTGTTACAATCAAAAAATCCTTGGGCCCATTGTTTAATATATATGCAAAATTCCTCATCCATCAATAGCTTTTTATCGAATGACCATGAAGTCCCTTGTCTAACAGCCTTCGCCCCCCTTATCTCCAAGATCAGAGGATTATGATCAGAATATAGTTGGGGCAGTTTTATAATATCTAATTTATCTATCAGTAACTGGGAAGCTAAAAAATAATCCAACCGTACAAATTTTTTATGTGGATGTGAAAAATATGTGAATCCAGGATCTCTTCGTTGTTTCTCTGCCCATACATCGCACAAACCATGACTATCTTTGAATGCCCTAATTGCTCTGTAAACCTTCGGTTTCCTACCTGCATATTTCTGATTTTGAGTATTATTCACATCCATGTGTATATTAAAATCCCCACACACTGTCATTCGTTGTGACCAATTAGCTAATTCTATCTCCAATTCATTCCAGATGTCCGCATCCGGAGCCATAGATATTCACGACTGTCATCCCTGTTGATAGCTCTACTATAGCCCATCGTCCCCATTTGTCTGCTGCAGACCGCGCAACCAACCCATTTCGTTGCCTGGTATATATAGCAACCCCTCTGATCATGGTGGTCTGAAAAGAACATGCCACCAAACAATAGCCTCTAATCTCTAAAAGATCCTTATTATTCCATGGAATGTGTGTTTCTTGTAAACATATTAAATCTGGGTTCAGTGTTCTAAGTATCTCATGTACCCTTTCTCTTTTTTCCTATCGTTCAGACCACCAACATTTGATGAACATATCCTAAAATTATTCATATTTTACAATATTTTCTCTCTTATCTAAACATTGCTGGACTACTACCTCGTAATTAGTGCTTTGCCAAAAAGCAGACATTTCTGATTTCCTTTTTTTCTGTTTATCTCCCTCTTTAACTCCCCCCCTCAACTTGCCCACCCCCAAATCCTCCACCCCCCCAGCATCCAACCAAACCCCCCCTACCATCCAACCCAGTGCTACCTCCCCCATCCAGCCCTATGCCCCCCAGACCCATCCATCCAACCCCCCACCCATTATCCCCTACCCAGGCAAAAGGGCAAATAGCCCTTACGATGGAGAGAGACTTGACCCCGGTGACCCCCCTTCTTCAAGTTACAGTAATGTTAGCCGGACATATATATGTCCCCTTTATTTTCCACAAACCATATATCTATCTATATAATGTCCTGTATATTAATTTCTAGTGACCCCGTTTCCTGGCTACTCAAATGGCGTCTAGGTATTCTTTCGCTTGTATTTCAGAGATAAAAAATCGTGTCTGACCCTTGCTGATTATTTTTAATGTAGCTGGATTGAGCAAAAACGCCTGCGCCCCCTTATTCTGAAAAGGAGTTATAAGTTGGCGTAACTGCCACCTTTTTTCTACAGTGTAGTGACAGTAGTCAGGTCTTACAAAAAACTGCACCCCTTTTCCCTGCCGCTTCCTGTCCGGTCGAGCTAGATCATATATGGCTTGGCGTGCTAGAAAATTGTTTAGACAAATCAAAATAGCCCTCGGTCTAATCTCGGTTTGCCCTTTTTTAGTTGTCGGCTGTCTAAACGGAAACCTGTGAGCTCTTTGGATCTCAGTAGACCAGTTCCACATGGTTAGGTCCGGAAAGGCTTCAGAGAAGAGATCGATCAGAAATTTCCGGGCGTCTGAACCCTCGATACCTTCTGGAATTCCTAATACTCTGAGGTTGTTACGGCGTGATCGGTTCTCCAAATCGACTAATTTCATTTGAGTGTCATCTCTATGGGAGGTCATGGCTTTCAGAGTGGTCTTTTGTACTGCCATTTCGTCTTCTAGAGTCGATATTCTCCCCTCCGCCTCATTCATTCTGTCAGTGAATTCTTTACAGGTTTTTGCTACTCTCCTGACAGTATTTTGTAATTTCCGGCAGGCAGTGTGTGTCTTCAGATTCTCTGTGCGGGTTTCGAGCCTATGGTCTACTACAGATTTATAAATTGCAGCCAAGGATATTTCTTCTGTCTGACCGCCCATTGCACCCATATTGCCCAACGAGGAGTCCTCAAATTCTGCGCCGGGAAAGCTTGACTCAGAATGAGGTTCAGAAGACAGGGAGACCTCCCACATCAAACTTTTTACTGGCCCCAGGAGGGGTACCTGCTCTTTATTTGTCGATTCTTTATGCACCATAGTATTGTCCAGACTTTTTCCGTCCATATTAGAGATGTTCGATTCATTCCACAGACTGGTTGTTGACCCATCCAATGATCCAGATCTAGACGCCCCATCTTTCTCATCATGACCAAGATGTTCATCTCCCGATGAATCCGAGGGTTCTGAAAGTGAGTAAAACTTCTCCCCTGAGTCCCCCTCTCTGTTACTCTCTTTACTAGTCTTAACTTCGCTTCCCTCTTTATGACCGTGGCCCATATAGGAATCCAATATAGGTGCGTTTAAATCCACATTTAGCCCACCGTGCCTTGCCTCTGATACATTCTGTTGTGACTCAGGAATGGTCTGGTTGAGAATCCAAGAGGGGTCTTTTTCCTTATCAAGATGTGCCTTGTCATGCAGCAAATGTACTACACCCCCAGGGTTTTCATCCATTGAGATATTCGCTGATGTATACGTGTTATCCGAAATACCAGCCTCAGCCTCAACATTCGCCATTTTTTCCTGTATGCCAATAGTATTCTCCTTTCTCAATTTTACGAACATTGGTGGGATTTTTTTTTTTACATCCGCTTGCTGTTCCCCCCCGTACAAGGAGGTACTCAGATCGCCAGTTATGCCCTCCAGAGACGTTTTTAAGTTAGTTCCACCCTTCATCATGGTCTCTCTTCTATTCCCGGCCTGAGGATCTCTGGTCTTGCCACCACGAGCAGATTTTGGGGGCATGATGACACAGATTAGAGTAGTACAGTTCCGTTTGGGAAATATCAGCACTTACAGCGTTTGTCAAAGTTAATGCTCCTTTATTTGCCTGCTGCTCACCCGCGTGTGTCGCTGCATCCCATATGATCCACCGCCCCTTCTCGCTGCCGACCTCCACAGCACAGTGCGCTTACCGACAGAGTTTCTCCAGCGCACCGCCTCCGAGGACCCGGGCGTATCTCTCTCGTGTCTGTAGCGGCCTCAAAGAGCTGCCCAGCGAGGGCGCGTGTCTCTGTTTTCCACTGTCGCGGCTGACAACCAATTTGGTATCGTGGGTATCGTACACCAAGGACGATTGCTGGGCAATCTTTTGGTTTCCCTTCCACGTAGGTGAGCGGTAAGTGAATAGTTAGGCGGGTTGATAGAGCCCAGAGCAATCGCCTCCGCCAAATGCCTTTACTTTCCTCCAGCAACATTCAGTTACAATTTTCCATCCTTTTTCGGTTTCCTTTTCCGAGCGTCCACATAAATACCATGTCCCGGTATATTGTCAGTATGTCATCGGAGTATTCTATAAGCAGTAGTCTATGAAGAAGGAGAGTTCAGCGAGGAGCTCATCTCTCACACGTCCGACTAGCGGTCGCCATCTTTGCCTCTATAACTGTGCTGTAGTGGGTTATAGATTAGATCTTCTAAGGTGCCTACGAGTTCTCCTATCTTATCTGGCCTCAGGATGTCTTTGTAGATAAAGTACATGTTTATTAACAATATGAATACATTATGTCAGTTAAACTTTATGCCAGCCAGTAGCATGGCCTGGGCCAGATCTGTAGTGTGTGATTTTTACTGTTATGGCTAATGCCCAGTTTATGTAAATGGGTAGGCTTCCAGAAGGTCTGACAAAGAGGTTGGTATTCTTGACAGATTGATGGACCACCGCAAAGCCAGGCATTTCTAGCAGGAAGTGGACCATGTTTCTTGGAAACATAACAAGTCTGCTCTCTGTTGTTTATGGTGTTCTTGAGCCCGAAGATGTTCCATGCTATAGCTAAAAGGGGCTTCACCTAGGCATTGATGTGAGGTTCTACCCTATTTAATCTCAAGGGGTTAGGAAAGAGTTGTGTTCCTCCCTGTCAAGTTGGTAGCTAGCCACCCCTAGTCGCTCACTTAGAGTGTATCTGGCATGTCTGCGATGATTCTACACACTTCTGTTGGCCTATTTGAGTCAAAGGAACACTGAATTTTCTAATTGAATAGGTTGTTATCGGGGAGTGCAGATGATGTTCCTCTTAGTATGCACCTCCCTTGTTGTTGGACTGGTTGTGTGCTGGTATTTCCAGTATATGCGGGTACCTTTTTTGTTGGGGGGCCTGGACCAGGAGTCCCCAGTTAGCAAATTGGGCCTTCTCCGCCAGAATCTTCTGGGTTTGTTCACAATGTTTCCAAGTGACTACTGTGGATTATTTTGATGTTTGACCGCTTAATGTCCTAAACTGAACTTGTAACAAGTCATTGGAGCTATAGTGTGCCAAATCTTGGCTGTATTTCAGGATTTGCAAAAATATGTGACTTATTTAGAATGTCCATGCTCCCACGCAAAGTATAATCTGGGGTAAAAACCGTTATATTATTTTTGGGAGTTCTTTCTATGGTGTCTATAGATTGAATTAGACCTTTGTTTCTGGTCAGGGCTGATCAGTATGAGCTGGATGGATCAGAATGAACAGAAGGGAGGTTCCCTCCCCCCCTTGTAGAGTTATTTAGTGCTGTCTGTGTCCTGGCCTCTAAAATTTCTGGAGTGCTCGGTCTTGTGCAGCGCCTTTTGGGCTTGATGAGGAGACAACTCCCCTTCTTGGTACCTCCAGAGTAGACGTAGATTGTTCATTGTGGGTTGTATCTGGCTGATGGGCTTTATTAGCAGGAGTTTTAGTTTGGAAAATTGGAAACAGCTTCAGGTTAGTATTTGAGGCTAGTTTGATCTTAGGCTCGGAGTCCTCCTTCATTGCTGCTTGGGCCCGTGCAGGTGAGCCTGAGTACAAATGGAATCCTGTCGAGAGTCGATGCTGCTGATCCTTAAATTTTTGGGGGGTTTTTAGGCGCTTCTTTGCTCTTCGAGATAGCAGTTTGTTGTTGCTTTGTGTTTCAGTAAAGGTACTCACAGGCAGTACACTCATAGCACTAGGGTGGTTCGGGTAATTGCGGCATGGATTATGATTTCCTGCAGCTGGTGGATCAGAGAGCATTGTTCTATTAGTGTTATTGCTGTTGTTTCTCTTTGCAGCTTCGGGTGTAAAGTCCAGAGAATCTTGTGGATTGCTACTACTCCCTTTTTGACTGATTGGCTGGTCTGAAATAGGGATGTTGGAGGGTGCCTGGATGCTCTTCAAGTTGCTGACTAATGAGGTAAAAACTTCCAGTAGTAAGCTAAGTTTCTTGACGATTGGCTGACATTGACAAGTGTCACCTTGAGAGCCAAACTTTGCTTCTAACCTGTTTATTTTTATTGACATCTCAGAGAGCCACATGGTGATAGTCTGCATGGTATCCATTTGTAACTCCAGCTTCTGTGATTGCCACATAAGTGGGTTAATTGCAGCAGCCAGGGTCGAGAATATTGATGCTAATAATGCATCTTGATGAGATCGACTGATTTGAGGGTAAGATTTAATGTTACTGCATAATTGTTCTGTGACTCTTCCATTGCTGTGGTCCCTTTCTTCTTGATTGTAGCAGATTTGCTCAATTAAGTATGACTGGGAGGTCAATCTCTCCATGAATTGGTCACTCCAACCATCCATGTTCAGAGATCTGGGATATTACAGGGGAAGCAAAAATTCTCCCTCAGCCTTGTCCTCAGAGACCTCCCAATGAACTTGCGCCCTTAGTGTGCTTACCCCTTTATTGTACAGTGTATTAGGGGTAGAGTTATTAATCTGAGATAATGCAATCGTGGGGGCTTTGGGCAAATTTCCTGAATAACGTCCACCGAGTTGTTGGGTGTTGACGTTTTAAGCTGGCGTGAGCGTAGAAGATAACTCAATTAGCTCTATTACTGAGAGTTGCTCCCTGGGCTTTGAACTAAGGTTGGCACTGCCTTACTTGCTGTTCTGTTCTGTACTTCTGCGGGGCTAAAACTAGCTCTGCTGGTTTGACCGGGCCATCCAGGGCAGGATATGATTGTATTTCTGGACTTACCTCAGGACTTTCCTTTTTTGAGCTTGTAGCTCTAGTGAAATATTTGCTTATTTAAATTGGCACTGGCCCTGGGCCAAAACCGAGATTTTTTGAGTTCTGGGTGTTGGTGTGATCGTTGTCCACTACTGATCTCATAATAGGGCTTTTGTTGTGCCTAGTTCTTCTTTTGAACAAGACAAAAGCCCACCTCAAATTAAACACCCTGTGGGATAGCTGCCAGCTATCTTGAAAGATGCTGCTTCTCTTGTAGTCAAGGGAGGGGGGTGCATATCCTAACCTCGATAGTGATATCAATTATCATGCAGTGGCTGACTAATGATGAATTGTGTACCACTGATGTTACGACCATATAGCTTGGCTACATTGGCTTGGCCTTGAGTTCTTTTTCCTATTTACTGTCTTAACTGTGAATGAGTTGCGACTTTAGTCCCCGGTTTAGTGGTTGTGATGATATTCTGATATGCTATTACGCTGATGGTGGTATGTGGGTGGGGGGGAGATGTGGTGGTGGGCTGGATGTTCGGGGCCAGAGGTAGGCTGTGTGTTACTGGCTTGCAAGGGTGGGGCACTAACCTTAAACATTGCCTCCTTGCTTCCTCCCTGATGCCTCTTGCCCTTGCTTGGTGGGGCCTAACACCCTGTGAGAGGCCTCTCACCTCTCACCTCCCATAAGAGGTCCGACCCACCCCCCTCTCTGCCATGCTGTGCCCTTGCCACTGTCTAACCCTCAGCAGGCCGTCAGAAGGATTACTGTCAAAGTGGTGGATGGTTGGATATGGGGCAGGTGTGGGGAGGGCATTCGACCGGTACCATCGTTGTATAGGCAATAGGAGCCATGGAAGCCCTAGGGCCGCGATGTGTGGTATGCTTTTGGTAGTGGCGGGCGTTCGCCTGGCCTGCAAGCCACACTCGAGCCTAGTCGGGCCGCGGGGATGGGGCTCTACCTGGATGCAGTGTGTCTAAGCCTGTTGCTCACCCTACGTATCACCTTAGTACCTGGGCGGGCTGGGGTTACCGGTAAGCCGCGCTCAGCCATACTCCCGCTGTTGGGCCAGGGTATGGGTCCAGGTCCGGGTCTGTCTCCAGTGGGCTGGGCCAACAGCTCCCAAACTGGCTTCAGACCTGCCAGGGGACCACACGAGGAACCTGCCAAAGGCGTCCGGACCTGCATCTCGCCTCCGCTCCACCACGTCTCACCTCCTCTTCCCCGGAAGTTCACCGCCACGGAAGTTCATCAAACGCCACTCGTCTCCATGTCTTGGCACTGTGCTACCTCACAGTGAAAGTCTGATCAAGAGCTTCTATCATAATTTTACCTGCAAGATGGGAGATAGTTAGTATAGCTTCGGAATCAGGGCCCGTGTGAGTCAGAGATGCGTGATGTTAGCATTGCTCTTCATTCTAGTCATAGACTGGATGATGTGACGCACATTAGATAACCAAGCCATAGGCATTAGAAGGACTTTATTCTCTATAATGTAGGACCTTGACTATGCAGATGACCTAGCCTTGCTCTCTCTCACGCACACACCAGCATATGCAGGAAAATACGTGTCTCGCCTCAACATCTATGCACAGCAATCGGGCCTGAAGATCAACACAAAGAAATCAGAAGTAATGCTACTCTACATCACAAACCCTTCATCAACAATCAAGGTGGATGGAAGGGACCTGGGCATGGCTGATTGGTTCACATATCTAGGCAGTGCTATAATACATGATGGAAGAGCAGGCAGTGACATCAAGAGCAGATTGAACGAGGTTAGGAATCCCTTCGGGATGTTCAGCAATGTGTGGAGGTCATCTCAATACAGCACCACACCAAGCTGAGGCTTTACCAGAGCTGTGTTCTGTCCACAATCTTGTGTGGATCGCAGTTCTGTCAAATCATGAACAGTAAGCTCACCAAACTGTCAGCCTTCCACACCAGTAACCTGAGAAGAATCTTGCTCATTTTCTGGGAGTGAACCATCTCCAATCAGGAACTGCTCAGCGGATGCAAGCAAGAGAGCATTGACACCATCATTGTCAGAAAAAGATGGAGATGGATAGGACACAATTTCAGAAGAGAACAAGGATCCATCACAAGTGCTGTTCTCCCCTGGACAGCAGAAGGCAAATGGAAGAGAGGCAGGCTGAAGAACACCTGAAGGCTAACTGTGGAAACAAATGAAATCCCTGAGCCGCAGCTGGGCCACCGTACAGAAATATGCACTAGACAGACAGAAGTGGAGTTTCTTCGTTGCAGCTCTACATGCTCATTGGCATACCTGGTAGTAAGTAAGTACGTCATAATGTGTAGAAACATGCAGAGGGATTCGGTCTTTCCTATAACTACCGAAAGTGTGGAAAATAAACATGTTGCCATAAATATATTTTTCCTGCTTATCACTGTTCATCTAGAAAAACAGAATAGAAGAAGGAAAAGCCAGGTTTCGTTTTCACTGTTTAAGCTGCAGCTTTATTTGTTCTCTGTGGTCTGCCTTTACCTTTAGCTGCTTGTTCTGGCAGCAGGCATTGTGACAACAGAACTCCGCTATTATAAGTAATTGCAGTTGAACAGCTATGGCATTTCTTTATTACAAGCGACAGAGGAAGTCTCAAGTTAACTGTAATAAGGGAATTAAAGATGGACTTTTATACAGGAAAAGCAGGGACCCATGTATTATAAAACAAAATTCAGAAAAACAAGGGTACAAGAACACAAAAACAACATTAATAAGTCTGCATCTGTCCTGTAAAATAACCACAAAAACACATTCTCATCCCAAACCCACAAACTTATTAGTACTGTAACAAACAAAAGCATGAAATACTATCAGCTTTTTATTAAATATATATTAACATTAAAAAACAAAATGTACTTTGCTACACTATACAGTGGCTAAAAAATCAGGCCACATACAACACATAATACCTATCCCAGATTCAAAGACATTCCTAAAACCAATAAAATGTAAAGCACCCCACTCTGCATCTCTTTAATGCTAAACTTGAGTTTAAAATGAGCCTTACCTCATCCAAAGAGATACAATCCCACCTCTGTCCTCAGCACCATTCTTCATAAGTAAAGAAAAAAAGACTAGAAGGTAATGTATGTGGTAAAAATGGTGTCCTAATGAAAATGAAAAAGAACGTTTGTACAATATTATCCTCTGGGAATAATATCTACACGTATTAAAAAAGATTCTAAAATATTTACAAATATTAAAAATGTCATGGAAAGTGTTACAATGTGAAATATACCTTTATATTTATATTGATTGAAATGTGCTATGTTGTAAATGTTTATTAACATTTTTCTTAAACTATTTAAGAAAAATACAATTAAAGATGCAAACAATGCTGATTTGTTTTTTAGGAAATGTTCTACTTATGTTAGAAATTGTAAAATAAATTACCAAAAAGTCAGAGAATATTATCAGCCAAAAACATTAGCTCTCAATGATATTTATCTACATCACACAACCTAAAAACACTTGAAATTTGCCAGTTAAGGTACATACGCAACATTAACTCCCACATCCGACATTAACTTCCCTTCATTACGATGAGGCTCGGGAAGCCTCATCTCTGTTTCAAAACTGACAGCCTCATTACAATGGAGCCTGTCAGTTTTGAAACTGGCCGGATATTCCGGCTGGCTTCCGACGGGCTCAAGGAGCCAGTCTGCTAGTCGGAAGCTGCACATAATCCCTATGGATGTCGTTTTACGCCGTCAGGATTACGATGTAGGGTTCCGGCATGGTTTCCATTGCGGGCTTTCCGACATGGTAACCCTGTCGGAAAGCGACTTTGGGGGCCCCTAGCAAGGCCCCCTTCAGCCAGCACCCTCTGGTTGAGGGCCTAGGGGGCACCCCTGTTCATCCCTGCACCGTGCCTGCCACGCAGTGCAGGGATGAACACAAACTCCCTGCGGACGGTTTCTGACCACAACACAAGCTCCCATACAGAAAAGGGAGCTAGCGACAGCACCATCAAAATTCAGTGGTTAGGACTGCCGTCCTGGAGGACTGTCGGACCCATATCCGCAACAATGTCCCGCCAACACGGAAATAAGGCCCATAATCTCACAAATGACAACACAGAGGCATTTGGGTAGAGGGCATGTATTTTTCCTTTGCCTATTAAGCATTGCATTACTTTGTATTTACTAAACAACTCATGCAAAGTCACAAAAGTGACACAGACCCGATGCAAAATCATAATAAACCTATGCCCTATTTTTTAATGTATGGGCGGTATTTGCTTTACTTTTATGTAAAAAGATGCAGTGATCTGGTTCTCTTCTGTGTCCTGTACATTTATATTCTGGGTGTGGACATGGCTTTCCGCCTGCTGCATGCTCAGTATCTCCACACAATGAGTACACTAGTCACTGCCTTTTATGGTGCAAGGCATATTTTGGTCTCAGGGTCTGGTCTGTGGCCACACCATCTGCCCATAGCCTTTTTCCCTAGCACCTTGTGGGCTTGACTTTGGACCAGGTTTTCAGCTACTCAATGACACTTCCCACAGAGCCTTCCGTGGACACACCTTTGCTATTCAGAACAGCTTCTGGCCACTGGGCCTGCCATCTTACCAAACACCATTGTCTGCATTTCTGAGCTCTGAGCCCACAAATCATAACCTTTCACTATTTCTTGTCATCTATCTGTTAGGTTGCTGTTTTCATGAGCAGTGCATGACAGGAGTAGGAACTAAGGCAAATTTTAAGTGTTTTATGTTTTGTGTCTTCGGCGCTATGGACCTCATTTACCTTTAAACGGTTCAGTTAAAATGCTGGTGTGATGGAGGCATCAGATGCCTCCACCATATTCTCATAAATTACAAAATATTCACCTCAGTTGAGGGCAACTTTAAGCCTGGCAGTGGCTGGGCTGCGAAGTTTAAAGTTTTCCACCATTGTGATGGGCATTTTATGTTCCTGTCGAAATGGATATGCCTACACATTGTGATGAAAAGATCTCTGTGAGGTCTATCCGGCCAAACTGCATGGCTGAACTGGTTTCATGTATGCACGTCCCGGAGATGATCCCCCCAATGTGGGGGCCGATTTCAGGGTTCCATAAAACAAATGTGTAAAACACTGTGACAGGTTTTCACTAGCGTGTGTGGGACACTAAAAATATGTTCTGTCTTAAATCCCCAGTGAAACTATGAAACTTCTCCGAGATAGTAGGATTTCCCACCTATTTTATGCTAAAGTCCAGCTACCATCCTCAACTATATGGTTTCCCATGTTTTGAAGACTCTTGCTTTTCAATGGCAATGTTCTCAATGCCTTTATATCTTAATGTACACAGGCGCATTTAATTATTGAATTGCACTTTATATGCTAGTGATCCAGCGGTATACCAACAACAGATACTCCGCTACCATATACTCACCTGGGCCCATATAATTTTTATTTTCATACACACAAGTTGAGTAAAACCGCTGGAGTGGTTTAAAGTTTATATTTCTCAGGATTAGTTATTTAACTTTCTTAACTAACCTTTCACTGATCAAAAAGTTCTTTCCTCTGGTCGACGGACCATTAGTTGAACTAGTTGATGGTGATAATTAACTTAACCCTTAACTATTCTTTGTTTTGAAGAAAATAATCACAGACTCAGGAAGTTTTAAAATCTTTATCTAAATTAAGTGCATGTGAACCATCTCAAAATTACAGTGCAGTCACCCTCATTTTTAGGAGAGAAAATTCAATTGATTAAACATCAAGCATATACTTCGGACTCATGTAATAACAAATGCTCAGAAAGGGAGAGGACAGACAGAGAAAAGAACATCTACAAAATACATGGAAATATATTTACCAAGAATGGTGTGAAAGACCAACCCCCTAGCAAAGGGCTGGTGAGGGTCCCCCAGGATAGGTCAGGAGACAAAGGCTTCGGGAGAGGATTCAGGACAGGACAGTTGACCTCTCTAGAATAACGACGATTGCGCCGCACCCCTCTCTGACACTCTCTTCCTCCTCGAGATTCTTCTGCGATCTTCTGATCTAAACCAATTAATTAGGATAGTGAGTTCTGCTTCAGATTCTTCATTCAGTTCTTCATCAGCATCTCACAGCATCTCTCCAGCAACAGCATCCCCGAATCTGCTGCATCTCCTTCTAAATAACTAACTAAAACTACCTTAGTTATACCTTCGTTTCCTCATGTTCCACCCACTAAAGTTTCAATATTGTAAAAATACGAAATCTAATTGGTCAGGCAAGGGGGGATGATCATCACACCATGCTTACATGTCACTTTATTCTGTTAAACCATTGTTCGCAAACCCATCCCCTTAATTTTTTATTCAAAACTTTATTCCCATCCACTACATGTATCTTTTTGAAACATTAAATACACTACGAAGAATAGAACATCTCATTGCTGAACTTTTCACCATCCGTTCCCAGGTTATGGCGCTCCAATTTGGCCTCCATTCAAGTGCTCTGTCATTGACCTTCATAGCTTCACTCAGTAGGCATGGGCAGGCATTGCGTCATTTCATCTAGTCCGGTTATACAAGAGAGGCCCAAATGCGCACTAATAATAAAGTCAAAAAGACAAACATTATTTTCATAGAATAAATGGTCTCACTGTATACCACCCACCTCTACTCTATTTCCCTTTTCTTATTAATCCTTTCCCAACATTAGCACTAGTAAAATAGCCTGTTTTAGTTTCAGCTAAGCAGATGCCATGCACGCGAGTCTTCAAGACTCCATTTTAGTATCTTCTGCTCATGCGCTAGAATTTCCCTCCAAGCATTGTCTCGTCATACTGCATAGATGCAGTTGACGCATGCGCACAACAGTTTTTCCCATTTAAAGTGGTATTAGTCCGTTTTTATTATTATCCGCATTAGTATACACATAAGCAAGCTTCGCTAACCCGCGTGTTCATGTGGTGCGTATTAATTATTCACAAAACATGGTTAGTAACTTTGTTAATGAGTTTAAACGAGAGGATTACCTCCGAGCAAGTCTCTTTCTTACGAGACCTTGCTCCATCAATCCCAGATGCCAACTTTAGCACATCTCAGTTTTCTCTTTTCTCTTTCATCAATTCGTCAGTTACTTCTTTTCCTTCTAAATCTTTCATTTTTTTGTATAGCTTTCCTTTCATCTCTTCTAGTTGAATTTCATCATATTCTCTCTTTCGTTTCTTTCCTCTCCTTCTCTTTCTAAATGTATTCTTCTCTTTCCCTTGCTTCTGCAACATTTACATGTGATCATTACTATCATAACTATTGTCATTATTACAACTACTGGTAAGATTATTAGAAAACTTTTCCCAAAATCAGTAAACCAATTCCCTATCGATGCTATACTCTTTGTTAGTTTTCCCCATACACTGTCAACCTCCAGTTGGGTCAAGTCATTATGCATTCTTGTAATATTTCCAATATACCCTTTAATTTCCTTGCTTTTGTCCGGAATATAAGTGCAGCAATGTTGAATATTCAACATACCACAGACTCCGCCCTTCTTTGCCAATAAAATATCAAGAGCAAGACGATTTTGTAAAACCATAGACCTTATTGCAACCATCTCTGTGTTAATCATTAAGAATCCTCCTGCAGTATCTGTAGAAAGACGATCAACTATGGTTGATAATTTGCAAATTTTACGCGAATTTAGAATGACTCCAACTGAGGGTATCAATGCACTAAATATATCACCTACTATTTCAGAATAACTAGCTCTTCTCCGTGTTAGTCCATTAGTTTTTCCATTGATTCCATTGATTCTGTCCACATGGTAGATTTTTGGAAAAACTATTCCAAAATAACAGCTCCCGTACCATCTTGCAGGTAACCTATAATAGGCATTATTCCCGCATACATAATACATTTCTGGAACTACAGGATCATTTCCCCCTTTTAGTCCCCACCCTCCTAGAATTAGGAAGTTGTGTTCACACTCACTGGAACCAATGAAATTGTTATTATAATCTGTCTTTAACCTATGGAGGCAGAATTTTCCCCTTTTCACAAAGTCTAGGGACATCGCAGCATGAGCTTCACCCTTTGCATACATTCCCTCTTTCTCAGCCCATGGAGGTACATGGGATTTCTGTTCAGCAGCTTTCTTTGTTAAATCCTGTCTCCTTTCTTCTACTAAATTCAAAAACTCTTTTTCTTCTTCACGTAATATACACGTTAGGTTATCCTTGTAGGCTTGAGCTATATCTATTGAACTCATTGTTAAAAAGAATTCACCCATGAACTGTGCATTTTTACTACTAACTACTGGATTCATATTCTTTCTAATAGGCAATTCTGAAAATACTACATCTAAGTTTGAATAAAAATACTGAAGTCTCCCTGTTGCATAAAATAAACTTGATAAAACACTACATGATACACCATATGTTAGAGGTATATGGTGATACGTCACCCCTTCTGACACTGATGAGGTTAACTTCATACAAACATAAAAATTACTAATCTCCATTGTATTAACATACTGAAATAACAATTTAGTAAACACATTTAAAGACGAATCATTGTCTGATTCGTTATGATAATTTATCTCATCTCCACTCCTAATTCTATTTTAGTCTCTTTTATCCTGTCTACTTGCCCATTAGTAATTGTATTATTCTTGCTACTTGTTTCCATCAACAAAGGTACTCCTATTGTTAGGAATCACCATACTAATACCATTAATAAAATACTACATAAACAAAATCTTAAACATTTTCTTTTTAGACTTCGTTTCAGTCTTTCAGTGTCTTCAATTTCTGCCATCTTAATCAGAGAAAATTTCTTCTCTCTTTCTTCGTCTAGATTTTCTTAAATCCAGTCTTTAATTTTAAGGAGGTCTTAATTTGCTTTCATCAATCTGTGCAACATGTACTCTTTCTGATTCTTCACATAAATCTAAGTTTTCAAATTCTTCAAGAATAACATAGGTCCACTCAGGGGCCTTGTATTTTCTGTTCAGATTTCTCAATCTTGGGCTCCTTTGTGGAAGTTTTACTAAGGTTTGTTTCGGTTGTGTCTGACTCGTAACTTCATTTACTTGCTCTGGTTTCTTTTCTGATTTTCTTAGATAATATCTTAATTTCTTCACTCCTGCAGTCCAATTGTCTCCTTTTCTAACTCTTTTGACCTGAACTGCACTTTCACCTTCTCTGTCTCCTTCTAAAGTTCTTTTATTTTCACTTAATCTAGGCACAATCTGTCCTTGTTCTTCTTCCCTTTCTAATTGTCTTTGTTCTGTGTTTTCTGTATTTAGACCTTCCTCTACTTCCACCTGTTCAGGTCTTATTTCAATTTGTTCTTCTTCTTCTGCCTGAACTTGTTCTTCTAGATCTATCTTTCCCTGCTCAGGTTTCTGAATGGCTTTGTTTATTTCTACCTGAGTGTGTTCTTCTTTCCCTGTCTTTTCCTCTCTACCTTCCTGTCTTCTTAATTCAGTTCTTCTTCTTGTTTCAACAACCGCATCAGGTATTTCAGTCACTGGTATCCACTCTTCCTGACTTGTACTTGGCTGTTCGTCATATAGTTGTCTTTCAGAATCTATCACTCTAGATTCTTCAGCTTCGCAGCTTTCAACTTCTGACGTCTCAGCTTGCTCAGTCAGTGGCTGCTCTTGTTGTTCAGATGGGCTCGGAACTCTTCTGGTATGACTAGCATGAATCCAATTGGGTAAACCTGCGCACTTCACTGCTGTGGTAGTGACTAGTATGACTTGACGTGGTTTATCCCACCTGGGTGCTAGACACGACGTACTTGTGTGTTTCTTCACTAACACCCAATTTCCAGGATTCAAATCATGCGCTTGGTCTGGCTGTCTTTCAACTGCGTCTTCTCCAACCTGATGAGAGATAGAACGCACCATTTCAGCCAATCCTTTGCAATAGTCCAATACCAGATCATCAGTTATATTCAATAATTTATTTTCAGGAATAAATGCTTGTCTCATTGCCCTTCCCATGAGCACCTCATGTGGACTCAATCCTGTTTTCCTGTCAGGAATACTTCTGAGACCCATCAGTACAAGAGGCAATGCATCTGGCCATTTCATCATTGTGGATGCACTCACATTCCCTAATCTTGACTTGATTGTGCCATTTAGCTGTTCAACTATTCCAGAAGCCTCTGGACGATAAGCACAGTGCAGTTTTTGGTCAATGTTAAATGCAGCACAGATTAATCAAATTATCTCATTGTTAAAATGAGGTCCTCTATCTGATTCCAAAGTGACTGGAAAACCGAAGCGAGGTATCAACTCCCTCAATAGTAGTTTAGCAACTGTAAGACTGTCATTTCTTCTAGTGGGGTATGCCTCTACCCATCTCGAGAACAGGCACACTATGACAAGTACATATTTCATTCCATTGCAAGGAGGCAACTCAATGAAATCTAACTGCAATCTGGTGAAGGGTCCTTCTGCCTTTCCAATCTTCCCCAACTGACCACTGTCTTCCTGCCTGGGTTTTGCTGCTGACAGATTAAGCATCTTTGGCAAAGGCTCTCTGCGACTACCCTAAACTTTGGATTGTACCAACTCTGTCTGAATAATCTGATCATTGAATCCCTACTACTGTGAGTTGTCCCATGGTATACTCTTGCCATTTGTGAGAGCAGACAATCTGGCATGACTGGTCTGCCATCTAGGTACACCCACACTTCATCTTCGCTTCTTTTTGTACAACTTGACTTTATCCAAATTTCCTTTTCTTTTTCCTCAACTTCTTCCTGCAACTGTCTGACCTCATCCCATGTTTCTGGAACTGAGAAAAACATAAGTTGGCAGCGGGTTTCACCCGTTTAAATTTTTCTGTTAATTGACATTGTATTTCTTGCACAGTATTGAGCAATTTGGTCTGCATATCTATTTCCAGCCGTCACATAGTCATTTCCTGACTGATGTGCAGCACATTTAACAACTGCTACTTCATTTGGCAATTGTAATGCTTCCAACAAATCTTTTACATTTTTACTGTTTCTGATAGAAGATCCTGAAGAAGTCAGAAATCCCCTCTGCATCCAGAGTTGGTCAAAATCATGCACAACCCCGAAACCATATTGACTTTCCGTAAATATGGTTATTCTCCAATTTTTCCCACTTTTGCATGCCTTTGTTAAGGCCACCAATTCGGCTACTTGTGCAGATTTGACTCCCAGTAAACAGGATGCTTCAACCACCCCCGTTATTTTACATACAGCATATGCAGCACTTAATCCTCCTCCTTCAGTTCTTAGACAAGACCCATCCACAAACAGTTCATGATCAACTTCCTTCAATGGTGTTTCTTTTATGTCTGGGCAGGGCTTAGTACACAATTCAGTCACATCCAGACAATCATGATCAATCTCATCTCTCACTTCTTCACAACATGGATCTGGCAATAATGTGGCAGGATTCATTATCGTACATCTTATCACTGTCACATTTTCTGCTCCCCGAATCACCCTTTCATACTTAGTCAGCCGACTGGGAGTGAGATGTTGTGTTCTTGTTCTTGTCAAAAGAATCTCAACTGAGTGTGGAACGTAAACCTGTAAAGGATGTCCCATCACTATGGACTCACTTTGCTCCAGACTCATACAAGTAGCAGCTACTAAGCAGCCAGGTAAAGCTGAAGCCACTGAATCCAAGGTGGCAGAAAAATATACCACTGGACGTCGACTCAGTCCATGTCTCTGTGTTAAAACTGAAAGTGCACAATTTTCTATCTCACAACAAAACAACGCAAATTCTTTTGAATAATCAGGCATGCCCAAGGCTGGGGCCTGACATAAACAATTTCGTAATTTCACAAAAGCTTCCAAACATTCATCATTCCAATCGATGGGATCTTTCGCTCTTTTCCGAGTTAATTGTATCAATGGCTTTGCTAACATGGAGAAGCCATTGATCCACTGCCTACAGTACCCAACCACTCCCAGAAACATTCTCATCTCCTTTTGTGTCTGAGGTAGCTGCATTTCTTTGATTATTTTTATTCTTTCTGGTGTCACTTTTTTAACTCCTCTTTCTATTTTATGCCCTAAATATCTAACTTCTTGTTGACAGAACTGCAATTTTTCTGGAGACACTTTGTGTCCTCCTTCGGCCAAATGGTTCAGTAATGCAATTGTGTCGGTGACACAATCTTCTCGTGTTTTTGATGCCACCAATAGGTCATCAATGTACTGAACCAAGACTGATTTCCCGGGCATAACTAATGACTCCAGACACTTTTTCAGTATCTGATTGAAAATTGAGGGACTCTCTGTGTACCCTTGAGGAACTCGGCACCATGCCAAAATACGATCTTCAAACCAGAAGGCGAAAAGATACTGGCTGTCTGGGTGCAAAGGAATAGAAAAGAATGCTTGGCACAAATCAATTACTGTAAACCAACCTGCATTCCAGGGTATCTGATAAAGGAGCACCGCTGGGTTTGGCACTATTGGGCAACAAGGCACTACAATTTTGTTAATTTTTCTCAAATCCTGCACTATCCTGTATTTTCCGCTCGGCTTTTTAAGTCCCATTATTGGCGAATTACAAGGACTACCCATTATCTCTTTTAAAATGCCTTGTTTAATCATTTGGTCAATTTCTGGGGCAATTCCTGCTTTCACTTCTGGACTCATTTTGTACTGTCATGTGTTTGGATAAACTGCACCTTCTTTCACCGTCACTTTAACTGGATCTACATCTGACATTAGCCCAATGTCCTTTCCTGTAAAATCCCACACTTCTGGATTCACTGTGGTTCTTAACTCTTCTGGTAATTCACTTTCAGTCATTAATGAAAACATCTCATCTACTTCTGTACCGTGCTTAGCTAGCATCATTTTATATATTACGTCTTCATCAGGGGTTTGGAAAGCGACACCATCTGGTGTACAATAGATCGTGCAGTTCATTTTGCACAGTAGATCTCTTTCCAACAGATTTACTGGACTAGAATCACAAACTACAAACCGATGCATTTCTTTAAAATTTCCGATATGTACCTCCATTGGTTTCGTAATTGGGGTTCTAATCTGTTGATTTGACACTCCTACAACTTGGATAGATTCTCCCGAGAGGGGTAGGTTTGGGATGTCTGCTGTTCTCACAGTAGACCGGGTAGCACCAGTATTCAATAGAAAAGTGATGTCATTACCTTCAACTTTCCCATCAACAAATGGACCTGACTGATCTACCGGCAAGGATGCGCCAAGCATGCACTCCTCTTCCTTCCCCCTCAGGCACCGTCATTGCACATAGTCCGAATTTTCTTCATCAATCTGCAAAAAATATTGTGTAACCACTCTGTTATTCTTACCACTTTCTCCGTGAAATCCGGTGTTCGCACTGTATTTTTGAGGACTCACAAAGTTTGGCATAGGAGCTGGTGGCACCTGATACTGTGGAGTAACTACCTGCTGCGGCTGACTCATAAGTACTTCATTCTGCATCTGTGGAATTACATTTTGATTTGGCCCATTATTATTCTGAATACTCTTACACTCATTCTTCCAATGTCCAAGCTTTCCGCACGCATGACAAGGAAACTTCTTCTTCGCTTCGTCTCGATTCATTCGTCCTCTTATTTTATTACCATTCGCCACTTGATCATTCTGACTCTGCTCTTTCATCTGATTATCAGTCTGAATATTTGATTTATTCTCCTGTTGTTCTGCTAATTTTACTTGTGCCCACATCATCTTCTCCTTTAGCTTTCTACGCCTTGCTTCTATGTCGTCTCCACAATAGTTAGCATATTTCAAAATCTCATCAACTGTTTTGCTCTGCCAGCACAACATGTGCTGTTGAATCATCTGACTAATCTCCGGTTTCAGACCATACACAAACCGATATACAAAATATCCCATATCCTTGTCACAAATGTTCTCAAAACCACTATACTGTTTAAACACCTGTAACAATCGCTCATAATATGCATGAATGGACTCATTTGGCTCTTGAGTTGTTCTATCTATCTTTACCCAATCTGTCTCTTTAGGAGGGATTTTCCCTTTCAGGAAAGTAATTACTTGATGATATTTCTTCATCACCTCCTCTGAGTGTGCTCCTGTCTTCGAATCTCTGGCATACTCCTCACTTGGCCAATCAATTGTGATCTTACATTCTGTCCATAAATCAGCAGGTACCACAATGTCAAATAAACCATCCAGATCTTTCAATAGAACCTTTGAAACCTTCACAAATGTTTCCACCTGTTTATACCATTCAACTGGTTTTTCTCTCAATCTGGGGAAATCATTCGTAAATGACAAAGGGGCATATTATCAAGAAACGGCGTTAAAATTATCGCCGCTTTAGCGGCAGAAAACTGCCGCTACAGCGGCGATAATGGGCTTGATAATATGCCCTTGAGAATTCCAATAGAAGCCCGTGTTCTGGTGTCAACATGGGCTTCTATTGGAATTCTCAAGTTCATATTATCAAGCCCATTATCGCCGCTTTAGCGGCAGTTTTCTGCCGCTAAAGCGGCGATAATTTTAACGCCGTTCTTGATAATATGCCCCAAAATATCTTGTCTACTCCAAGGGACATGAACATATCCACCACCAGGCACTTCTCTCATTGGACACATTTTCTCAACCTTAGCTGATTCTCTCACTGGAAATGCAGCTGATGCTTCTCTTGCTTGTACTTCCTCTTTCTTTCTTATCCACCTAATTCTCCATTTGTCAATGTCTCCCCATTTTCGCAAAATATTCATCAACTCTTTTATCTGTAGTCTCTTACCAGAAGCATTTACACTTTCTAAATCTTTGTCAGTAAAATCCACTCAATATGGTTTCTGCAACAATTTCGATTTCCCTATATCTATTCCAATTTCTAAAGCAACTTCTGTTAATCTCTCATGGAATACTCTTGCTCTTCTGGTTATACTCTTACATAAGAATAATAACTCCTCATCATTATAAGTGCTCAATCTTTCTATGCTCACATTGCCAGTTTTAATTTCGTCCAACTCTACTTTCAATCTGCTGATATCTAGAATCTTTGGTTGTGGGTTTCGATTATCGATTTCCTGTGCCCATCTCTCTATATCTTCAGGGGTAACTACTGTTGAACCTCCAGTTCCTATAGGAACCAAAGATCTCTTTTCTCTCAAAATTGTAGGTGTAACTCTTTTCAGAGTTTCAGTTAAAGGTTCTACATTCGGGAGATCCATTAATGAAATAATTGATTCACTTTCACTGGCCTGATCATCCATAATTATTACTTCTTTTCTGGGACTAGTTAATGGAACTGTTACAGTTTGAGGTTTCTGACAAGTCTTTTTATCTCCATAAAATGGGATTACAGGGCCAATAGTCACTGGTATTGTCAAAGCTTCAGCATTTAAATTCAGTTAGTTTACTTTCTGAACTAATTCTTCTCTAGTTTTATTTAAAGCTTCTCTCTCATTATCCTGCAATACCCTAATAAGTGACGCATTATGCACAATTTGTGGGGTTAAAGGTATTCCTATCACTGGTGAACTCGGAGTAACCTTACTAGGTTCTTCTTGATACGGTGGAGGGTTTTTAATCAAAATATCCTCTAATAATTCATCATCTGATTCGCCATATCCTGTCGCATTCATGTGTTTTGTTTTTTCCTTACACTTTCCTCCTAACTGTTCTTCAGCCATTATTACTGGATATAAACCCTCGGTCACTACAGCTCTCCTCCAACGCTTCATTTGATCTCCATTTGACTCATACGGATAGCTAGGTAAAAATCCTCTGAATCTCCGACCACTCCTGTATTTTTCACGATCAAATGCCTCAATTTCCCATTCTTCCAAAGCTTCATACTGTGTCATTCTAGGATTCGGGTCAGTATTGCTCCTTTCTACTGACCCCTCCTTTACAATATGCTTCTGTCACACGCCCGCTGTTGCAACCAATCCCAGCGCAGCTCTCTGTGACGTCAGTACAACTCCTGTGACTGACCCTCCCTTCACAAGGTAACACGAAAATTATTTCTTAATACTTTTCATTAAAATTCTTCGCTAATAACATAAAAACATTCGCTACTCTGTCTGTTCCACTAAACAAAAGGATAGATTTCAATTTACTCTTGAGTTTCAAAAATTACTCTTCTTCCACTGCGAGTAAAATCCCTGTTTACTCTTCGTTCAAGCTCAGAAGAACCTGTTACTTCTCCAGTGTTACCAGTATTGGGAAATGAGACCAAAGTTTCACCAGCGAACCCCTTTTGCTATCATCCGCACTCTAATTTTATACGAAATAGTCCCTAGTTTAATATTGCCAGCCCTACGTAGCTTCTCAGTATTATTCCAACAGACGAGTAACCTCACTGCAGTGTGGCTTCTGTCACCACCCGCTAATCATTTTCCCCGGATTCTGGACAACATAAAACAAGATACTAACTCTTTTTGTTAAACATAAATCAATAATCAATATTTATCACCAAACTAATCAATAATAACCATAGCTCTGCTACCAGAAAACTGATCCAGCGGTATACCAACAACAGATACTCCGCTACCATATACTCACCTGGGCCCATATAATTTTTATTTTCAAACACACAAGTTGAGTAAAACCGCTGGAGTGGTTTAAAGTTTATATTTCTCAGGATTAGTTATTTAACTTTCTTAACTAACCTTTCACTGATCAAAAAGTTATTTCCTCTGGTCGACGGACCATTAGTTGAACTAGTTGATGGTGATAATTAACTTAACCCTTAACTATTCTTTGTTTTGAAGTAAATAATCACAGACTCAGGAAGTTTTAAAATCTTTATCTAAATTAAGTGCATGTGAACCATCTCAAAATTACAGTGCAGTCACCCTCATTTTTAGGAGAGAAAATTCAATTGATTAAACATCAAGCATATACTTCGGACTCATGTAATAACAAATGCTCAGAAAGGGAGAGGACAGAGAGAGAAAAGAACATCTACAAAATACATGGAAATATATTTACCAAGAATGGTGTGAAAGACCAATCCCCTGGCCAAAGGGCTGGTGAGGGTCCCCCAGGATAGGTCAGGAGACAAAGGCTTCGTGACAGGATTCAGGACAGGACAGTTGACCTCTCTAGAATACCGCGATTGCGCCGCACCCCTCTCTGACACTCTCTTCCTCCTCAAGATTCTTCCGCGATATTCTGATCTAACCCAATTATTTAGGATAGTGAGTTCTGCTTCAGATTCTGCATTCAGTTCTTCATCAGCATCTCACAGCAGCTCTCCAGCAACAGCATCCCTGACTCTGCTGCATCTCCTTCTAAATAACTAACTAAAACTACCTTAGTTATACCTTCGTTTCCTCATGTTCCACCCACTAAAGTTTCAATATTGTAAAAATACGAAATCTAATTGGTCAGGCAAGGGGGGATGATCATCACACCATGCTTACATGTCACTTTATTCTGTTAAACCATTGTTCGAAAACCCATCCCCTTAATTTTGTATTCAAAACTTTATTCCCATCCACTACATGTATCTTTTTGAAACATTAAATACACTACGAAGAATAGAACATCTCATTGCTGAACTTTTCACCATCCATTCCCAGGGTATGGCGCTCCAATTTGGCCTCCATTGAAGTGCTCTGTCATTAACCTTCATAGCTTCACTCAGTAGGCATGTGCAGGCATTGCGTCATTTCATCTAGTCCGGTTATACAAGAGAGGCCCAAATGCGCACTAATAATAAAGTCAAAAAGACAAATATTCTTTTCATAGAATAAATGGTCTCACTGTATACCACCCACCTCTACTCTGTTTCCCTTTTCTTATTAATCCTTTCCCCGCATTAGCATTAGTAAAATAGCCTGTTTTAGTTTCAGCTAAGCAGATGCCATGCACGCGAGTCTTCAAGACTCCATTTTAGTATCTTCTGCTCATGCGCTAGAATTTCCCTCCAAGCATTGTCTCGCCATACTGCGTAGATGCAGTTGACGCATGCGCACAACAGTTTTTCCCGTTTAAAGCGGTATTAGTCCGTTTTCATTGTTATCCGCATTAGTAGACACACAAGCAAGCTTCGCTAACCCGCGTGTTCATGTGGTGCGTTTTAATTATTCACAAAACATGGTTAGTAACTTTGTTAGTGAGTTTAAACGAGAGGATTGCCTCCGAGCAAGTCTCTTTCTTACGAGACCCTGCTCCATCACTAGCTTAGAGTACACATTAACCTTAACATGCCTGCTAGGTTTTATGAATCCCTGAGGTCATTTTATTTGGTGTTGTACTGTTACATATTTATTGTAGTGTGTGGTTCTGAGGATTGGGAGTATTAAACATGAATTTCAGAAAGTAGTACACTCAGGGGCATATTCTCAAGGACTCATCGCCTAGTTAGCAGCACTTTATCTCAGCCAAAGTGGCAATAAATTTATCGCACCATTCACAAGCTGGTGTTAACAGCCCATAACACCATTTTACCTGCGATAGCAGCCGCACAAAACATCACCACAGATGACCCCTGCAACTATCGCTAATGAGATGCAGAGTAGGCGTACCCGTGCAAAAAGCTGCAAAAACACTACTCCGCAAAATTCTCAACGACCAGCCAGATCGACGATAAGACCACAAAACATGCGATATGGCGCGTTAGCAGCAGGAAACTAATACCTGCTCTGACCTGGTGTAAAGTCGGACGGCAACCGGCACCAGAAAAGGGAGCCCAGCCCACAGCCACAACTGAAGGACAACAGATGCCATGGAGCTACTCATCATGCAGCTCGGAGCCCCAACAGGGCCACAACACCCACCCCCAGGACCCCCACTCCCCGGGCACCCCCCCCGGCCAAATACATGCCACATCAACCACACGGAATCATGTACCAAATAATCCGCCTGATGTCGCACAACCACATTTGGTGACATGCATGTGTTGTCACAAAAATGAGCATCACACATACACCTTCGATGTAACAAATGAAAATGTATTCAAAGAAACACAGAACAGAAATGAAGACACATGGCGGCTCCCCTCAGGACAATCTGTAGGTCACAGCCTGCAAGACAAAAATCATGATGAGAAGGTGTCTTGCACACATCAAAGGACTGAGAGAGTGCGAAGGAGAGAGAGAGAGAGAGAGAGAGAAAGAGAGGGAGCCAGAGAAAGACGGACAGAGAGGGGGAGCGAGAGAAAGACGGACAGAGAGGGGGAGCGAGAGAAAGACGGACAGAGAGGGGGAGCGAGAGAAAGACGGACAGAGAGGGGGAGCGAGAGAAAGACGGACAGAGAGACCGTGCCGACAATGGGCACCCAGGCCACACTGCTCACCTGCTGCCACCAGTGTGTCTCCAACCACGTGCCGGTATGTAGTGCAGTTCACCAGGTCACACATCTGAAACAGATCCATCAATTGAAACAGAGTCCAGATACATGAATGGCAAAGTACATACAATTGCACAAGACATCATCGCCTGTCCGCCCCTGCGCACCCAGGCAGATGCACCCCAGCCCCTCCCGCCGCCCAGCGGTGCATGCCCATCCTTGCGCACCCAGGCAGATGTACCCCAGCCCCTCCCGCCGCCCAGCGGTGCATGCCCGCCCCTGCGCACCCAGGCCTCACTGCTCACCTTCCGCCCTTGGCGTGTAGCAACGTGCCGCTGCAAGCCACATGCCCGGGGCCCACGGACATGGCACCCTCCACATCATGCAGCCCCGCTCCGCAGGCCACCAGGTCTCACATATGATTCTGGGTCTTGATTTCGCCATGGCAGAGGACATACCAGTGCCCCTGGCATCATCGCAGGCTGTACACCCGCTCAGCCCTTGAGGTGCCACTAACTCTGTGATCCGGGATGCGACGCCACGTGGCGGTAGGCCCGCGCTGCCCGCTGGCTCTGGCCTACACTGTGGTCCAGCAGGGCAAACTAATCCTGAGCAGTCCGGACCGCCGGGACGGGGCATCATCGCAGGCTGCACACCCGCTCAGCACTTAAGGTGCCCCTACCTCAGTGCACCCAAAGTCACTGTCCTGTGCCTGTGTGCCTGTGGCGGCCGCAATGTATCCGGTGCCACCAAGCCTGTGTCCAACAGTCATGGACCTTGTGTGATTGGGTATCGTGTTGCGGATGCCATCATGTCACCTCCGGTCCTGGGGAATGTGATGTTGCAGGGCCCGAGGCCCTCATGCCTACATTGACACTACATGGATGCACCCTGATAGAGAGTGGAAATGGCGTCGAGCACGTGCGCCCGGCCCTTTATATTGGCAGGGTCACATGTCCTGTGACGTATGTGCTGGATGGGTGTGGAGTGGGTGTACACCAGCCGTGAGGGAGTGGCTGTGGCATGCTGACAACTAGACCTGTGAGCAGCAGATCACCACAGGAAAGACATGGGACATGTAGCGTTGCTGTCCCCCCCCCAGTGAGCGTAAGTGGAGTGGGCTGGCCTGGCGTATGCCAGTCCAGCGTAAGGGTGCGTAAATGACCCTGGGGCCCTGGGCGTGGTTCCTTACTGGGCTGGACAAGGAAGTAACTCATGCGTGTGTCCCTGTTGTTGCATCAGCACCACCCGGACCGCATTCGGCAAAGTGTCACCCCGTGCCCCCTGTGCCACGACATGAGCCACATGGACGTAAGAGGAGTCCAGTGAGCCTACATTCATCCATACTTCCACACTTGAAAGACCATAGACATGACACATCTGTGTGAATATGAATGTTTAATGCACATTCAGTGGAGTGTTGCATCTGGAGCCGTACAGGGCCATGGAAACCCCACATGACGATGTTGTCGCGTGGAGGTCCAGCCAGGGTCCTTCAGGGAATGACAAGTCCAAATGAAGAGGACCAGTTCAGTCCGCAGTCTGATTGCTGTGTCAATGGCGATCAAACAGCAGAAGGCAGTCCATGTCGAGGTCCAAGTTGAGTGTCGCAGAGTGCATCGGGGGACAGTGGAAGGTGATGATGCAGAGGGCAGTACCAAGCTGAAGCCGGACCTATGGCTGAGATGCATGCTGCTGCGTCATTCTTACCACGAGGGCAGAATCATCCGCATCTTCGTCCTCTGCTGTTTCATGTGCCTCATGTGTGGGTGGTGGTGTTCTGTCTCCAGCACTGTGTGGCAGTGACACATCAGTGGCCGGTGGTGGAAGGTCTGCCGCACTGTGTGGCACTGACACTTCAGGGGGCGGAGATGTGGATGGAGTGGTGGCAGCAGCATGCATCCGCACCAGGCCTTGTGGCAGCAATGCCATGAGGAGGGTCCTGAGGTCATTGAGGAACCCAGCTACCTCTTGCTGGTGTGCAGCCGTGGCAGCCGCTCGTTCCGCATTCGCCCGCTCCATGGTCTCCATTAACCTCCGCATGTTTCCCAACCCCCGTGTGACATCGCTAGAGCCAATCGGACTGGACAGTTGTACTATTCTCTGAGTCAGGGCTCCAGCGATGTCAGCCATGGTCCATTGGAGAGCATGGAGCGGACTGTGGGTTTCCGTTAGGGACCGTGAGTGGTCCCTGATGGGACTGAGACACCCACGTATGGCATCTAGTTTGTCTGCCATGCGGTCGAAGCCCACACGCACCTGTTCAGCCAGATTCTCCTGGCACCCCAAAACACGGCGTTGGAAGGCCATGTGTTCTCCGTGGGGGTCCTGGGAGGCAGCAGTGGTGGTGGGTGCTGCCTGCTGTGTGGTCTGTGCAGGGGGTGGGGTCTCCTCGTAGCAGCTGGGCTGCCCAGCTCCTGGAAGTGGGCTGCGTAGGCTGTCCACGAGCAGTTGGAGGGCATCAGAGTCGAAGCTGTGGTCGTCCTCTTCGTCTCCAGAGAAGAGAGGGTCGGACTGCTCTGCAGGAGGTGTTGATTCTCCCTCTGCAATGTGAAGGGGAGATGCAGTTTCACAATGTGTCCACATGTATGTGGTCACATTGTACATGTTTACATACAGACAGCATGACTGGGTACATTGTGGCTGTTTGGGAGGAGCTGCCTATTTGATGGGGGACAGTGGACATTTGGACAGCAGACGTGTGTGTGTTTGTTCTTGAACATTATCAACGCACATTTCCCTGCAATGCCAAATGTGAATGGCCAGTGTCTGCACCCAAGCGGCACCAGTTGTGTCCTGTGTTCTGTTGTAGGTGTTTTGCGGATTGTGTCACATCGTTGTCAATGTAGATGTGCTCTGCATGTGATGTGTGTGCTGCATTTTGGGGGAGTCGCCCCTGCAGCTCAGATTTTGCTGCGCCTTATCACTTTCATGAGATGTGCCTTTGACTTCTGTGCTTGTACAGCGTTGACATGTTGCATAGTTGGGTACGTTGGTCTCTTGGTGGGAGTTGGTGGTCTGGGGCATGGTTTATCCACAGATGTGCTCAACTTAATTGTGCATGTGTGCCATTGTGCCAATCTCCCCCCGTCCCCCCAGGCCCTGGTAGTTACTTACCCTTTTGCTGTTATGTCGGGTCCTGTTGAGCAGTGTCTGGGCCCCCAACTCCTGCCACCGTCTCCCCACTGATGACTATGGACACCATTTCCTCCATGTCGTCCAGCTCCTCCTGTGGCACTGGGCTCCCACCTCCAGTCTGCATTGCTGCCTTCAGGTTGTTGGCGAGTTTCAGCTTGGTTTTGCGCTTGACATCATTCCAGTGCCTCTTGACCTCATCCATTGTCCTCTTCAGCACTCCGACTGCATTCACCTTGTCCACGATGGACTGCCATAGTCCATTTTTTGTTGCCAATGACACAGTGGAGGTGACGAACAGTTGTTGATGGTGTTCTGTCACCTCCGTTATCAGGATCCTGTTTTCCTGTGGACTGAACTTCGTCTTCCTCTTCTTCTTGTCCTTGCCCTTCTCTGGCCCCGAAGTCCCAGGATGGTCCTCCGGGGGGCTTGTGGGGTTCTGGTTCTCTTCCGTACTTGCTCGGGCAACGTCCATTGTGCTTCGCTGTTGTTTGGCATTTGTCTGGTTTTTTTCTACTTTTATGGTGATTGTTCCCGCCTGACGCATGTGGATTGCAGGCCTGTAGCTGGGTTTCGCTGATTTTCGTATCGCGATTATCCTCATCGCAGCTTTTTTTGAGTTAGTGTTTCGCATTTTTGCGGCATGGCGATGATTTTAACGCGGTCAGTTGACGCGTTATCTGGGGACTATCGCATGGTACCGCCGTGTTGTGAATACTTGGTTAACAAGGCGTAAATTTCCCACAATAGACTGCGATGTTAAAGGTTGCGTTAAGTTACTTTTGTGATGGTTATCACACGTTCTTGAGAATATGCCCCTCAGTGTTTCATTATGTATCTATATCTATTTTCCAAATTGACTTGTATTGAGAGAAAAATACATAAAGCTGTGTTCGGAATGTATAGATTTTAGCATCTGCATGCGACGAATGGGTTTTGGGTTAAAGCATCGGTCCCTTAAAATGGCCAGCTGTAATTGGTTTGCTTTCTAATTGCTATTTTTGCACTAAATGCATGTTATACGTGAGGCTTCCCAGAAATGTTGTGTTTTGTTTTACATCTCCTACTGCTGCAAACTGAACCTTAAATGGAGTTATTTGCTTATGTGATTCGCAGGCTGAGCTCAGAAATATATTTACATAGTTATAAAACTGATACGAAAATAATTGCTTCTTTTCAATTGTGTATTTCTTAAGTTACATATAGCATACCCCATCTTCCGCTTTCATGTCCATTGACAACACCATCTCTCACTTATACTTTTACCTTTAATTTGGTTATTCCCGCCATACTTGACTTTTTCATGGGTTCTAGTTATTAGACTATCCAATTTTCGTTGGACTTTTGAGTGCTGAAAGGGTAGAGGTCTGGCGTTTAAATTGAAATATGATTCATGGCAGTTGTCAGGCCAAATATGGGTCTGGAATAGGAGTCTGTGTCATGCTGAACTGTTTGCTATTCTGTTTTCTCATTGGATGATGATTTTTCGAATGCAGGAAAAAATGATTCATACATTATGATTGCAATGCCTCTTTCTGATGTTCTTTTAATAGATGGTGCACTATTTAGGTTGATAATAATTTATGGCTACATATTGCATTTTGCCAGCTGTTGGTACTCATCAACCTATTCCTGTTTACAATCATTTCTATTTTTTCATACTTAACCCTTCCACACAATGAAAGGTTTTAGCTGGCCAGCCTTACATTTTTCAGTGTGAAGATGATGTTATGAAGGTAGGTTACATTCCATTGCAATAGAACGCAATCTCATTTTTTTTTGTTTTCTTTATGAAGAATCCCTCACAAGTTCCAGAAACCTAGGGGAACATTTACTATTATTTCAAGAGAAGTTGCTGCGCTGCATGAAAGGGTGAGAAGTTTCTCTCTCCATTAGGTTATGTTGTTATATTGCTTGCATAACTGTATTTATTGTCCAATAGAAAGGCCATGTGATGAATATACCATTTCAGTGTTATGTTGTGTTAAATTAAGCTATGTTATGTTGATTTGTATAGTGCACTAATCACCCAAGAGGGTTTCCAGGTGCTTGGGCAGGTATGTAGGCGGGTGGTTCCCAGGGTGCTTACACGAAAAGTCAGGTCTTCGGTTCTTGCGGAACTCAACAAGTGCGGAGGAGGCTCTGGTGTGTTGAGGGAGGTTGTTCCATGTCTTTGGTGCAATGTAGGAGAATGAGCGACCTCCAGTTTTGCTTTTGTGGGTGTGGGAAATGTGTCCAATAAGAGTGAGGCAGAGCATAGGTGTCTGGTGGGTTGCTAAAAGTGTATGCGGCTGTTCATGTATTTTGGTTCAGTGGTGTGTAGGGCTTTGTATGTGTGCATCAGAAGTTTGAATTGGCTTCACTTGTGAATGGAGAACCAGTGAAGCTTCCTTGGGGGTGTGGTGTGATGTGGGTGCGGCGTGGGAGGTTGAATATGAGTCTTAAGCAGTGTTCTGGATGGTCAGGAGTCTGTGTAGGTGTTGTTGGAAGATTCCGGCATAGAGAGAGTTGCCATAGTCCAACCTGCTGGTGATGAGTGCTTGCGTGATGGTACCTCTGGTGTTCTGAGGCAACTGTTTGAAGATTTGTCGCAGCATTCGTAGGATGTGAAGGCAGGAGGTGCTCACTGCATTGACTTGAGCCATCATGTTGAGCTTGCTGTCTAGGATGAATCCTTGATTTATTGCGTGGTCTGTGGGTGTGGGTATTGGTCCTAGCTGTGACGGCCACCAGGTGGAGTCCCATGGGGAGGTCTTGTTGCGAAGACCAGTACTTACTTCTTGTCAGAGTCAGGCTGCAGGCAGTTAGTTCCCATCTAGTCTGCTACCATGGTGATGCAGTTGGTGAAGTTGGTTCTGGTGGTGGTTGTCTTGTCTGTCTGAGAGAGGATGAGTTGGGAGTCATTGGCGTAGTAGGAGATGACAGTGATGTCTTGTGATTGTATAATGTTGTCAAGCGGTGTCAAAAGGTCAAAAGGTGTTAAAAAGGGTGGTGCTGAGGGGTGATCCCTGTGGGACTGCACATATCAATTTCTTGGTCTCTTACGTGAAGGGTGGCAGCCTGACCTTTTGGGTTCTTCCTGTGAAGCAGTGGCGTAGCAAGGGGGGGCGGGGGTTGCGGTCCGCCCCGGGCGGCACGAGTTTTGGGGGTGGCGGGCTCCCCCACTTACATGAGTTTACCCTCTTCAGCGCGGCCGCGGGGCGGTAAAGGCAGGGACCCCCATGGGTGGCAAACTGCCTAGCTACACCACTGCGGTGAAGAAGGAAAAGGTAAATTTTAGAGCTGACTCTCGTGCAGACTACTGATGAGGGTGTTATGGAAGACAGTGTTGAAGGCCACAGAGGTCAAGCAGGAAGAAGGCCACTGTTTCTCCTCAGTCCAGGATGATTCGAATTTCATCGGTGGCCATGATGAGTGCTATTTAGATGCTGTGGTTCTCGCTGAATCCTCATTGAGTGCTGTCTAGAAGATGGTGAAGTTCGAGGTGGGTTGTGAGTTGCTTCTTGATGGATTTCTCAATCACATTGGCTGGATAGGGGAGCAGGGAGATGCGTCAGAAGTTGCTCAGTTGATTCAGGTCTACTGTGGGCTTCATGTGGACTGAGGGACTTGTCTTCTGGCACACTATGTGCTGCCTAGAGGCAATATAGGTAGCCTTGAACCACAGTGCAAGAGTGCCTGCATTACGGGCAGGATTGTTTTTGTGCAGGAGAAAATAAACCTTAGAGGCAAATTCCTTCTTCTATGTCTGCTGCAGAATACAGACACATGGAAAAAGTAACAAGAATAAATAAAGATATTTCTCCTTGTTACACCTCTGGCGGGTAGGTGCACAATTGTGGCACAAATGCAGGATTACAAGTCTTTGTAAACCTGGGTTTGCATCAAAATATAAGGGTGAATGCATGGGAACGCCAATGCCCCACCCATGTAACGCCTACTTGATGCTAAGAAATGCAAGACAGCGCTATGCGCCACATTTTGTTACTTTGTATTTACTAAACCACATAAAGCCATGCAAATTCACAAAAGTGATGCAAACCCTACGCAAAATCATAGTAAATCTGCACCATATTTTGAAATGTATGGGCGGTATTTGTTTCACTATCATGTAAAGAGATACAGTGATCCAGTTCTCTTTTGTGTCCTATATATTTATATTCTGGTTAATTACCATTTATACAAAAGACATCATCAACTGACACCCCTCCTGGCACCTTAAATAAAACTAATGCTGAATCAAATAATACTAACAGTGACCTCAGATGGCTGAAAGGGTCAGTCTGCCCTGTGTCATGCAACCAAATGGCCTACAGGTAACGCTCAAATCAGTACAGCAGTTAGCCCCTCTAAATTTGCTGGTGAACCGATGTTCACAGTGTTAACAAAATACTTTCATTAACTGCAATGTCTTCAGTATCTTAAACTCTGACCTCTGATGCAGAGCAAGACACTGTTGATAGGTCTTCCGACAGCTAATAGTCAAACAAACAAATATTGATTGGAGGATAAAGGTATCATACCACACAGGTAGTCTCATTATCTCAGTTCAGGCATGGTCCAGGTACAGGGTTCAATTTGTTGGAGCTTTTTGTGTCCCTGTAGCTCAGAACAAGAGGCTAGCCAACTAGCCCTTGGAGTCACTCTGGTAGCAAGCAACAAGGCAGGCCTTGACCAGCAGGGCAGTAGTCTGATGGTATAAGACAGGCTTCAAGTAGCAGGGCAATCCTCTGGTAGCAGCAGGGAATTCCTCTCAGGTACAAAACAGGCATCGAGCAGCAGGGCCTTCCTCTGAATTACAAGGTAGTCCTGGGCATAATCCGCAGGTCCAGGACTGAACTGAAGAGCTGGTTTGAAGGTCAAATTTTTATACTGGGTGTCACCTTTTAAGTGAGAGTAACTTCTGAACTTCCCCTCACATATGGTTCTGGAAGTCTCCTTCCTCCCCGGCCCATGCTCCAAGAGGTCGAGGGTGACAAAAGACTAGTGTCTAGTTCTTTGTGAGTGTGCCAGAGACAGCCCTTTTGAAATGTAGGTGGAACAGGGAACAACTCTTCTCCTCCATACTGGCATGATGGCTCATCCTACCAACATATAGTCCCCCTTTTGTCTCACAATGGCCAACTGCCACTCTATTGACAGCCTTGTGACCCAGGACACAGACTGCAGGTACCAAATGGTTTGCACAAGAAAATGCCAACTTCTAAAAGTTGCATTTTCAGAATTGTGACTTAAAATCCAACTGTGCCAATAAAGAGGATTTTAAATAAAATTCTTTTGAGATCAAACATGATATTTCTACCTGTTTCCAATCAAACATTAGCACTTATTAAATTGAATAAGGTAACCCAGTGTTATCCTGTGGGAGAGGCAGGCGTCACAGTCGTGAAAAACAAACTTGGGAGTTTTTCAATACAATGACATACACAACTTTAAATGTACATGTCCAACTTTTTAACTGCAATGCATCCTGCCGTTTGTGCTGTTTAGGTACTACCTTAGAGGTGGCTTATATGTATTTAAAATGCAGGTGTAGGCCTTGCAAGAGGTTTACCTTGCCAGGTCAAAGTGGCAGTTTAAAACTGTACACAGGCTGCAATGGCAGGCCTGTGGCATGTTTTAAGGGCAACTTTAGTGGATGGCACAGTCAGTGCTGAGGATCCACTAATAGCATTTAATTTACAGGCCCTGGGTACATGCAGTACCAATTTACAAGGGATGTATAAGTAAATTAAATGTGTCAATTGGGTGTAAGCCAATTTTTCCATGGTTAGAGAAGTGAGCGCAAGCACTTTAGCACTGGTTAAGCGTGGTAAAGTGCACAGAATCCGAATGCCCAAAAAATACGAATTCTGAAAACAGGAGGGTTGGAGGAAAAAAGGTTGGGGATAATGCTGCAATGAGGGCCAGGTCCAACAACTTACAATTGAATTCCCTATTCTCTAGCCAAACTTTGGAATGGTGGTAAATTGACAACAGTACTTTGTCAGCCCAAAAATAGATTATCACTTTTCTTGGCTCGCATACATCTGAATAGACTGTGCAGTAGAGAGGAAGACCATGCACTAATGTTTCAGGAAAAGTGGAATTCATGCTTTAAGAAGTGGACACTAAGGGCCTGATCACGAGTCAGGTGGAGAAGAATTACCTCATGGAATTTTACTCTGCCGGATTCTGAGTAGTTAGGTTTTTCCATACTGGTTTTTCTGGGTGTGAGAAAAACTGGCTTGATTTTTCCAGCCAGTAAAACCGACTGGAAAAATCACATTGCGGCAGCGAACTCTCATCCATGTTTTTTCTGTCATAGGGGAGCATGGACCCTCACTTCCACTGCCACCTACAAAGGAAATATGATAGCTTACACCTCCCTTCCTTGCTTGGGGGCTTATCGTGAGCTAAACTGTAGGGCCACTCAGGCTGTTATCTCCTGTTTCCGTCCGAAACAGGATAACAAGTTTCTAGGTTGTACCACACAAAATGTTGTGAGGCAAATGGCATTGCTGATGACGACACATGGGTAACCTAATTCTGAATCTCACATGTTATTCCCAATTACTGGGCCATTGGCTCTAATCAGCACCGTAATGGGTGGTTGATACGTCAATGAAATAGTGATTTTGGGTGTGAAATTACCACCCCACAATTACTGTGCAACTCGGAATCGGCCCCTGGATGTACACAATCTTAAGGCATCTTCCTAAAGACCTTGACGTTCAGCACTCTGTCGCTCTCCAAGAAGTTGTGAGCTCTGCTAATAATAACTTAAACATTAATATAAAATCACATAGAAATATGACTTGAAATACAACGCATTGGTTTATTTCGTGGGGACACAGGCCTTTGCAGTAGCAGCAATCAAAGTGTTTCTTTTCTGTTAGACCAAATAGTCGAAGGTGCATTTACAGTTGTGCGTTTGGGAAGGATACATAGTATCAATTTAGTAACCTGGCTACAGAAGCACCCTGCCTGGGCTGCTGATGGTACCACAATGCTCGCGTGTTTTCCCTAAAACTGTGCAAAATACCTGTAAAACAGTTAGCGAAAAGCAAAACGTACATAATAATTTTTTAGTTTTATTAATTACATTCCCAAAACCAACACTCCCCAAGTAAAGACAATAAATAAGAATAAATAAGCCAATGTATAGAAGATCAGTTTTCTGTTCTCAATTCAATCTGAACCGATCATACTTTGAAATTTGCTAACTTAAAAACAGAAGTCACTTTAAAGAAAACCACATAGCATCCTGTTCGGTATCAGTAACGGATGACACAGAAAGAACAGTGCGTTGAAATTGTGGACGACCAAACATCTCCAGGGCAGACAGGCATGCAAGACTGACAAAACTGATTAAAAAGACGATCCCTCGTTCTCGGTTCCCACAGCCGAAAAGATCTGGCAGAGCTGCTGTCATAGTGCCAATATCGGCAACACTCAGTTCTCATACAGTGACATACATAAATAAACCACACAACACCTTTTTAGTGGAGAAATTTGCTGCAGGTTTATTTGCATAACCAATATGCCAACATGGTGGGTTATCTTACGGGCGATCCCAGGGCAGGCCAGCCCCTATGCCGCCTGCCCGTCTGATGAGCCAAATTGCACCGTGGCCGTCGCCAACCGGTGGTTACCAATTATTTGGAGAGGCCACCTCTCCCATCAGTGGACCGCCAGTCCACTCTCACTCACGCCCCCAACAGGTGGGCGGAGCGTTCCAGGCAGCCCCCGGTTGCTCAGACCCACAACCGCCCGTAGGACTAACGGGGCGCCGTAGTTCTTCCAGGGGACATGCTAAGACATCCCTGGGTATCCTTGGCTTAGCACCCTTGTTGTGCTGCTGCAATATAGTACCCTTCTGTACCTTGCAGACTCTGGATCGCCCTGTAACTCCTCCTGCAACACAAAACAATAAGTTAGATTCTTCCCCTCCCCGTACTACCCTTTGGCCATCCGCAGGGTAAGCGGTAGGGTGGGAAACAGCGAGACGGGTAGCGGTCAAGAGACTGTCCAGTGGGCAGGGGAAGGCTTTTGTACCCCTGTCCCCCTCCCACGGCCGGAAGTGACGCGGCCAGCAGACCCCCTGGTCCCTAGCCCAGGGAGCCTAGTCCGCCGACTTCTGTGCCTTCCTGTGGCACTAAGGCGGGCGTCCTGTTGGAGGGTCCCTGGTGTGTGTGGCATGTCCTGATAGTGAATTACAGCCTATTTCGTTTTTCACTATTGCAAGGCTACCTGTTCCGCATAGGCCAGAATGGGCAGTTCTGATTATTACAGCTTATAATCCTAACTGACCCAGGGAACATGGTAGAAATTCGAGTTTAGTATGCCTGGACTCAGAATGATAAAATGCATCTTATAGTGAAGTTGGTTTTAACATTCGCAGCTCGAAAATACCACTTTTAGAAAGTGGGTATTTTCTTGTCTAACCATCCAAGCCTGCCTCTGCTAGGTTGTGTATTCCTTGTCTGGAGTGTGAGTGACAGGGGCTGGGGGATGCCAGGAGACAGGGTGAGTCAGCACAGGGCTGAATAGCCAGACCTACATGTAGATGGGTGGGAGGAGTACACCTGGGACCTGAATAGGGCTGGGCCTTCCCTCCACAATGCTGGCTCCACCTCCTGTGGTGCGTCTGATGTCCCTGGCCTGCACCCTGAAAGGAAATACGGAGGCTTGTCAACAAAGTGCTCCAAGACTGACCAGAACTGGTTTGGGCCAGGCAAAGGCCTCTCTGCCTTCAGAGAACAAAGGAATTTGGGATATAAATATTAGGGCCATGACCCCATGAATTTAGATCTCGCTGGAATCAAGGAACCTGCCAAGAAGAAGAGCTGGAAGAGCTGCCAGGAGGAGTACTGCCCCTTTGCTGTGTTGTTGCTTTGTTGGGTTGGCCTGCAGCTGCTGCTTCTGCCTTGGGCAGTGAAAGGACTGGACTGAACTTTCTACTACTTGTGCTGAGAATCTCCAAGGGCCTGAAACCGAGCTGGCCTCCTGTTAAGAAGTCTCAGGGACTACAAAGACTTCACAACCCTCTGGGTACCGCTTCTGGAACCGCTGTTTCAGTTGCCACAGAGGAAGGGAACCGCAACCGACTCCGTCAACCGACTCCATCGCTGGCCCGGTGTCCTGTTTGCACCGCAGACCGCACCGTCCGCATCTCGCACCGCAACCCTGGTCTCACCGACGACGTCCGACGCCATCGCCACCGAGCCGCTGCTTGCCCCGTGACCTGTGGGCACCGCAGTTCGCATCGCATCGCTTCACTGTGCCAGCCGTACCAGACCGACGCTGTCGCTGCAACTGGCTCAACAATCGTGACCGCATCGAAGTTGGGGCACCGCTCGCACGCTTGCGACGCACCGCTCCGACTTGAACTGCTGTCCGACGCCAGCTCCCGCACTCCGGCTTGGTCGCCTGCATCGCAACCTGCCAGCACCGCATCGAGCACCGTCTCACCCTGCACCGCACGCCTTGGACTCACCGACTCCGTCTGCACGATTGTCACCGAGCCGCTGCCTGCACCGCATCGAGAGGACACCGCACCCTGCACCGCTTCCATCTTGCATCGCAACCACGACGAACGCCGACCGGCTTGCACACTCCGTGTCAGCCACAACGAGGAAAGGTACTGTGACCGAGTCTGTTCACGACTCTGCTGGCCCGTATCGACGCGGTCGGCTGGAACTGTTAGACTCTGTGGTTTTCAGCATCGCGGTAGACTCGGACAGAGCTACCGACTCGTACGAACTTTGTTTTTGAACTATTCCTGCAAAGAAGAAGTTATCTTGCAATGTAATCATTTTTAAAGTACTGTACTGTGGATTCTTATCGTATTTGGTCTTGTTTTAAAGTATATAAAAATATTGGATATTTTTCTAAACTGGTGTGGTGTCAGTTTGTAGTGCTTACACTGTATTACTGTTGGTTATGTGCAAATGCTTTACACACTGCCTCTAGAATAAGCCTGACTGCTCGTGCCAAGCTACCAAGGGGGTGAGCAGGGGTTATTTTAGGAGTGTAACTCCCTTACCCTGACTAGGAAGAAGGGTCCCTACTTGGACAAAGGTGCAAGCCCTTGCCAACTAGAGATCCCATTTCTAACAACCGCCTGCTGCATTACAGACGGTACAGGGAGATTACCAGAAGTCCAAGCCTCCCACCCGACTCGAACCCGGTTCTCCAGCTCCCCAGCATTAAAGTCTGCCGCCCTAGCCGTTAGGCCAGACCAACGAGCAGTAGCAGAGCAGTGGTTTACATTCCTCAAATCAGCTGTATCTCTATCCCAGATAGAAAGTGAACTGAATCTAATCCCAACGAACTAGACCCTGGGTGAAATTCACGCTCCACTGACCCTGCTCGCAACACCCTAACTCAATCTCAGAGAAAGGGGGCCCTCGGTGACCTGCACGAGCTAAGTAGTCTATATATTTATACCTTAGCAGGGCCGAAACTTGCCTCTTAGAACAAAAGCGCGAGTGCCAAACAATATTGTTTGCAATGGTGAACCAAAACCAGAAAGCCTCACTTGCCCGAACCGCTTTTGGGCTCCGAGAGACAGTCATATAGGTTTATCCCGATCATGGGCAATCAGGAACGCCATGTCCGGGGTGGCACTAGTCCTGGGGAGATCATTAAATGGTCCACTTCCAATACTCTAGCACGAAAATGAAACAACAAAACCAGTGGGACAGAGCCAGCCGATGGCGTAAACACCTCATTGCACTCAGGAATAACATGGACAAACAATAGGTGTGGTATTACGTGGGCCTCCCGTGTTGCCTGATCGTTCAGAGGCTATGACATTCCGTTAGTACCCGTAAGAGAATGCAAGTCGCGCCCTAGCTAGCGGTCCGCTTGACAGCTCTTCTCGTTGACCCATGCACCGCTAGCACACTTGATCGCTGGTGGGACAGCGGTCTCTCACAGCCCGAGCAGGGGGGGGTGGGGGTACTGGGCACGATAATGAAGATCCCCACCCCCCCACGGCCACACAATCTTATATGCCGCCCCCTGCATGCCAGGTCTGAGGGGTGGAAACGGCCTTTCACGCCCTGCCGGGTGTGCATGCCACCCGGCCCTGCACGAGGGCAGGGTGCTCTTAAGCGGAGCTGAGGGCGCCCTGCTGGACAACGCTAGGGTGACCAGATCTATAGAACCAAAACCGGGACATAATGAAATGAAATCGTAGGTGCCCTTTGTCTAAACCGGACAAAAGTCAGTGCCTCGCACCATCCCGCCCCTCCTCCCTCTTGGCAACGCATAACAGCATCAACCTCTCTAAGCCATACGGTACAGCTGCTGGCTGTGAGAGGCAGACACAGGGGAGATAGAAGAACAAGGGGGCAGAGGGGGAGGCAGGAGCGCACGTGGGAAGGGACTCGTGCGTGCCACACACCCGGGGAGAGACTTCTCAGGAAACAGGACAGACTCCGGGAGCCCCGATGGCGAGGAGGGGAGTCTTACCAAGAGAGCGGAGCTCAGGATTGCGATTGGGCAGCTGCACCGAGTCCACGCAGAGGGTAGGGGCGTGTCCGGAACTGCGAACCGGCCACTGCAACGGGATACACCCGCGATCGGGACCCTGCGCAGACCTGTCCACCTCCCCCACCGGACGGATCTCAGCCAGTGCACACAGTGACCGCGCACCCCCTATGGTGCCCTGCAAGCGAACCACGCTGCCGCAGCCGGACGAAAATTGGGGAGGGGGGCAGGGGCTTGACCAAGCCCCTGCCATGACCATGACACCCAAAGGAGAAGGAGGGAAGCTAAAAGCTCACGGCAAACAACGCCGTGCTACGCATCCAACCCCGGACACTGCATGTCCGTGCAACAAGTGGGGGCTCGAGCACCGACAGGGATGTGGGCCACCCACCTTGCTGCTAGCTGTCCTCCACTGCAAAAACCACTATTGCTCTGCCGCACATGGACAAAAGCCTCCAGTCCCAAGAGAGCGTCTCCAGGAGACAACAGAAACTGCCCAAACGGGCCAAACTCACCGAAGCAACCACCGACACGAGAACCCAACGCGAACCCAGGGGTCGACCTGGGGCCACGAAACTGAACGCTCTGCCCACTGTGCCAAGCCGGCTACACCGCATTGGCTGTCCCCCACTGCTCAGGGGCCCCGACTCACCGCTAACTTGACGAGGACGGCCACCGCTCGCAGAACAGCGGATGAAGACAGACAGACGCTGACGCAAGACCCAAACAGCGAGACGAGTAGCGTTCAAGAGACCGTCCAGTGGGCAGGGGAAGGCTTTTGTACCCCTGTCCCCCTCCCACGGCCGGAAGTGACGCGGCCAGCAGACCCCCTGGTCCCTAGCCCAGGGAGCCTAGTCCGCCGACTTCTGTGCCTTCCTGTGGCACTAAGGCGGCCGCCCTGTTGGAGGGTCCCCTACGTGGCCCCCCTGGGCAGCCTTGGCATTTGACAAACAATTCCAAATAGATCATGCCTAGAAATAAAAAGCATGTTTTTCTTTTAGTCATTTCACATTGTCTCCACTTGAAAATGGGTCATTTGGTGTAAGTGTTATACAAAAGTCACTGCTTTCTTTTTAAGAACTATAAACAGCTGAACAGTCAGCAATCCATGCCTGCTAACTTATCAGGTATATATAATCGACCCAAAGATTCACAAAATATTGGACGATATGCAAATATAAAATGTGTCAAGAAGAAAATTATGAAGCTGATCTTGAGTTTTGTCTGCCGCTGTTATGGAAGTATGCGCTGTACTCACTGGTGGCGGCAGTTCCACCCAAAAGTGATGTCTCTGAATTGCTGAGGGCGGTTTCTGTCTCAAAGTGGCTGCCACCACCAAGAGTTGCGGCATTTTGTGGGGGACCTCTGCTAGAAAATTCAAAACGCTCCTGTTGGGTGGTCCAATTTCTATTACCATTTTAAGGCAATAGAAATGTGATGTTGTTTTGTATTTGTATGGCTTTCAATCTCCCCACTTTTCAAAGCTTGATTTGAAAGAAAAGTACAATCTGATATTTACTGGTATTGTAACATTTTCTTGTTTGCTTATTTGCACAATTCGTGATCTAAAGTTAATTGTTTCAAAATGTGATTTGATTTCACAGGGGACTTGTTAGTGTTATTTGGACATTGCCTTATGGTGGTTTTATAACACTCCGTCCCGCTTATTGCACTGGGAGAGACAATGGCCATTTTTCCTTGGGCAAATTAGTACACCATTGGGCCGCCCCTAGAATGGCACACACTGGTTTCATGGACTTTAATTGCCTGGTCTATTTAAATCCAGGAATGGCGCAGATCCGCAGTTGAGACGTATACAATGTAGACCGCATGCCTACATCTCTCCATATATGTGTGCACTGGCAAGTTATCTTCAATTAAGAAACAAGCATTGGCACAGACAATAAGTCGCACTCAAGCGAGATCTATTTGGTTTGCCAATGTTTTTTTAGCCATATTGAACAACATGGCTGAAAGTAAAGAAAATGCAAGAGCTGGGGTCAGCACTGACAGTCTCATAGCACTTTTTTTCAAGTTTCAGCCATGTTGTACAGCAGCTGCTGTGCAACGTCTGAAGGATATTTTTAATAAAGTGCTATGATGCAGCAGCACTACGCGCCACAGCGTTTAACATTTTTTTTTACTTTCAGCTGTGTTGCACTGCAGATGCCGTACAACATGGCTAAAAGTTTTTTTAAAAAGCGCTATCATGCGGACGTTTTTTTGTCATATCTTTTTATAGAGAAAATGAACGACAGCGTTTAAACTATTTAGTCAGCAGTGCTAGGTTGCTCTGTATATACATGGTAGAAACAGATTTTCCCCTTCAGTTGCCACTATTTGACAGTCTGGCTATATCACAGGTTTACATCCCTATCTTCCTCTGTGGCCACGCTTCCACCCATGCCAAGTAACGAGGATCTCCTCCCCAACTCAGTAAATAGTCCACCTCTGTTTCATTCCAATGGGCCCAAATCTTTTCCCACTTGTGGGGACACCCACAGCTTTCATAAATTACTTATTCCACCATCATACACCAGTCCATGTCTCGTTTCCAGTCTTTGAGCAGTGGTGGTGACTCCACTCCCCTTAGTCTCACAACTTTCCTCTTGGCCACGACAAGCCCCAGTGTGACCCACATTTGCTCCATGCGGCTTAGATCTGAAGCCTCCCACACATTCAGTAGGCACCTCCTCTAGGAGAGAGGAACATCTCCTCCCCCCACGTTATTTTTACAGGACAGTACTGAAGTCCAATAGGTCTGTATCACTGGACAGTCCCAAATTATGTGATGGAAGGTGCCCTCTCTCCCACATTCCGGCAAGCAGGTGGAATTAAGTCTCCTCACATTCTTTACTAATGTGTTACATGACACATAGGCCCTGTGTAGTATCTTGAGCTGCACTAGGCGAAATTGTGATCTGATCGCTACTTCTTTAGGCGAGGATAAAGCTTCTCACCAGTCTTCATCTTCTATGTCACTGATATCCGCCTCCCATCGTTGCCGGGGCAATGTGTCTGGTGCGTTGTTAATCAGTTTCTTATATGTTAGTGAGATTGCTTTGTGTGTCATGTAGTCGTCTAGTAGTCCGGATTCCAATGGGGATGCTTCAGGGAGGACCTTGCCTTTAGGGATTACTGTTGTTAAAGCATGGTGAACCTGAAGGTATCTAAAAGTTTCTGACGTAGCTAAATAATTTTCACGCTGTAGCTCGAGAAACAGTGCAACTCTTCCTCTTTTCCAGAGATCTCCAACCCTGGAGATGCCAATCATGTCCCATTTGTCAAACCCGGGCTGGCGGCCCAGAGTAACTAATTTAGTGGAATCCCACAGGGGTGTGGATTGTGTGATTTTTCCCTCCCAGCCCAGTGTTTTGAGGGTTTTTTGCCATATTTGAACCGTGAGCACTGTTGGTCCCATGAGAGTCCTATGTTTTGGGGAAGTGTACAGTGCTCGTTTGTAGCCATGTGATAGCAACACATGAAGATCCATAGCATATGCCGGATCTCCTGGGGGAACAATGCACCCATTGGTTGACCCTGGCGAGCTGTGCCGCTTGGTAGTATTTGTGGATGTCTGGCAATGCTACGCCGCCGTCATACCACTCACAGGTCAGTTTTGTAAGCGCTATGCAAGGAGCATTCCCATCCCACAGCAGCATCCTCAGCTCAGTTTCTATTGCGCGAAAATATACATCAGGGACTGGGAATGGTGTATTTTTCAGCATATATAGAAACCTGGGCAGCGCCATTATTTTAAATAGCGCTGCCCTGCCCAGCAAGGAGAGGGGCAAGGTCCTCCAATGGCACACGTCTTTCTTAAGATGCAGCAAGGGACCCTGGAGATTATGGTCAGAAAAGGCTTCGGAGTCAGTGGTGACATAGATCCCCAAATATCGTAAGACATCGAGTGCCACTTTTGCTTCACATCCTTGAGGTTGCCGCGGGGCGTCCCCACTGAGGACAAATAGCGTTGATTAGGACCAGTTAATGTTGTACCCTGAGTACTTCCCAAAGCATGTGAATATAGCCAATATTCGACCTGGGGAGGAGTGGGGGTGCTGCTACCATGTGGATGTTTTTGGCTGCTTCATACCTCTTTTGTTTTCTCAACTTTCAGCTATGTTGCACGCGGCTACACGCACGTTGGTAAGATTGCATCTGGGACAAAATAAAACCTTAATTATTGCAACTCACATGCTAATAAGACAGGAAGAACTCCTTTCTTCTGCTAGCAGAGTTTAGTTTTTCTCCACCAGGTTAGACAAAATAGGGGGTGGGGGACGGAGGTGAGCACTTCGGGTCTTTTGCTTATGGGTTTGAAAAATATATATGGGCAGTCGATGCGAGGAGAAATGTATTTAAAGATGCTGTGCCAAATGCAGTGTGTTTTTTTTTTTAAGGAAGATGTAGAAGACCAGGGAGGAACAGCAGGGAAAATGGGTACATAGGTGGGAGAGGGGAGGAAAGAAAAGCAGCTCTATGTGTCTACGTGAGAGCTATTGACTTTGCCAATGTCTTTTTGACTAAGCCTTGGTGGAGTTTGCGTAGCCGTGCTACGCAGAACCCCGCGAAGCGGTAAAAAAACTTTGTTGCACTATGCGGAGATCCACGAATGGGCAGAGTTGCTTATCCCAGCGGTATGCATGACATTTCTGCCATACGGCAACACAGATTACGTGTTCGGGTGGAAATATCACACATGGGTGCAGCTATCTTGTTTCTTTCTCTGTTATGGTGCTGGGGCCTACTTTTGGAATCCTTCTTAACCCTTTCAATCCTTGTTTTCCAAAACTTTTTTGTGTTCTTTTTTATTTATTATCTTTCCCTCTGTCTCCCTAAGTGTGTATTTGTGTTTTTTCTACTTTTTTGTGTGTTTTAGTGAGTTTTTGCACTGTTTTTCTACATACTTTCTTCTTAATTTTTTTTACTTCCTTCCCTCTTCTTCTTGTTATTATTTTATACTTTCTAAATTTTATTTTCCACCCTACCCACCTTCATGGCAGAGAAGAGAGCCCCGAAAACGGCGGCAACCAAGATGGGGTGCAGCCCCGGCCTTGTTTTCGGAGGTGAAGGTGGCAGCCCTTGTTTTTTTTGTGTAGGACCACCTCCCGTCCACCCTGGCAGCAGTCAGCAGGCCTGAGTCCGGGTACGGGCACCGGGAGCGTCAGTAGTGCTGGGCAAGGGTGCGCCGGGCTGTGTATCACTGCTCTGGGGTTCGGTGCAACCACAATCAGCTGACGCGCCGGTGGCCTGACATCCTGGACCAGGACCTGCTGGACCTGCTAGGGGTTTAGGTCGCAGGGCTCGGTCAGTAGCTAATTATTAATATTATTATTACTTGTGTGTTCTATGCTATTGCTAACATTTTTTTCCCTGAAATAGCAAGCATGCTGCTCACATGCAGGTAAGTCACGTTTACAAATCTTATATTATTTGATCGGTAGTCTAGATAGGTGCTCGGTGCTACCTAATCGTACTTGTTTGGGACTTTGCGCTTGCTTAGGCTGATTATGTAAGAACTTAAGCAATGCTGACTAGAGCGTGACTCCTTTCCTTTGTCCTGTCACTATAGTGGTAGTTATTATTAGTAATTTAGCGGCGCACGTCCTCTCATTTCAGTTCTTAGAACCTTTTTTGTAGCTCGTACAGTGACAAGCAACCAACTAATTTGGTATATGCATGAGTCCATCTATGCATTTAAAGACAAAATGCAGACTTAGTAAATTGACCCATCAAAGGGGGTTGAAAATGATTGCGAATGAAATTGGGACTTAGAAGCAAATATAATTTTTTGCAATTTATTGGTAATTCCAAAGTCTTTGGAATAGGCGGGCTAGGTAGGTTTAAGACATGTGGAATAAATAGATAGGACAGTCCACGACCGCGATAATAGTCTACTACTAGTCGATCTGATTTAGGAAATTTCAATGTTATTGCAATTGCCATTTCCTGTCAAAAAATCTTTTGGAGAGATTATTTATTTACCACCAATTATTTTTTGTCTCTTTAATTATGTCTTACATCAGCATTCAGGGGCAAAAGGTCGTCCGAGGTGGGTGCGGGAGTGGAGGTGCCTCCCAAGAAGAGGGCTCCTTGGCTGATGGCTCTGCTGGCCCCAGTAAGTCCTCCTGTTGTAAATATTATTATATAATTCACTAACGTTTACCACTCCTTATTTTAAACTATTTATTTATACCCGTTTGCTAATAAAAAATGTTTCCCAAATCCTCTTCGATCTAACCGTTTCTAAATTCTTGTTATCCTTGCATTATCCTATTTACTAAGTTATTTTATATTTCTAATGTCTGTATTTTACCTTAAACTGTCTCTGTATGTAGTAGTCTGTCTGTAGCTTCCTTTCTTCTGGTTTTTCAGTCAGCTTTCTCTCTCCCCTTATATATTTTGTGGTCTGCCTAGTGGTGGTACTGTAAGACTCAGAGAACCCATTGCTCATGGTCACTTGCTACTACTAGTACTAGTACTACTACTCTGCCACGCAGATTGCATGCCCAAGTAAGGTATTCTACACCTGTTTGTTGGGATGAGAAGGCTTTCTTTTACTTTCTCATGTCATCATTGCTCAATCAGTAAAACGAGAGAGTGGCCATGGTCATGTTGGACACCCCAAAGTTGTATCTTCTTCTTATCTAGGCCTAGTATTATTATCAACAGTTGATGGAGAACTGATTACCATACACTATGGCTGGAAGGAAGTATGAGGAGGAGGAGGATGGCCCCATTGCAGGTGGCCAACCAAGAAGACCTTATGGCCGTCCAGTTGGTCACTCTTATTTCTTTTCAAAAACAAAGATTTATCAATAGCTCTAGTCATCAGTCCAGTCCTTTACAGGTTGTCTTCTTTAGAGTCTTTTCGAAAATTGCCACCAACAAAATGCCCAACTGGATACTTTTGATGGAACATACTGTCTGTATCCGAATTGTAGTGATGTGTGTGGTGTATGTATTTTCAATTTTGCTACAAAAAATTAATAAATAGGGGAGAGGCGTATATAGCATCTAAAAATGTGTCATGTTTTTTCTAACAGCACCGACTACCAGTGCCGGGGCCAGCGGGGACGGCGGCGCCATCCTGGGAGCAGATGGGGCAGCTGCAGGGGATGAGCCACAACCTACCAGGCAGGTGGCAGCGGCCAGGACCTGGCAGAAGATTCTGGAGGCCATCAGGGCTGAATATCAGTGGCTGGTGACCGAGGAGGAGGAGGTGGCCGAAGCAGCAGCTGCAAATGCCCCGGGCCCCAGTGCCCCCAGTAGTCCATCGCCGTAGACCCAAGGCAGCCTCCCGCTGCCATTCCACCCCATGCTACTCTCCCCTAGCCGCATGCTACAGAGGATGGCGCACATGGAAGCCAGGATAGAGGAGCGTTTTGATCAATTGGAGAGAAAACTCCTATCCAGCGGCAAGGCCCCTCTTGCCCCTTTTTTAATCTTTTGTTTGATGGGTGGGACTTGTTGGGGAGAGGGTGGGAATATGGGAGTTGGAGCATTCTTGGGGTTTTTTGCTTATTTATTTATGGACAATTACATTTTTGGACTTTCTTTCTAAGCTTACCTTGGACATTGGTTGGGGTTAGGGTGAGGGGTGGGCCAGGTGTTGTCGGTTTTCTAGTTTATATATGTTAGGGCAGTACATATTTTATAGTTGTACATATGATTTAAATCTTTTTTGGGGGGTTACTCTTTTACTTCGCACTGCTTCCTTTGCCGCAGGCCCACAGCCAGTTTTTAAAATCTGCTGATAGTGTAACACCAGCAAATAGTTATGGGGTACCCTCACTTGTCCTACTACTCTTTCCTCCTAGTCTCTGCAGTCTGCAACTATATTAACCCCTAAGGACTTGGAGGGGGTGTGAGTGGGTGAATTTCCATTGTATATAGACGATTGCAGCTCAACAATGAATCCCCCACAGTTCTTCTCTTACCTGTGATTAGACGAAGCGATGGCTGCATGGTTTCCCAAGGTGCCATTGTGGTGGTAGTAGACAGTACCAGCATGCTAACACACTAGTAGAATAGTGAAAGCAAAGCACCAGATCCAGAAGTGAAGTCCCACTCCTCCTAGCCGAACTCAAACTGTAGGATGAGGAATATTCATAGCAGGGAACAAATTAAATTGAAATAAAAACTGAGTTAAGGCCGTTTTATATGCAAGCTTTACAAAAAAAATTAGACAGTTGCCAGAGGGAGGCTAGAGTACTAGTACACAAGAAGAAGAAAGACAATAGAGAAAATATGATTAGCAATGCTAAATAATCAGAATGTGAGCTAGTAAAAGCTACAAAATGAAGTCGACTCGAGCTATGAAGAGGACAGACGTAACCTTTGACGCACACAATACAGTGCCGGAAGGATGATGATGCTGGCAATTATGAATTATGTTCCTCTGAAAAAAAAATTAAATATCGAATAGTGTGCATGGGTGGGTAATCTAAATATATATTACATTGGCAGTATGGGCTATACTTGGAGCTGAAGAAGATCCTCGCCCTGCCTTGGGTTGGTGTTGCTTTCACCACTTCCGCCCCACCAAGTGTGTGACCAATTAATGGTGTACATTTAATTTAGTCACAACTCAATAAATCACACAGCCCAGGGGAAGAGGGTTAGGTGTTTGATTAATGGATGGGAAGGGGGATTTGAGGGAAATGTTTGACAAAGATAAACACTACAGAAGGACAACATTCATCTGGGCAGCCGACCATCATAAATCTGTTATGCGAGGAAAAGCAAATGAGGAATGATGATGAGTAGTATAGGTAAACCAAATCAAATAGTCCGCCTCCCCCAGAGAAACCCAAGTTACATTATGTACTGTTGTACTGAGCTTTGAAAGATAGCAAATAAAATTAAAATATACATAGGAGTAAAGTAAACAAACATAAACAACACACACAGTTCTAATGATTAAAGAGAAAAAAATGATACTGTATTGCCAAATTGGGAGTTGCATCTGCATTCCTCTTGTACTGTCTGTCAATCATGGGTGCCTGGTGGATGCGGTTCGGTAAGGTAAGTATTAGTATGTTATATTGTTTTTCCAGTATGGCACAGGGTAAAGGGCCTGTAGATTGAAAAACAAAAATGATATTGAAGAATCAAGGAGAAAAGTTAAACTGCATAAGGAGTGCAACAAGAAGACTCAGAGGCAGCATGGCTAAATGTCTGTTTCCAGTTACCTTCAACAACAGGCCACCCACCCAACCACTTAGCTTCGAATTTGAGAAAGCAGCACTGAGCACGCACACACCCATCAACATAGCATTTTCCCAATCAAGTAAAAATCAATGTTCCGCTGTCAGTCACCATTCACCACCACTACACAGAATTGTTTATCTTTAGGCCACTTCAAAGTCATCACCAAATCGGTTGGTTTCAGTGAATTTGAAAATGTCCATCTTCTTCTGGTGGCAGTTCTCAAAGTAGTCACGCCTACGCCCGGAGTCATTCCATCATCTCTGATCCTACTGAGTCTGAGTATGGTGTCCAACTCCGTACCAACTATGTCCCGAGTTCTGACTCAAATGCAATAAATAGGCCTGTAGTACAATTTTGTTGTTGCACAACAAGAAAGGAAAGATGATTGTTTCACTTTTTGTGTAGACTAGATTTGTGTTGCATTATCTAAGTATCAAGGCTCACCTGAGGTTTCCACGGGAACGAGAGGAAGGAGACCGATGAACAGGTCCAAACTTCCCCTTACCACTAGCCCGCCCAACAAAGTCAAAGCTGAGCCAGTGAGCAGGGGGAAGAGGGGAAACAAGGGAAGAAGAAACTGAAGAGGGTCCCTCGGCACGACCTGGGCAGCAAGGCAACTGGAAAGGATTCCTCGGCACAACCCGGGCAACAAGGATATGTTACTGGAGACGTCAGTGATCCTGTGAAATAAAGTATTATCAATAATCTACTCTGTGCTCTATTGTAACTCAAAAGCCCCCACGATTAACCACAAAACATATATCTTGGATGTCTACCTGGTATGTTCCCCTCTTCCGCTTGTGTCCTCAATTGAAATCAAGAATTCACTCACAACCCTGCATAAACAGAACAGAGAGGAAATTACTGAAAGCACTTTGGCAAGTAGTGTAATGTTGTAATATAAATAAAGTTTACCAGCAGGGGTAGTGTCAAAAAGTAACTATAGACCAAAAATAAGTCAGTCTGAGTAAGGTGTCCAAAATATGCAAAAAAGGTGTGGGCTAAAATGTACCTCATCTCCTTCTGTAATCAGGAGTACGAGAGGTAGATTGCTCTGGGAGGGACTGCAAGTTAGAATTGCTAATCAGGTGACTGCTTACTTCAGGAGTTACTGCTTCTGACAACTAGAACCAACCAGACGTTATGCGCCTCCTTACATCAGGAATACGCTATTCTGGCTGCCATATATATTGCCAATCGAAAAATGCCACTTCAAGGAAATGCAGATGCTCAATATCACCCCCAAGTGAACTCCAGAGGAGAATATGTGAGTATACATACATACAGACGTGTGCAAACACACCAGCGCAAACGCGTTACCGCATTTGAATATGGTGCTCAATATGCCAGTGTTCGTGAGGGAATTACAAGGCCCCCAACCCAGGAGAAGTGGTTGCAGGAATTGCGAAGGCGGAGTGCCCCCTAGTAAGGAGCTGTGAAACCATGAGATGCGGCTGCAGAGAGAGCAAAGGAAATGAAGAACAAGCCTAGAAGAACCGGGCATCAGAGGCTGTGGCCGCCCTAACCCGGAAGTTAAAGGCTAGTGAATCCGGACAGGTAGGAAGTGCTCGCTAAGGCTGGAACGCGAAGTGCTCCTCCCACCCGGAAGAAGGTATTTATGGCCGATGGGCTCCGCCCCTACCGCTGACTGCGGCTGGGATGGGGTGAGTCTGACACTAAGGGACTGGTCGGGTCTGACTCTTTGAGGAGTATAAAGCAGAAAACAATAAAACAAAGCAGTGTAGACTGTGGTGTGGACCCTGTGAAGGAATCTCGCTATCTCTCTAAGGGGAAAAAAAAATAACCTTCAGGGGAAAATTATTTATCGGCCATCGGTAGGCCACCAACATTGTGAATCATCACTAACACATTAAGCATAATAGTTACAGATAAACAAACACCCAGTGTCACACTGCCTGCTACCACATGAATCATCTCTTCTCAATACACATGATGATGACACATCACAACAAGTTCACAACAAACATCATTCACTCAGAGTGCAATGCATGCCAGCGTTTACCTTTTCTTCTGGTGTGCTCACCGTGATCGATTTGTGGAACATTGCAGAATGCAGATTGTGAGAAGTTGGCCTGGTATATGCTGTCCACTAATTATAGTGGGCACCTTGCACCTGTCCAAACAACCCCTTATTGGAGATAGGTTAAAGACAACCTTATTGAAAGCTATCCTAGTGGTAGCTATGGAGAGCAGCCTTCAGGCTAAGTCTTGAAGGAATGTAAAGCAGCTTGTTTTACCAGTCTATAATCTCTTGAGTGACCAAATGAAAGAGCACCACACCAGGTATATATTCAAAATATATGTATTTATTGCTAAACACACCCCTCTAGTCTCTTTATGAGGCTTGAGTTCGAAGTACATAAGTTATAAGTTATTAAATCACAGTAATAGCACAAATACACGTTTGGGCCCTAGGGGCGTACCAAACCATATACCAATAAAGTGGTATGCGAACCACGACTGAACTAGACACTAGGCCTAGAGCCTCTAGAAGTGCTTGGACCACAAGGAACCACCCAAGGTAGTGACACAGGGGACCTACGGGAGACGCGTGCAGTGTAAATACACAACCGCGATACGCCGTTGACTTCTATGGAGAAAGTCGGGATCGGGAAAATAGAGAAAAGGGACACTTAAAAGAGGACTAGGACAAAACCCTTTGAGATCTAGGACTTTGAAGAGTCTCTACCCACTGGAGCACCGGAGTACTCGTGTTACCTCACCCAGGGAAGCCGGGTGCATAGGTGCCTTGCGGGGTCGGGTTTCGTCGTCGATTCGAATGGCGATCTGCTGCAAAGTGCTGCTGGCGGCCAAGAGAAAAGTGTCCGGGTGGATCCAAGAGTGGATCGGAGTTCTGAAGAACCTGAAAGCAGAGGGGACAGAGTCTGGGTCACTAGCCAGTGACCAGGAAGGCGATGGACAGATGCCCACCGATGTTGAGTGCTTCAGGTGCGTTGACAGTCGTCTTGACTCTTCAGCCACGAGGTCCAGGAGGCGTTGTCGGCGACCAGGAGCAGGATTCGGGCTGGTACACGATGTCTGTCGAGTGCTGAGGTGTCGGCGACCGGATTGGACCCAACAAGCCTTGGCAACGGCAAGTCTTGGTGAAGATGTAGATCGTCGATGGTGCAGACCAGCAAGGTCTGTGGAACTCACCCAGCGAGGGTAAGTGAGGGCAGGCCTGGAGCAACCAGGATGCCAAGTAAGAAAAGGATTGGCCTTCGTTAAGGGCTACTAGTCAACGGGCTAGCGACCGCGAAGGAGCCTTGTGATGCCGCACGTGGAGCTGGCTTACAGGACACTCGTGGAGTGGGGGCCAGTGATCTTCGGTGCAGGTGGTGCTGGAGGCTAGGGCTACTCGGAGCCCAAAGCACGACTTCTTGGGAGACCCAGAAGAGGATGCACTTGCAAATGTGCTCGGTGTCCAGGGGTCACGGTCTCAAGTCAGCCACGATAGCCACGGGCCTCAGCTTTGCTGGGGACTCAGGGTAGCCTCGGGGAAGTCTGAAAATCCACCTCTGGTGATGTGATGACTTCGGCGTCCAACGGGAGCTTCAGAAATGCGAACCGGACAGATGCTTCTTTGGTGCCTGCCAAGCAGGGGAGTCACTCCTTGACCCCAAGGGAGATTCTTCAGTCCTCTAATCGTGAGTAGAGCGTCGAAGGTCCAGGATTCAGTTTCAGAGTTTCGTCCAGGGATAATCTAAAGTCCTAAGGACTGGGTTCCTACCTTTATTCTAAAAATAGGGGTTGGACTACTCTGTGGCCCCACCTATGGGTGGGTCAGGGCAGAGGGGTGGCTACACCCCTTTCCTTTGTCCAGTTCGCGCCAAAGCAGGGGCTGCAAGCCCCTGATCCGGTTTGAACTGGGGTATGCACAGGGACACCAAATGTGCCCCCAGTGCAGGACTTCAAAGCACCCGAAAGTGCTCCCGCCCAGCCCCAATACACATTATCCTGTCTGGGGAGGTGGTCACACCTCCCTGGGACAGGAAACCTATTGTCCAGGCCTCCCCTGCCGGAGTTTCGTCCAGCAGCAGGAGGCCAGACTCGTGTCTGTGGCAGCAGCATCCATTTTGTGATGCCAGGGCTCTGGAAAGAAGTTACCGGACTAGTCAGAGTTAACATGTCTTTCCCTCTAGAAGGGTGGAATGCTACCCCCGCCGCCAGGATTGGCGGGGGGTAGTATTCCAAGATGTTTGACACCAAACACGACATGTTTAGGTGCAGCCATTCCAAAGTTAGCATTTTGCCGCGAGGATATAATGGGCTTAAGAGTATATGGTCAGGCTGCACTACAAACAGCATCAGAGATGGTCTCCGAACGCTGCAGAGGGGCCCTGCTCATGCAGGGGCACCCTCTCACATAGGAACCACGCACTCTGCCTTTAGGATTGATAAGGCCTGCCTTAGGAGTGACTTATAGGTTTATATGTGTGTATGTATTTCGTGATATAGGTAACCTATATCACAGTAAGGGGTGCATGCACCACCTTACCCAGGCTGCAGTAGCAGACCTGTGGTGTCAGTTTGGATGGCCTTCCAGGGGTGGCATAATACATGCTGCAGCCCCTGGCAGGCCTCTGAGGTACCTATGCCCTTGGTACATAGTATACCATATACTAGGGACTTATAAGGGCACTCCAGATCCCAATCAGTGATGTGCCTAAGGCACATGGAAACCATTTTAGAGAGGAAGCAGCTAGGCTGGGGTTCTGATTAGCAGGGCCCCAGCCAGACTAATGTCGAAAAACAGTGAAGCATCAGCAAAAGTGGGGGTACCCATGTGAAGCAGATCCTACTCTCCTACACAACCCCCCCAAACGTAGGGACATTAAACTAACCTTGCCCAGTTAAGTCTTCATGTTCTAAGTGGAAATACCTAGAGAGTCCATCTGCATTCGCATGGTTACTCCCAGGCCTATGTTCCACTGTAAAGTCCATCCCCTGTAGGGAAATGGACCACCTAAGCAGTTTGGGGTTTTCACCCTTCATTTGTTTTAGCCTTAAGAGGGGCTTATGGTCTGTCTGAACCAGGAAGTGTGTACCAAACAAGTATGGCCTCAACTTCTTCAGAGCCCAGACCACAGCAAAGGCCTCCCTCTCTATGGCTGACCAACGTTTCTCTCTAGGGGTCAGCCTTCTGCTAATAAAAGCTACTGGCTGATCCTGACCTTCTTCATTCAATTGTGACAGTACAGCCCCTACCCCCAATTCAGATGCATCAGTTTGAACAATGAACTTCTTGGAGTAATCAGGACTCTGCAGAATTGGAGCAGTGCACATGGCCTGCTTGAGGTCATCAAATGCCTTTTGACAGCTAACTGTCCACTGAACCTTTTTGGGCATTTTCTTAGAAGTTAAGTCATTCAGGGGTGTCACTATTGATCCATACCCCTGGACAAATCTCCTATAGTACCCAGTCAGGCCTAAGAAGGCTCTCACCTGAGTCTGGGTAGTGGGAGCAGTCCAGTCCATGATGGTCTGGATCTTGCTCTGCAAAGGTTGAACCTGGCCTCCACCCACAAGGTGGCCCAGGTACACAACCTGACTCTGCCCTATCTGGCACTTAGTGGCCTTGATAGTCAGGCCTGCCTTTGCAGGGCCTGTAAAACATTCCTGAGGTGGACCAGGTGATCCTCCCAGGTGGAGCTAAAGACAGCAATATCATCTAGATATGCTGCACTATAGGCTTCCAGTCCTGTGAGAACTGCATTCACCAACCTCTGGAAAGTGGCAGGTGCATTCTTCAGACCAAAGGGCATTACCACAAATTGATAATGTCCACTAGGGGTCGAAAATGCTGTTTTGGGCTTTGCAGTATCAGCTAGTCTGATCTGCCAGTAGCCAGCTGTTAGGTCAAATGTGCTGAGATATTTGGCAGAGGCCAAAGTATCTATGAGCTCATCTGCCCTGGGTATTGGATGGGCATCAGTCCTAGTGACTGCATTGAGACCCCTGTAGTCCACACAAAACCTCATCTCTCTTTTTCCACCACTGGTGTGAGGTTTCGGTACAAGGACCACTGGACTAGCCCAAGGGCTATCTGAGGGTTCAATAACTCCCAATTCCAACATTTTCTGGACTTCAGTCCTGATACAGTCCCTGACATGGTCAGGTTGCCTATAAATCTTGTTTTTAATAGGCAGACTGTCCCCAGTGTCCACTTCATGAGTGCACCAGGTGGTCTGACTGGGTATCAGTGAAAACATATGTCTAAACTGATTGAGGACTTGCCTGCAATCAGTTTGTTGCTGGGTAGTGAGGCTGCCTGCCAAGGCTACACCATCAACTGACCCATCGTCAGGGTTCTGTGAGAGCAGGTCAGGAGTGGGTCACTCTCTTCCTCCTGCCCTTCATCAGTAGCCATGAGCAAGCCCATGTCTGCCCTGTCCACATATGGTTTTAACCTGTTGACATGGAGAACCCTGTGGGGACTCCTGGGTGTTCCTAGGTCCACTAAGTAAGTGACCTCACCCTTCTGCTCAACAATAGTGTGGGGTCCACTCCATTTATCTTGGAGAGCTGCTGGGGCCACTGGCTCCAACACCCACACCTTCTGTCCTGGCTGGTAAACAGTCAGAACAGCCTTTGGTCATGCCAGGCCTTCTGAAGTTCCTGGCTAGCCTCAAGGTTTTTGGTTGCCTTTTTCATGTACTCAGCCATCCTGGAGCGGAGACCAAGTACATAGTCCACTATATCTTGCTTTGGGGGCTTGAGAGGTAACTCCCATCCTTCCTTCACCAAGCACAGTGGACCCCTCACAGGGTGGCCAAACAGAAGTTCAAAAGGGCTGTAACCAACTCCCTTCTGAGGCACCTCCCTATATGCGAATAAAAGACAGGGCAAGAGTATGTCCCATCTACGCCTAAGCTTTTCTGGGAGCCCTTTAATCATGCCCTTCAAGGTTTTGTTGAATCTCTCAACTAAACCATTGCATTGTGGGTGATAGGGTGTGGTGAACTTATAGGTCACTCCACACTCCTTCCACATTGCTTTTAAGTACCCAGACATAAAGTTAGCACCCCTGTCTGAGACTACCTCCTTAGGAAAGCCCACTCTTGAGAAAATTCCCAGGAGGGCCCTTGCCACCACAGGTGCTGTAGTGGTCCTGAGGGGAATAGCTTCTGGGTACCTGGTGGCATGATCCACTACCACCAGGATAAACCTGTGCCCAGAGGCTGTTTGGGGATCCATGGGACCAACAATGTCAATCCCTACCCTTTCAAAGGGCACCCCCACCACAGGTAGTGGTATCAGGGGGCCTTTGTAGTGCCACCTGCTTTGCCACTGGCTTGGCAGGTTACACAGGAGCGACAAAACTCCTTACTGTCTTCAGACATGTGGGGCCAGTGAAAGTGAGGGACAATTCTGTCCCAAGTCTTGTTCTGGCCCAGGTGACCTGCTAAGGGAATATCATGGGCTAGGGTCAATAGGAAGCCCCTGAACTTCAAAGGTATTACCAACCTCCTGGTAGCACCAGGCTTGGGGTCTCTACTCTCTGAGTACAGGAGTCCATCATCCCAATACACTGTATGGGGACCACTAGCTTTCCCAGCAGCCTCAGCAGCAGCTTGCTGTCTGAGGGGTTCAAGGGAGGGGCAGCTCTGCTGCTCCTGGCTCAGATCTGCCCTAGAAGGTCCCCCTGTCCCCAAGAACTCAACCTGGTCAGGTTCAAGTTCCTCTGGGACAGTTCCTTCTTCAGGGCTGAGATCATCCCCCTCAAGGGACTGATCTTCCTCCTGAGCCAAGGGGGAAGGCACTGCCTTAACCCTACTACTCCTCCTCTTGGAAGGCACTTGGTCCATTCTTCCAGAATCCAAGGCCTGTTCAGTGCTAGACATTTTGGCTTGTGACCTGGTCACAGCAAACACATCTGCAGGGATCCCCAGCATTTCTGCATGGGTCCTGAGCTCCACTTCTGCCCAAGCAGAAGTCTCTAAGTCATTGCCAAGCAAGCATTCGACTGATAGGTTTGCACTTACCACAACCTTCTTAAGGCCAGTTACCCCTCCCCAGGAGAAGTTAACAACTGCCAGAGTATGGTCTGTTCTGACATTGCTAGCATTGGTCACTTGGTACATCTCACCAAGTATAACTTGCCCAGGATTCACAAGGTCTTGTGTCACCATTGTGACACTTGCCCCTGTGTCCCTAAATGCCAAAGCCTCACGTCCATTGATTAAAGGCTGTTGTCTGTACTTGCCCAGATTACTGGGACTCACAGTGGAGGTCACATCCACGCCTCCATCACAGACTAACACAGCCTGAGTCAGTTCTCTGACTAAGTCAGAGCCCAACTCAGTTCCCAGGGTGAACCCTACTAAACCCTTTGCTGGAGCACTTCCACCAACTGTACTAGGGGAACAGGTGCCTTAGGGGCATTGGTGGGTGCTGGACTGGAGTCTTTGGACTTGGTGCAATCACTGGTCCAGTGGGTCTTTTGCTTACAGACCTTGCACCATGGTTTTCTTTGGCCTTTCCCTTTGGTAGACTGTGAATCCCCACCAGAAGAAGATTTTTGGGGGCCTGATGAAGACTTTTGATCTTTACCCTTCTCCCCACCCTTGTCAGAGTTTTTAGCATCTTACTTCTTGGTTTCCCCACCTTGGTTCTGTACCTTCTGCTTCACCCTGGTTCTGACCCATTTGTCTTCCTTCTTTCCCAATTCTTGGGGAGAGGTCAGATCAGAGTCTACCAGGTATTGATGCAACAGCTGATTTTGACAGTTATTAAGAATCTGCTCCCTCATTATCAGATTGTACAATCCTGAGAAGTCACACACCTTACTGCCCATCAACCAGCCTTCCAGAGCCTTGGCAGAACAATCCACATAGTCTACCCAGTCTTGAGTCTGTGCTTTTTGGGTGTCTCTGAACTTCAACCTGTACTGTTCAGTGGTTAGGCCAAACCCATCAATAAGAGCACTCTTCAAGACCTTGTAATTATCAGCATCCTCCTCTCTAACAGTGAGGAGCTTATCTCTACCTTTGTCAGCAAAGGAGAGCCACAAGATTGCTGCCCACTGCTCCTGAGGGACCTTCTGTACTTTACAGGCCCTCTCTAATGCAGTTATCCATTTGTGGATATCATCCCCACTCTGGTAGGGAGGGACAATCTTGCTCAGGTTCCTATGGTCATAGGACCTTTCCCTGTCTCTAGGGACATGGCTGCCACCATGGGACTCTAGTCCCAACTTTCTTCTCTCTCTAAGGAGATCTAGGGATTCCCTATCTAAAGCCAATTGCTTTTTTCTGATTTCCAGCTGAGTTTCCTCATACTGGACCAGTCTGGTTCTCCTCTCATGAGAGGATTCCCTCCTGTGAGAGGAGACAGAGCTCCCTATAGAGGTGCCAGAGTGGTTAGACTCCTGAGAAGGAGATCTAGACTTCCTGGGCACACTCTTAATCCTTCCTGGGGGACAAAGAGGGTGTCATCTTGATCATCCTCATCATCATCCACAGGAGGGATTGGGTTTTCCAGGTCAGGGTCATTGTCACCCTCCTGGCCAGTTTCAGAGGGGGGCTGGGGGTATTGGCACCCCTGGCCTCGTCCTCTTCTTCTGCCCCACCCTCAGCTCCTACCCCTTCAGTCCCTACAGGCTTACTAAGGTCATAAGCCACCAACAACTCCTTGAGGTGTTGGGTGGTGGGGCTTTGGCCTGTCCTTATTTTTCTCAAGTTACATAAAGCTCTCAATTCCAAGAATGGGAGTGTATCATACTTGGAGGGCGGAAGCTCAATGGCTTCCTGCAAGGATTCTTTGGATCCTGCCCTTAAAGACATTACTAGTGTGGTGTGGTGTATGCACTACCTACTCTAGTGTGGCCTACTAAACTCTCTTGAGTTGTAGAAAGGGTTGTGCTATCCCTTAACACACAACTCTAAGTTCAGTAGAACTTACTGTATTCTAAGCTTAAATTATATGTACCTTAGGTACCTTTAGTGGTTTTCAGTTGATCAATTCAATTGAGATTATCTGGTAAAACAATAGCAAGCTGGAATCCCACACGCTGCACACCAATGTGAGAAGTTGGCCTGGTATATGCTGTCCACTAATTATAGTGGGCACCTTGCACCTGTCCAAACAACCCCTTATTGGAGATAGGTTAAAGACAACCTTATTGAAAGCTATCCTAGTGGTAGCTATGGAGAGCAGCCTTCAGGCTAAGTCTTGAAGGAATGTAAAGCAGCTTGTTTTACCAGTCTATAATCTCTTGAGTGACCAAATGAAAGAGCACCACACCAGGTATATATTCAAAATATATGTATTTATTGCTAAACACACCCTTCTAGTCTCTTTATGAGGCTAGAGTTCGAAGTACATAAGTTATAAGTTATTAAATCACAGTAATAGCACAAATACACGTTTGGGCCCTAGGGGCGTACCAAACCATATACCAATAAAGTGGTATGCGAACCACGACTGAACTAGACACTAGGTCTAGAGCCTCTAGAAGTGCTTGGACCACAAGGAACCACCCAAGGTAGTGACACAGGGGACCTACGGGAGACGCGTGCAGTGTAAATACACAACCGCGATACGCCGTTGACTTCTATGGAGAAAGTCGGGATCGGGAAAATAGAGAAAATGGACACTTAAAAGAGGACTAGGACAAAACCCTTTGAGATCTAGGACTTTGAAGAGTCTCTACCCACTGGAGCACCGGAGTACTCGTGTTACCTCACCCAGGGAAGCCGGGTGCATAGGTGCCTTTCGGGGTCGGGTTTCGTCGTCGATTCGAATGGCGATCTGCTGCAAAGTGCTGCTGGCGGCCAAGAGAAAAGTGTCCGGGTGGATCCAAGAGTGGATCGGAGTTCTGAAGAACCTGAAAGCAGAGGGGACAGAGTCTGGGTCACTAGCCAGTGACCAGGAAGGCGATGGACAGATGCCCACCGATGTCGAGTGCTTCAGGTGCGTTGACGGTCGTCTTGACTCTTCAGCCACGAGGTCCAGGAGGCGTTGTTGGCGACCAGGAGCAGGATTCGGGCTGGTACACGATGTCTGTCGAGTGCTGAGGTGTCGGCGACCGGATTAGACCCAACAAGCCTTGGCAACGGCAAGTCTCGGTGAAGATGTAGATCGTCGATGGTGCAGACCAGCAAGGTCTGTGGAACTCACTCAGTGAGGGTAAGTGAGGGCAGGCCTGGAGCAACCAGGATGCCAAGTAAGAAAAGGATTGGCCTTCGTTAAGGGCTACTAGCCAACGGGCTAGCGACCGCGAAGGAGCCTCATGACGCCGCACGTGGAGCTGGCTTACAGGACACTCGTGGAGTGGGGGCCAGTGATCTTCGGTGCAGGTGGTGCTGGAGGCTAGGGCTACTCGGAGCCCAAAGCACGACTTCAGAACTGCGGCGGCCCACAGGACAAAGGATGATCTCGACCAGGCTGGGACACCGGCAGGCACTCAGCGGCTACAGATCTCTCTTAACTGCGGCGGCCCACACAGATTCAGCGAAGGTTCCGAAGGTTCAAATTAAGGCGGGCTCTCAGCGGCGGCAGCTCTCTCTTAGCTGCGGAGGCCCACACAGAGTTAACAAGGGTTACCAGTCCGCGTTCCTCACAGTAGAACTAGAGGCTCCGGATTACTCGACGGAGGCCTCACCTGCAAGTAGAATCCCTCGCACAGGAATTCAGACGGCTGACGGGGTGAAGTCTAATGTCCCTGAGACTTCAGCAGGAGGCGCTCTCAATTCAGGCCCTCGGGTAGTTTCTTCAGCAAGCTTGGTGAAAGTTTCAATGTCCTTTCCTCTGTTCACTCGGACAGAGTTTCGTCTTGACATCCAGAAGGAACACACTTGAAAAAGGTTTCAGCGCAGCGTTTTATACCTAAAAAGTCTCTGTTCTCTAAAGTCACAAATCACTGAATCCAGCCAGAACCAGTTCGGTGGGGTCGGGGAGCACTTGGTTTACGAGGCGACATCCTGCCCTTTGAGAATCAGGGGGTCTGCTATCAGACGCCCAATGGGAGGTGGAGCCATCATTCACCTTGCCAGGCACGGCCCTGCTCAGATCAAAGAGTCACCCCTCCCCATACTCTAAATGCCGATCTCTCTCTCCAGCCAGGTCTGACCCAGCTGGCCCTGCTGCTCCGAAACCAGATGGCCAATACACACACTAGCAAAGCCTACAGGAAAGCTTAGGCAAGAAAATACCTTGTTTCTAGAAGAGGCATTTTCGAACACGGGCTATGCAAATGATCCTTACTAAAAGATGTATCTCAATGTCCTGAGCTTAAACATATCAAATTCGAATTTCCTATCAGGTTCCTGGGGGCAGGTAGGATTATGGGATGTAATACTCAGCCTGCCCATTCTGGCCTATGAGAACGGATAGTCTCACAATAGTAAACAGTGAAATGGAGGGTAACTCGCTATTAGAACATGCTACACAGACATACTTTAAAAGCTGCTTCGGTGGGTAGCGCAAATCAGCGCTGCAGGCCCACCAGCAGTATTTGGTCTACCAGCCCTGGGCACACACAGTGCACTTATACTAGGGACTGACAGGTAACCCAAACGAGCCAATTATGGTTATCCCAATACATACAGTTATCTTTACACAGGGAGCATTCGCGCTGTGGCACTGATTGGCAGTGGCACAGCGCCCAGAGCATCTAAATCCAGCCAACATAAAAGATAGGAAGCGAAAAGAGGAAGGGAGACCCGCGCCAATGATGCCAGGTCTAACACACGTCCCCTCCAGCTGAAATGTGGGGAGAACTAACCATCCCCTTGGGAGTTCTCATCACTAAGGCGGAAAAATCTGGACAGACCGTCAGCATTGGCGTGTGCTGTACCAGGGCGGTGTTCCACTGTGAAATCCATACCCTGTAGGGAAATGGACCACCTCAACAACTTGGGATTCTCACCCCTCAAATGCATCAACCATCTAAGGGGCCTGTGGTCTGTCTGAACCCGGAAGAGAGTCCCAAACAGATATGGTCTCAGCTTCTTCAGCGCCCAGACCACAGCAAATGCCTCACGCTCAATTGCACTCCACCTCTGTTCCCGGGGAAGTAACCTCCTGCTTAGGAAGGCTACCGGTTGGTCTAGTCCCTCCTCATTGATCTGTGACAGAACAGCCCCTATACCATGCTCTGAGGTGTCTGTCTGGACAACAAATTCCTTTGAAAAGTCGGGCGCCTGAAGCACGGGTGCGGTGCACATGGCAGTCTTCAGGGCGTCAAAAGCGTTCTGACAGGTGTCAGTCCAGTTTACCTTCTTTGGCTGCTTCTTAGAAGTCAGCTCAGTCAAGGGTGCAACAATGTTGCCATATCCCTTGACAAACCTCCTGTAGTACCCCGTGAGTCCTAAGAAGGCTCTCACCTGCGTCTGAGTCTTGGGGGTTCCCACGCCAGGATAGTTTCAATTTTGGGCTGAAGGGGCGCCACCTGGCCGCTCCCCACCTGGTGCCCCAAATACACTACAGAACCCTGCCCAATCTGGCACTTACTGGCTTTGATTGTGAGGCCTGCCTTCCGCAGTGCCATCAATACCTCCCAGAGGTGGCGCAGGTGGTCCTCCCAAGAGGAGCTAAACACCGCAATGTCATCCAGGTAGGCGGCACTGAAGTCTTCCAGCCCAACCAACACCCTGTTGACCAGCCTCTGAAAGGTGGCAGGGGCATTCTTCATTCCAAAGAGCATCACCCGGAACTGGTAGTGCCCATCGGGTGTGGAGAATGCTGACCTCTCCTTTGCTCCCTCGGTCAAGGCGATCTGCCAATACCCAGACGTCAAATCAAATGTGCTGAGGTATTTTGCAGCCCCTAACCGATCTACGAGCTCATCAGCTCTGGGGAGGGGTGCGCGTCAGTCTTCGTGACTGAATTGAGGCCCCGATAGTCCACGCAGAACCGAAGTTCTGGGGTGGTACCAGGCACTGCAGCTTTTGGTACCAGGACCACTGGGCTGGACCAAGGGCTGCTAGAGGACTCAATCACCCCAAGGGCAAACATTTTGGTAACCTCATCCTTAATGTAGGCCCTTACCCAGTCAGTCACTCGGTAAGCCTTGTGCTTAATGGGAGGACTGTCCCCAGTGTCCACGTCATGGACACACCAATCAGTGACACTAGGCACCAGGGAGAACAGATCACTGAATTGCCCCAACAGTTGGCGACAATCACCCTGCTGCTCAGGAGTCAGTGTGGTGGAGAGGACCACACCCTCCACTGACCCATCTCGCTCCCCTGCACACAGGAGGTCAGGAAGGGGCTCGCTCTCCTCCTCCATCCCAGCATCTGTGGCCAGAAGCATGCCCACTTCAGACCTCTCAAAGTGGGGCTTCAGGCGGTTAACATGCAGGACCCGCAAGGGGTTCCTGGGAGACTGCAAGTCCACCACGCAGGTAACAGGACTCTTGCGCTCCACCACCTCAAAGGGGCCGGTCCACCTATCCTGGAGCGCACAGGGTTCCACCGGGGCCATGACCCAAACCTTTTGTCCAGGCTGAAAGTCGATCAGAGTGGCATTCTGATCGTGCCAGCGTTTCATCTCTTCCTGGCTGGCTTCCAGGTTTGCCTCAGCAAGTTTCCTGAAACGCCGAGTCTGGTTCCTGAAGGCCAGCATGTAACTAAACACATCCTGGGCAGGTTTCCTGGGAGATTGCTCCAGCCTTCCTTGACCAGACTCAGAGGCCCTCTTACCGGGTGACCATAGAGCAGCTCAAAGGGACTGAACCCTAAGGACTTCTGTGGCACCTCACGGTAAGCAAACAACAGGCTTGGCAAGAGGACAATCCAATTATGCCTCGTGGGCTCACCTAGGCCCATAATCATGCCCTTAAGGGTCCGGTTGAATCTCTCAACCAGCCCTTTACCCTGGGGGTGGTAAGGAGTGGTGAACTTATACGTTACCCCACACTCCTCCCACAGAGACCTCATGTACTTGGAGATGAAGTTAGTTCCCCTATCGGACACCACCTCGCTGGGGAATCCCACACGGGAGAAAATCCCCATCAGTGCCCGTCCCACCATGGGGGCCGTCACTGTCCTGAGCGGGATGGCCTCAGGGTACCTGGTGGCATGGTCCACCAAGACCAGAATGAACCTGTTGCCCATGGCTGTCTTGGGATCCAGGGACCCCACAATATCAATTCCCACTCTCTCGAATGGGGTACTCACAACGGGAAAGGGCTGTAGTGGGGCCTTAATCTTCCCCCCACTCTTCCCACTTGCCTGGCAAGTCTCACACGTCCTGCAGTGAGCATCTGAGCTCCTGCGCATCTGGGGCCAATAGAAGTGGGTGACCAGCCTCTCAAAGGTCTTGGTCTGCCCCAGATGTCCGGCCAGTGGCACATCATGAGCCAACCCCAGTAGGAAGGTCCTGAAGCGCTGGGGTACCACCAGCACACGGGCTGACCCAGGCTCAGCAACCTTAGGCTCGCTGTAAAGGAGGTTATTCTCCCAATAGATCCAATGTGACCCTGTCAGATCACCTGCTGCCTGGGCGGCGGCCTGTCGCCGCACCCCCTCAAGAGAAGGGCAGGTTCTCTATTGCTCGCAAAATTCCTCCCTGGAGGGCCCCCCTTCCTGCTGCCAATGGGTCAGCTCCGGTAGGTCCCCCAGTTCAGCCACTTGTTCCCCTGTAGGTTCCAGGCATCCCCCTCAAGGTCTGCTCCCTCCGGGACTGTGGGAACCGTGGGGGCCGGTTTCCAGTGCCCCCTACCCCTTCTCTTTAAGGCAGGGGCCTGGGCCATACTTTCAGGCTCCAGACCCTCCTGAACACCCTTCTGAGCTGTCATGGACCGAGTGGTCGTACACGCCCACTCAGGCAGACCCAACATTTCCAAATGAGACTTTCTCTCCACCGTAGCCCACGGGGAGTTCTCTAGATCATTGCCCAACAGACAGTCTACAGGCATGGCGGGCCTCACAGCCACTTGAAGAGTTCCTGAGACCCCCCCCCCAATTGAAGGGAACCTAAGCCACTTCACACTGGCTCTCTGAGTTGTCTGCTGACACTACAGGGCAGAATGCATGGGGGACAACCTGCTCTTTGGACACCAACCAGGAGCTGACAGCAGTCACACTAGCTCCGGTGTCCCTGAGAGCCTCCACCCTATGGCCATTGATGGTCACCCACTGACGGTACTTCTTAGTGTTATTAGGCAGTGTGGGGTTAGGGACCTTCTCAAAGTCTCTTAGCGAGACAAGGGTTAACTCTACGGGATCCCACCCACCTTGGACCTCTACCTCCCCCCCCCCCAGAGCTACACTGGCAATCTGGCGGGATGGTGCACGAGGGGATGCATTGGGGTCCCTCTGGGGACACTGGGGATCATAATACCGGTGGCCCACTTGACCACACCTGAAACAAGTGAGTGGCCCCCTCTGAACAGGCCTACCTGTCGGGGACACTGGCTTCTTCTCAGGGGGAGGCTGGGACACCACTGCTTGGTTCCCTTGGGAATTACTTTGGGGCCCTCTCTGGAACTCCCTCGGCTTACCCTTGTCCCCCCCACTTCTCTGCTGGGGACCCTGCCCACCTCTGGCGAAGTCTCCCACAAAACATTTGCAGACCCGGGTGCTCACCCAGCGGTCCGCCTCCTCAGCAAGCTTCCTAGGGTTAGTCAGCTTGCTATCAATCAGGTGCTGGCGTAGCTCTGGAAAACAGTTACTAGAAAAATGCTCCCATGCAAACAAATCATACAATTGCTCGAAAGTTTCCACTTTGCTACCCTTTACCCAGCGATCCATTGCTCTGCAGAAAAAAGACACATATTCAACCCACGTGGTACCCTCTAACTTCTTACAGGTTCTAAACCTCTGCCTGTACATTTCTGGGGTCAAACCATAACGGGTCATCAAAGCTTCTATCATATGGGCATACACCATCCTGCTCTCCTCAGGCAGGTCCAACAGGGTATCCCTACCATCACTCACAAAGCGTCCCCACAATCCCGCTCCCCAATTCTTCTCAGGGACCCGGTGGGACACCATTGCTATCTCATATGCGGCAAACCATTGCCCAATATCCTCACTCTTGTGAAAATCCTTAATGACATCCTTAGGAATATAAACTCTACTCTCAGGAGTTACTAAAGGTATGCTGCAACCAGAGGGGGAGACCGGGACACTCCTCGCCCTGATCTCTATCTCCCTCAACATTCTCTCATGCTCCATTCTCATTTTCTCAAGTTCAATTGACAATCGATCCTTCTCAATGTCTAACTTCTTACTCTCAAGGTCCTTCTGACCTTCCAATTTAGCCATCTCCAAACTATGCATCCTATCTCTCTCCCTGTCCTCCAGCTCTTCTGGGGTCAGGCTCCTTTGGGATACACTAGTACCTGGATTGGAGGGTGTTCTATCTCCCCCCTCTACTGCATCATCCTGCTGCCCTCCAGCATTCTCTTCCTCATCCCCAGCGGACTCTCTCGCTTCCCACCAGGCCTTCAGCGCCTTCTGGTACTCCTCCTTCCTAGAGAGACCTATCACGGGGACTGCGAATTGCTTACAAAATGACTTCAGCTGTCTGGCAGTATAGGTATCTAATCTTTCCTCCTCAAAGGTGAGATCCTCCGAAGCATTGGATGTTGGCCTTCCCATATTAGCAGTACTCATGGCTGCAATCAACAATTCAATACTAGAACAACCAACCAAAAAAAAAAAAAATTCGAAGAGGGAAAAAAAAAACGTGCGTGGCTGCACTTTGGTCTGTACTCACTAGTGGCGTCTACCAGTTATTGTACGTGGATCATAAATGCAAGTCCTGATCCTCACCGCTGACCGCCAATGTTAGAAATGGGGGTCTCTAGTTGGCAATGGCTGGCGCCAATGTCCAAATAGGGACCCTTCTTCCTAAGTCAGGGCAAGTGGGCTACCCCCTTTGATAACCCCTGCTCAACCCTGTGGTAACGTAGCACGAGCAGTTAGACCTATCTCAGAGGCAGTGTGTGAAACATTTATGACCATGCACAATAAGGCAGTAACGACACCACAAAAGGACACAACTCAAGTAGGTATAGAAAAATAGTATCTTTATCTAAGGTTTAACACAAGACTCTCAAAAGCGTTTTAACCAGCCACAATGCACGTAAATCAGTAGGGACGTAAAAAGGCAATAATGTATTCACCAGAACGTGGCACTGACTGAGTTCAAGGCCTGGGTCTACGCGACCCGTTGCACACCAGATACCTGCCGTTGGACGGGGACACAGCACGCAGCTTCTCGAAGAAGCGGAGACGGTGACAGGCGGACTTCCAGCGACCACAACTCTTGACTGCAGTGGTCCGCAACGTGCACTCACAATGATTCGGGCACTCGGGGACAGGCGGGCTCTTAGCGGCAGCTGCACGCGGCTGCGGCGGCCCGGGCTGGTGGTGGCGATGACTCTCGTCGTGCAGCTCCGTGGTGGGCTCACAGCGGCAGCAGCTCTCTCTTAGCTGCGGCGGCCCACAGGACGACTCACGATGATGCAAAGTTGGCAAAGGTGCGGGCACTCAGCCGCAGCAGCTCTCTCTTAGCTGCGGCGGCCCACAGGACAAATCACGATGATGCAAAGTTAGCAAAGGTGCGAACACTCAGCAGCAGCAGCTCTCTCTTAGCTGCAACGGCCCACAGGACAAATCACGATGATGCAAAGTTGGCAAAGGTGCGGGCACTCAGCTGCAGCAGCTCTCAGCTGCGGCGGCCCACAGGACAAATCACGATGATGCAAAGTTGGCAAAGGTGCGGGCACTCAGCGTCAGCAGCTCTCTCTTAGCTGCGGAGGCCCACAGGACAAATCACGATGAGGCAAAGTTGGCAAAGGTGCGGGCACTCAGCGGCAGCAGCTCTCTCTTAGCTGCGGCGGCCCACAGGACAAATCACAAGGATGCAAAGTTGGCAAAGGTGCGGGCACTCAGCGGCAGCAGCTCTCTCTTGGCTGCGGCGGCCCACAGGACAAATCACGATGATGCAAAGTTGGCAAAGGTGCGGGCACTCAGCGGCAGCAGCTCTCTCTTAGCTGCGGCGGCCCACAGGACAAATCACGATGAGGCAAAGTTGGCCAATGTGCGGGCACTCAGCGGCAGCAGCTCTCTCTTAGCTGCGGCGGCCCACAGGACAAAGGATGATCTCGACCAGGCTGGCACAACCGCGGGCACTCAGCGGCTACAGCTCTCTCTTAACTGCGGCGGCCCACAGGACAAAGGATGATCTCGACCAGGCTGGCACACCGGCGGGCACTCAGCGGCTACAGCTCTCTCTTAACTGCGGCGGCCCACACAGATTCAGCGAAGGTTCCGAAGGTTCAAATTAAGGCGGGCTCTCAGCGGCGGCAGCTCTCTTAGCTGCGGCGGCCCACACAGAGTTAACAAGGGTTACCAGTCCGTGTTCCTCACAGTAGAACTAGATGCTCCGGATTACTCGACGGAGGCCTCACCTGCAAGTAGAATCCCTCGCACAGGAATTCAGACGGCTGACGGGATGAAGTCTAATGTCCCTGAGACTTCAGCAGGAGGCGCTCTCGATTCAGGCCCTCGGGTAGTTTCTTCAGCAAGCTTGGTGAAAGTTTCAATGTCCTTTCCTCTGTTCACTCGGACAGAGTTTCGTCTTGACATCCAGAAGGAACACACTTGAAAAAGGTTTCAGCGCAGTATTTTATTCCTAAAAAGTCTTTGTTCTCTAAAGTCACAAATCACTGAATCCAGCCAGAACCAGTTCGGTGGGGTCGGGGAGCGCTTGGTTTATGAGGCGACATCCTGCCCTTTGAGAATCAGGGGGTCTGCTATCAGACGCCCAGTGGGAGGTGGAGCCATCATTCACCTTGCCAGGCACGGCCCTGCTCAGATCAAAGAGTCACCCCTCCCCATACTCTAAATGCCGATATCTTTCTCCAGCCAGGCATGACCCAGCTGGCCCTGCTGCTCCAAAACCAGACGGCCAATACACACACTAGCAAAGCCTTCAGGAAAGCTTAGGCAAGAAAATACCTCGTTCCTAGTAGAGGCATTTTCGAACACGGGCTATGCAAATGATCCTTACTAAAACATGTATCTCAATGTCCTGAGCTTAAACATATCAAATTCGAATTTCCTATCAGGTTCCTGGGGGCAGGTAGGATTATGGGATGTAATACTCAGTCTGTCCATTCTGGCCTATGAGAACGGATAGCCTCACAATAGTAAACAGTGAAATGGAGGGTAACTCGCTATTAGAACATGCTACACAGACATACTTTAAAAGCTGCTTCGGTGGGTAGCGCAAATCAGCGCTGCAGGCCCACCAGCAGTATTTGGTCTACCAGCCCTGGGCACACACAGTGCACTTATACTAGGGACTGACAGGTAACCCAAACGAGCCAATTATGGTTATCCCAATTCATACAGTTATCTTTACACAGGGAGCATTCGCGCTGTGGCACTGATTGGCAGTCCACAGCGCCCAGAGCATCTAAATCCAGCCAACATAAAAGATAGGAAGCGAAAAGAGGAAGGGAGACCCGCGCCAATGATGCCAGGTCTAACACTAACCCTATACCCTAGTGATAAGTGAACATCTTTCAGCCCTTCTTCACATCCCACCTAGGGTCTCTGTCGCACTTCCCTAATCCAGACATTCAGGGTGGCTCGCTGGGCGAGATGACGGTAACGCGGTGGGAAGCGTTTCCGTCTCTCGCCCGAACTACGCTTCCCATCATTCTCCCTGCTCAGCTCGGCGCGTGCGTGCAGGTGACGACATGCATACCCGGAAGCTTTAATACCGGGATGTTGCGTTCGTCCCTTGCTACGTATTCTGGTTCATGCAGACGCTGGAGCTGGAGCGAGTTACGGAGAGGAGAAACTGGTCTGCTTTTGACGCTACGAGGGCGGTAAGGGTGACGCTGTCACCATTCTTGAGCTGAGTAAACACTTGATAAAGTATCAAGCAAGTCCGGAGTCCTATGGGCATATCATGAATCGTAACCCCTTGTGGGGGTGCCAAAAATGCCTGACTTATACCCACCGAAGAATCTAAGTGTATTGTAATACATGTTCTGTTAACTTTTGGAAATTTGATCACGTGACGTTGTTACTTATGGAAATACCTCATGGATATTTGGGCTGTTAGTGAACAGCCGGGATCGTGATGGGCATGAGCTATTAATGCCTATAACGGATTATTACCATTGGCAGAAATATCACCGACATTGCTTTATGTTTGTTCTTTTGTTTTGTCTTCTTAGCAGGGGATAGTGGTGTGTGTCGTTTACTCAACCCCCCTGTGACGCCAGATCATTTAAGTACTGTGGTGGTAACGAGTGGTGCGAGTGTTTGCGTGTGGTTCTTACTCATGGTTTTGTTCACTATATGCTGATTGGTGTTTTTCTTACATTTAGAGAGCCTTCAGGTGATAAGGTATCTTCAACAAGAATATCACAAGTCGTCATGTTATTTTCCTTTACAGGTAGTTATAGCATTCTGTTTGATGGTTGTATATCATAGTGAGATGAGATTGGAGTTAGAACATTCCTCTAATTGTGTTTTTTGTGTTATAGATCTCCCTCCCTGCAGTCTCCATCCTTTCCTCCCCTCGCTTAATCATTCCAACCCTCTGCGCTATTATAGCATCAGAGAGTGGGGCGATTGAGAGGTTGACCCATTTGAGCAACAAACCGATCCTGGGAGTTTGGAATAAAAACTTGACAGTCTCGACCTTTCATCAGGACTACTGGTGGGTGAATCCCCATTTCCAATCTAATTTCACTATTTTGGTCTGTGATGTCAGGTTTGTCACTCGTCAGTTGTCACAACACAGGACATAAGTCAAACATTAAAAAATTAGGTTGGCCAACTTGCCTGAAAAACAGTGTCGGTGGCATTACAGGTTCTCATGACACACAACCCTTGGAGTGATTGTGTCTTCAAGGATATATCCCATCAGCCCATATATGGTGATATTTTACACCTAGGAGGGCACAGTGTATGCTTCTCCACCAGGGGCCCAGGCAAGTAGGCCAGCCTAATTTCTAAATGTTTGTCTTCTATCCTGTGTGGTGTCAATTGACGAGTAACAGACCCGACATCACATTGTTTCATCTTTTCTAAGCAAAGTTTGAGAAAATTATAGCAAAATTGTGCATTTTCAATAAATGTTTCGTAAATCTGTGTAAAAGGCCACTGGCGATGCAGGAAGTTCAGAAATGGAAATTTTATGTGGCCTATCAAGTTTTGAGTTGCACAACATAAACAAAGAAGCACAGACTTAATCTTAATTCTTTTGTCACAAAAAGTTTTCTTCATGACGCATGGTTGTTCCTATGTGTCCAGCCTTAAATTTATGACATGCCTTCCCCACCGGTACGAGCCTATGTTTAGATTTTCCTCCTTCTTAGTCCTACGTTACTGAACAACCTGGTCACTGCCATTGATTCATTACGGTAGCAACTTCCAACCCTTTTTGAGTAAGTTCCCAAAGTCTTACTATGATGTTCTCATTGTTTTCATCACCTGTTAGTTTGATCCAGTACTCTAGCGGTGTCGTCTCTGCTTCTGTTTCTTTAGGAGCCCAGTGGGCCCTTCCACTTCAATCACAGCCTGAAGTTTCTCGCTGTGCCAATTTGGTAAATATTCCTTTGTATTGTCAAATCTTAGATATGTTCCCATTTGAGCGTCACCCAATTAACCCTAATTATTGTTTATAGGTGCCTTCACTCTCTCCCCTCCCTCTCCATCACGTCGGTCCTGATGAAGACCCCACTCTAAGGCGCAAGTTTCCTGTTGTCCATAGGGGTCGAAACGTCGACAGCATTGTGTTTTTGTGTGTCAAGTACAGATGACAGAGAATGTATATCTGCATCTATTAATGTATGCTATGATTTGCCATATGTGCATCTGCCAGATATTTGGCTGGATAACTTAAAATTATTCATTGTTGATGTATATAATACACACTGCCTTCCCTTCCCACATCACTAGCACAAATCCCTCCTAAGCACTGGTCACCTCACTTTATGTGCACCAATTTTAAATGTGTAAATATGACATAAAGTGTATCTTCTGACCTAATTCATTCATGCATTTGGAGATTAAATAAAATCACATTTATTTTTTGAAAATCCACATGGTGATGCTTTATTGTGACAAAAGAATTAACATTAAGTCTATGCTTCTTTGTTTATGTTGTGCAACTGGTTGCCACTGTGACACATAACTTTTGTACCACATTTTACCAGGGTCCAGTGGCCTTTTCAGGTTTAGCCCATTGTTATATAACTCTATCAATTTTTGAAGCATCTTTTTTTATTTCAACATTTATTTCATCCTACATCTTCAAAGTAGATTTTCAATCAGTGTTATGACTGAGACTTTTGCTAGAAAGAAGCAGGGTCGAAAAATCACACGAATCTCACACTATGGTCAGTAGAGCTACAGAGTTTAAAGGCTCACATACCAATGCCATCACTTAGAGTATGGACATTCACAAGTTCTTATAAAACATCGATCACACGAATCATACAGGCAATGGTCTCAGACAGCAGGAGCGATTAGCACTCAAATGTTAGCTTTGAGTACATTCATAATTGTAAATGCAATCATTTTATTCCTAAACATCAGCTTTTCAGTTCATGAAAATATACCCGCAAATTTTGTATCAAACACAACATTTTTATTTCGTAAAAATAAACGCAGCTCCTAAAAACAAAAGATCATCATTTGTATGACAGAATATTATTTTGTCTTGAAATATCAGTTTTGTATCTTTAGTGAATGTATGGCTGGTACCCGGACAGCAATTTGCCATTGTCATCAAATATTCACTTATACTACTGCTGCACAAGTAGAGAGTCTGCCTTGGAAGTCCATGTGACACCACCTGATGTGATAGGTGCCAACAGTGTACCATGGAATATCACCATAATAGCAGATGTCACAGGAAGCACTGTACAACAGGTGGATATTAGCATGCGACGAATGCCCTTAGTATGCCAAGAATTATCAACATAATACTTCGGGTATTGGTGGACGGCATTATGCCAGGAGTCTCCACCTCTACTTCAGGGACAGCACCATGCCAGGTTTCCACCCCTTATCCAATGGTTACTCACACTATGCAATTATAAGCATTATTCCAAAGGTTAGCCCAATACAAGGGGTGGACAGCATCGTGCCTTGGGTGACCAAAATGTGGCAAAAATCCGCTAGCAATATATCTGGCATAATGATTGGACCAGGAGCGGCCCGTGCAGGTAAGAGCGGTCCGTGCAGGTAAGAGCGGTAGGGCGGTGGGGGGGAGCTCAAAAGACGATGACGAGGAGGGGAAATTAATGATTTATTTAATTTTCCCTCGTCGTCATCTGTATAGCTCCCCCCCACCCCTCCCCGCCGCTCTTACCTGCACGGGCAGCTCCTGGATGGGGCCAACATCATTCCACGGTGGGTACCATCATGCCATCAGTGCTGACAATAAGCCAAGAAACACCAACATTATGCCAAGCCAGTTTATTCGTAGGGTGGGCCCAGTATATCATGGTTGCCCACAAGATGTTAAGAATAACCCCCATTATGCCAGTGCCAGCACTGCTACAGGTTTGGCAACCCTGTGTCATGGATTGTCATAATAGGCCATTAAGTGCCACAATTGTGCCATGCACAGGCACGCACACAGTTGGAAGCCAGAATGTTGTATACAGAATCATCGTCTGACAGACTTTGTCATTAACACAAATACCGTCCCATTGGGTACAGATTTGCTATTAATAACAATGGGATGATATTTTTTAGACTATAGATGGTATTTGGGGCACAGTATTTATGTTTGACGACATTCTGACAAAGATATTCGGGTACCACAACACACTCTCTCTTTTTCTTTCTAACACACAGACACACACTGATTCATGCACACTGACACACAGCTGCAGCATGCAAAACTTTTGTGTACTACCCACACTGTGCTCCAGCTGTTTTCTGGCTGAATTGGCTGCTCAGCTCCCCACTTGGCTCTGTTTTTAGAAAAAAGGTAAATAAATAAATAAATGGCACCATCAAATACCAAAATATATCAAATTCAATGCTACATTCAACTAACGGATGCAGCCATTGGAGATGTGCAACCGCCGTTGCACGAAAAACACGGAATGTGAAATTAATTACAAAGAACAGAGGGAACTCCAGAGATTGTCAGTGAGCACTTTATGTTGTGGTTGCACAAGGGACTATGGGGCATATTATCAAGAAAAGGCGTTAAAATTATCGCCGGTTGAGCGGCAGAAAACTGCCGCTAAAGCGGCGATAATGGGCTTGATAATATGCCCTTGAGAATTCCAATAGAAGCCCATGTTCTGGTGTGAACATGGGCTTCTATTGGAATTCTCCAGGGCATATTATCAAGCCCATTATCGCCGCTTTAGCGGCAGTTTTCTGCCGCTAAAGCGGCGATAATTTTAACGCCGTTCTTGATAATATGCCCCTATATTGGTTGGTGTCAGGCTTCCCCTTTTGCGCTCTCGCAAGAAGATTTAAGAATTACTGTGAAAAATTCACGAGAAGTACTTTATGGCTGGTTAGAAATATTTGTCACTTAACATGAGTTGGATCACTTATCCTGCATCAACTGCATTCCAAATTATTTATTCTGCTAGTACAACTGGAATTAAGCAGCAGGAGAGAGTCAAAATATGCAGGAGGGCTGACTAAAGTATACGGCAAAAAAGTCAATTTATGAAGCGAAAAGTTCCACGGGGGCATATTTACAAGGGCTTTATCTCCGCTTTTTTGGCTTACAAAGCCAAAAAAGCGGAGATAAAACCAGCGCCCTATTTACAAGAGGGTGCTAACATGCATAATTGCATGTTAGAACCCTTTTTCACAACGCCTCACTTTGCATCTCCAATGAGATGCAAAGTGGGCGTTACTGGGCGTACCCAAGATGGGCTACCTTGCAAATATCGCTGTTGTTTACATCGTGATATTTACAAGGCAGCCCACATGATTTTAGCACACATTAGATTTTGGCGAAAACGGCCGTTTTCGCCAAAACCTAACGTCTGCTAAAATCCTGACTTAGCCATCCCTAACATAGGGGGTGGATTGTGCTGATACGACCGTGAGGGTCGTATCAGCAAGGTTATCGCCCTTTTGCAGGGAACATCGCTGAAAAACCAGCGATGTTCCCTGCAAAAGGGCGATAACCTCGCTATCTCTGGAATTTTTATCGCCCTGGAGTAACACGTTGTTAATAACGCGCTACCAGGGCGATAAATACCAGAGATAGCCTGCGATAATATAATTATCGCTATGTTGTTAATATGCCCCCACATTTTTTAAAGCAGGATTACTGAACTATTTTTCTTTTTCCCACGTTGGCACTGTATGGGCAAGGCTTTCGTCTCATTAATATCAATTTAACATCTATATACAGTAATCAGCAGTTGGAAGGTTGCCTGCCTCTGCGCGGCTACACAGTGGAAGCATTTTAGTGACGTTTGATCGGTTTGATTGGAAACACATTTTTTCCTTAAAATCAGCAGATTTTGCAGGGGATGGTGGATTATCTGACATGTCTGGCAAATCTGTAACTATCCAGAAAACACTGCAGTCTCAGAATTGCCAAATTCTAGAGGACCTTGTCATAATCTATGAAAGTGACATGATAAGATGTCTTTCATTAACTGTGATCGCATGGTTATGTATACTGAACCAGTCACGTCCATTCATAATTTAGGACAATATTATGATAGAAGAGCAGGAATTACATGTCCCTATGAAGGCTGAAACCCTTAGAAGGTTAGTGCCACAACTGCATTGTAGTTTACGCATTGTCAATAGCACCTCACTCACCTTTGTGATATGTTTAACTGTTTAAAATGAGTTTTTTGGTGCCTCATGAGTACATATCTGATTGTGTGAAGGATGCCTGTGTAGGTCAGTAGGACTAGCAGATGATCATGAATCTCGAGAGCCATGCCCCCTTTTTAGACCACTTTGAAATGAAATAAATTGTTTTTGTGGAACTATGTTTAAGCATATTTATTTTTTATGTAATAACTTAGTTGTGCCATTTTCTATTCTGAGTATTTATATGTTATGGACAGTTTTTCCATTTTTTTCATTTGATATTTAATAAATCACTTACTTTATGATATATTGACTGACCAAACCTCTAGGAGACAGCATATAATATCTCCAAAAGTAAATTATTATAGCATTTGGGAAGCTGCATTTGATATATTTTAGCAATACACTGTGCAGCTCTTAACTTCTGGTCTATTACACATGTACAATTTGTGTATTTTTCCCCTGTCGCTCAAAATGACTGGAGCTGTGCTGTAGAATATAGGCTGCACACCTTCAGACCTAAGGAGTAACATGGCAAAAGAGGTGAAGCATCACCAATAAGTAATTATTTGTGACCCCCCGCTGCCTGTTGCCCACAGTAGGACCATAACCCCTCAGGTAGCATATTGGCTAAATCTGCCCCCATAAAGTATCTAAAGATAAGAGGGTGAAGTGGGTGAAAGCATTGGCCACAGAGATCTACTTGTGCCTAGCATCACTCATGATATAATGTAACTCAGTTACATTATGGGCTTTCTATAGGAACCTATGTGTAATCAGCTTGTCATGGGGTAGGTTCATCGTGAATCATCCAGCAGGGTTAATATGACTGTTGACGTCACTGTGTGCAACCTGAAGCTCTTATGTTAGGATGGTAATAGGATGGCGAGTGGGGTTACAGTGGTGTCCCTTTTGCTGAGATCCCTGTGTTCCCATCCTGGTAGGTGTCTGCTTCAAAAATCTGGTTCTTATTCAATACAGAGGGGTGAGTTTTCAGGGTGCTAACTGAAACAATCATTCTTCGGGGGTCAATAACATGAGTAACTTTGAGTTGGGGGATAACTTGTACCAATTAAGAGCTAAACATAATTTAGTATATCGTGGGCTTTATAAATGGCTCTGTTAGAAAAAAATACACACACACTCCTGTTTGATAAATCAGATACAATGAGCTATATTCACAAGTAAAGTTAGAGGAGTAGGGGCGGCGATCTCCACCTCTGCCTGAACATACTTTTCCAACGTATGGCTATTCACAAACCTTCCCAGGAGTACTCCTGGAAATTCTCACCAGGAACTCATTTCCGCGCATCCTTTTTAATCAGGGTCTTTTTATCCCGGTACAGAGTTATCCATAGAGGAGACCTCTGCACAGGGGCAGCAGGATCTCCGATGTACACACATTTGTTTTTCTCCGAGGGGAAAACATTTTCCCCTTGTTGAAAGCCCTTCCCTAGCACCCCCAGAAAATATAGGGGTGATCCATTTTTCCTTCCCACCCTCGAAATTGAGGGTCATATTTATGAAAAAAATCACACAGTACAGCAGGTCACCTTGCTGCGCTGTGTGATAGGGAAAGGGCCGGAATGCACCATATTTAACATAATAAAGAGAATTCCTGTCTTTTCCCTGTGCTGGCGGACAATGGGCTGCCTAGCACCAATGAGGGCACCCTTGCACCATGGAGCAGGATTGCTTTTGTGCAGGTAGGGACACGTTCCTGCATAAAAATAATCCTCTGTGGCATTTCCCTCTTTCTATGTGTGCTGCAAAATGCAGGACACATAGATGGTGGAAGTAATGAGGAGAAATAAAGATATTTCTCCTCATTATGCCTCACCCGGGGAGGCATAGCATTTGACACATTCCTAGGTCTACCAGTGATGGTAAATCTGGGAATGCTCCAAATTCCATGGGTTCATGCATTAGAACACCCACGCTCCACCCATGGCACGCCAACCTGGGGCAGAGTAACGCAAAGCAGCAATTTGCAATGCGTTGCACTACTCTACATTTATCAAGCCACACAAGGTGGCCTTGCGTGGCTTGATAAATCTAACTCAAGAGTGATGCCCGTGATTTTTGCCAGCTCTTGGCTGGAGTAAAAATCCTGCTATTTCAGGCCTTCCTTCATTCGCCAATCATGCACGTCTTTCATTTTGTTAATCATAGATCTTGACTGCAACAGGAAATTTAGCTCTAGTCCAAAGGACAGGTCGGAAGCCAGACATAAGATCTGAAATTGGCCAATTAGATTCAGCGCCACTTCTATCTAACTTTGTACTGGTGACTACTCTAATTGATCTGGCGGCCCACAGGACAAATCACGAGGATGCAAAGTTGGCAAAGGTGCGGGCACTCAGCGGCAGCAGCTCTCTCTTGGCTGCGGCGGCCCACAGGACAAATCACGATGATGCAAAGTTGGCAAAGGTGCGGGTACTCAGCAGCAGCAGCTCTCTTAGCTGCGGCAGCCCACAGGACAAATCACGATGAGGCAAAGTTGGCCAAGGTGCGGGCACTCAGCGGCAGCAGCTCTCTCTTAGCTGCGGCGGCCCACAGGACAAAGGATGATCTCGACCAGGCTGGCACAACGGCGGGCACTCAGCGGCTACAGCTATAGTTTGTACCAAGTTTACCCCGACTAACACTTGCTCTCCAAAAGGAAGCATATGGCAATGTTCGCATCCTTCTGGCTAAGTGAAAAGAAGTCCCAAACTGGGAAGCTCAACTTTCTGAGGCTGGTGCCACTGCCAATGTTGGATGAACTGGTGCTTGGTGGATGCTTTGACGTTTGACTGTCTGCAGTACCTACTTCTACTGAGGTGGTTGTGGATGTAGGTCGCTTCCAGCACTTTGCAAATATGGCAGTTGGCGGGGGTTGGATCTGTGGTGCCAAAGCCACATCCCCCTGGGAAGTTGGGATGAGGTAACTTCGGTCTCCACTAGGGCTGGGCTAACATCCAAAATGACTGGCTCATCGTCATCCTCCTCTTCTATATCTGCCTCCATAACTCTGAAGATTTCGGGTACCTTCCTTTTCCCTAGCCTCGTCTTGTGGTGTGTATCACTCTCAGACTGAGGCAGGGTCCAAGTGGTGTCTAGATCATCAGAAGGGGGGCTTGTAGAAGGAAATGATGCACCACTAACCCTCCTTTTTCTAGCTGGAGATCTGGAAGACAATGGATCTTCTGGACAGATTGCTCCACTTCCTCAGCATGAAGCTCAATCTCTTGAATTGCTCCTACTTTGGAAGAAACTACTATTGGCGGTTGTGGCTGTTGCTGTTGTTGTTGTCCACTTCTCTGAGTTTCCTGCAATGATTGCGTACTACTTTGCGATATAGATAAGGCAATTTCAATCTCACTACTCGTCGGCGTTGCCATTATTAGACTGGCTGCCTCTGTGACAGACATGGGCTTGGGCCTAGATTGGGGTGGGTCCACTGATTTGGGGGTGCTGATCCAAGCTTGCTTCCCAGAGGCCGGTGTGTCAGGCACAGTTATTTGTTTTCCAAAAAGGATCTGGAGCGACATACCAGTGGTGGTGGTGGTGGTGGTGGTAAGCTCCTCTACTTCTCACTGGCCACTTTCTTGGTAGCAGTTTTAGCACATTTATTTGGGGCCATCATGAAGATGTCAGTTAGCAGTGGCTCTTAGCTTCACAAGTTGAAGAGATGTCTGTGATGTGTGGGTCACTCACGCATCACACCGTGCACAGGCCTTCTTTCTGGCAGTACTGTGGGTGATGTTGTCTCTAGTGCACCTAAAAGAAAAGAAGCAAGAAGGACATCAGTGAAACATGGCATTGTTGCTTTATAATCAGTAGTACAAACAAACACAATATCATTTAGTGTGGTCACTGGTTACTCCCTAATATAAATAATGAACAATACAGTGTATCTAAATGGAAAACCACACCAACATAAACTTTCATGGTCACTGACTGTACACTCAAGAAGGATAACCTATTTGACTCTCTTTCGCCCGACATCGCCTTCTTCACAGAGACCTGGACCAACGCATCCTCCGACCCCGACATCAGCACCGCCATCCCAGACGGATACAAGATCCAGAGGAAAGACCGCCCCAACCACCCAGGAGGGGGCCTCGCCATCGCCCACAAGAGCACCCTCCGCCTCACCACCTCCAGCGAAACCTTCCCCTCCGCCGAACACCTGTACTTCAAGATCCAGACCACCCCCAAAGCCACACTCCGAGGAACCCTCGTCTACAGACCCCCGGCCCCCGAACACCCTTCGCCGCCACCATCACCGACTTCATCGCACCCCACGCGATCGCCTCAACAAACTACATACTCATTGGAGACCTGAACTTCCATCTCGACAACCCCAGCGACCCCAACTCCACTATCCTTCGTGACAACCTCGCCAGCATCGGACTTAAACAACTCGTCAACACACCGACCCACAGAGCAGGACACACCCTCGACCCCATCTTTGCGGCAGGAAACAGCGTCCATTTCAGCCACACAACGCAGCCGCCATGGACCGACCACCACTGCGTACACTTCGCCATTAACAAACCCAAAGCACCCAAACCAGCCCCACGCCCACCACGAAGGAACTGGAGCAAGATTACCGACGAGCAACTTAACTCCACCCTCAACCGAGACAACCACACCTGGGCACCCGACGCAAACAGCGCAAACGACGCAGCCAGAGAACTCCACACCTGGATCTCCAACTGCGCAGATGAGCTCGCCCGCTACGCAACCCCGACAGACAACGCCCCAGGAAAGCCGCCTGGTTCACAACCGCTCTCCAAGAAGCCAGACGCACCTGCAGACGCCTGGAGAAGATCTGGAGAAACACCAAGACAACCGAAAACCACACCACCTACAAGGACGCCATGACGGACTACCACAACCAGATCAGAGCCACCTAAAGGAACTTCATCCACAACAAAATCCTGGCCAACTCCACCAACTCCAAGGAACTTTTCAGTGTCATTCAAGAATTCACCAACCCACGCAGCGAAGCCACAGACATCACCCCATCCCAAGACCTCTGCGAAAAGCTTGGAACCTATTTCCACCTCAAGATCAAAAACCTCTACGACAACTTCATCGACCATCCACCAGGCGCCACAGACGGCCCCCCGCCCCCCAGAAACAACAGCCAGCCCACCATCTCCAACTGGACACCGAACACGGCCGAAAACACCGCCTCGACCATGAAAAGCATCCACTCGGGGGCCGCCACCGACCCCTGCCCCCCTCACATCTACCACAGAGCCGTGGCCGCCATCGCACCCGAACTACAACGCACCATCAACACCACCTTCAAAACAGGCACCTTCCCAGACGACTGGAAGCGCGCAGAAGTCAGACCCCTGCTCAAGAAGCCCACAGCTGACCCCACCGACCTCAAGAACTATCGGCCCATCTCGCTCCTCCCCTTCGCAGCCAAAGTTGCAGAGAAAACAGTCAACAGGAAACTGACACGATTCATTGAAGAAAACTCCATCCTCGACCCGTCCCAATCCGGATTCCGAAGCAACCACAGCACAGAGACCGCCCTACTCGCCGCCACAGATGACATCCGCACCCTCCTGGACCAAGGCCACTCCGCAGCCCTCATCCTACTCGACCTATCAGCGGCCTTCGACATCGCACACTAGTCGTCAGACTACACGACGCAGGCATACAAGGAACAGCCCTGGACTGGATCCGATCATTCCTCACCTGAAGAAGCCAAAGGATCAGACTCCCACCCTTCCTCTCCGACCCCACGAAAATCACCTGCGGAGTCCCACAGGGTTCATCACTGAGCCCCACCCTCTTCAACATTTACATGGCCCCCCTCGCAGCCATCGTCCGACAACACAGCCTCAACATCGTATCCTACGCCGACGACACCCAGCTCATCCTCTCCCTCACCAAAGACCCCACCACTGCCAAACTCAACTTCCAGAAAGGAATGCAAGACGTCGCAGTCTGGATGACCAACAGCTGCCTGAAGCTCAACGCCGAGAAGACAGAAGTCCTCGTCCTCGGTACCACCCCTTCTGCATGGGACAGCACCTGGTGGCCGACCGCCCTCGGAAGCCCACCTACCCCCTCAGACCACGCCAAGAACCTCGGCATCGTACTCGACTCATCACTCTCCATGAACCGACAGGTCACGCCGTCACCTCCAGCTGCTTCAACACCCTCCGCATCCTCCGCAAGACCTTCAAGTGGATCCCCCCTGAGTCAAGGAAGGCAGACACCCACGCACTCATCACCAGCAGACTGGACTTTTGGAAACGCACTCTACGCCGGCATCAACAAGTCCCTACTCCGCAAACTCCAGACAGTACAGAACACCGCCGCCAGACTCGTCCTCGGCATCCCCCGACACGAACACATCAGCCAACACCTACGAAGTCTCCACTGGCTCCCGTGGAGAAAAGAGTCACTTTCAAAATCCTCACTCACGCCTACAAATGCCTACACAACAACGGACCCAAATACCTCAACGACAGAATCAACTTCCACGTACCCAAAAGAAACCTCCGATCTTCCAACCTCGCACTGGCAAAAACCCCGCGCATCCACAGAGCCAGAGCAGGCAGAAGATCCTTCTCTCACATTGCAGCCAAGACCTGGAACGAGCTACCGGCAGATATCAGACGCGCCCCCTCCCTGAACACCTTCAGGAAGACCCTCAAGACCTGGCTCTTCGGCTAAACAGATCTGCGGACCCCCCCCTCAGCGCCTTGAGACCCTCACGGGTGAGTAGCGCGCTTACAATTCCCTGATTGATTGATTGATAAGAGAAAGCAAAAACAACAACAACACACAAATGAAACTGTTTGCTTTATGTGCGTCACATGATGGACGTCACTCACGTGTGATGTGGCACTCAGGGAGGTGCAGCTGAAAAATGACAATGGAAGGAATAATCCCCAGACTATGAATGCTGTTGTGCACCTATAGCAGACATGGGGTTGACTTGATTGATGCCAGACGTAGTGGAAAATTGGTAACTACGAACCAAAAAAATTAAATTTAAAAAAGTATACAAAAAACAAAACAAAAAATGAAAAAATAAAAATATAATTTACCAATTAATAAAAAAATGGAAAAAATGGAAATTAAAAAAATTAAACATAAGTGAAGTTATCCTCAAAGATGTAAAAAAATAAGTTATTAAACTGCTATCTCATTGCTTAACCATCCATGCAGCCTATGGTAAAGGGACAATTTTTGTTGGACGCACAAAATGGCAGCCAGCCAGTGCCACATTGTCATCAACAACAACACTGAGCAGGAAGGCATCGGTATCAAAGAGAAGACATGCTGGACTATAAGTAAAGCACACTGGCTGCCTAGCCTACACAAAAAATGGCCTGCATGACCACATGATCACAACAAGAGAACACGTATCCTATGGGAAAAGCACACTGGCTGGCTAGTGGTAACACAAAATGGCCGCCAGCCACATGGTCACAACAAGAAGCAGGAGGCCTAAAACAAAGAACTCATGCAGGCCTATGGCAAAAGCACACTGGCTGCCTACACAAAATGGCCGCCAGCCACATGGTCACAACAAGAAGCAGGAGGCCTAGAGCATAGAACTCATGCAGGCCTTGCAAAAGCACACTGGCTGCCTAGACAAAATGGCTGTCAGCCACATGGTCACAACAGGAAGTAGGAGGCCTAGAACAAAGAATGCATGTGGGTCTCTTGCAAAAGCACACTGGCTGCCTACACAAAATGGCTGTCAGCCACATGGTCACAACAAGAAGCAGGAGGACTAGAACAAAGAACACATGCAGGCCTATGGCAAAAGCACACTACCTGCCTACACAAAATGCCGCCAGCCACATGCTACATGGTCACAACAAGAAGCTGGAGGCCTAGAACAAAGAATGCATGCAGGCCTATGGCAAAAGAACACTGGCTGCCTACACAAAATGGCCGCCAGCCACATGGTCACAACAACCAGCAAGAAGGCATGGCCACAACAAAGAAGACATGCAGGCCTATGGCAAAAGCACACTGGCTAGATACACAAAATGGCTGCCAGCCACATGGTCACTCACACAACAAGAGGCAGGAGGCCTGTAAATAAAGAGCACATGCAAGCCTATAGACAGTCCACTGATTATACAAATGGCCCATGGCCAGTGGCAACATAGCATCTGAAACAAAGGCAAATGGTGGCCTATGGCAAACACACACACACATTGGGCAGACAAAGGAGGCATGGTAAAACAGAGAGCACAGCATTAATTCAGAAATGCCAAACACGAACCTTAACAGGGCTAAAAATGTTTTTGTACAACAATACACATCCTTCAAAAGCATTATCCCACCTAGTCATATACACTTTTTGCAGGAAAAAAATATGTGAAATACCTAAAAAAAAAAACATTTTGTATTCAATCCAAATCCATCCATGGCCTAAATGCTGTTTCAAATTCAACAGACACCACAGAAATAGTTGTGTCATGCCCCCATGACTAGCACTGGGCCTCCTGGATGAAAGGCCAATTGGCAGACTAGGCCATACAGTGAATTAAATCAATATTGCAAATGTATTAAAAAATGGAGAAAATGTAGTAAACTGTGACACATTTTTCCTTTACAAAAGAAGAAAAATAAAATGCAAAGAAATCAGTGATCACTAGGCCCCTAATGAAACCACATGCCACCCACCACAATAAATTTTAAAAATCCATTAACAGTACAAATAAATCCAGGTGCATGGCTCCAATCAAAAGAACAGCACCCGCTTTTCAACTTTCTTGTGAAATGAAATCTGAAATACAAAAAGTCTTTAAATCCAATGGGATATGCAGCTGACACAAAGAGTGATCCTTCCTGCTCCAAGTCCAAATGAAAAATGACCAGGGGATGGACAAAGCATTGGGAGGAGCCTGCTGGACAGGAACACTCCTCGCACAAAAAGAAACACCAAATATCAATTTGAGGAGGTTTTTAAACCCAAATTGTTGTATGGTAAGATTTTGATGCTACTCGAGGAGAGAATCTTCTCCAGATTGCAGCCACGGTAGATCCTGCACATTCGGGATTGCGTACAGCAGAAAACATCTGCCGGACGTCGCTGCGTACCGGAATGACGTGTTGGCCACCCCAAAATCTTGTGGGAGCATGCGGCCAGCTAGCAAATCTCGTTGCGCCGCGAACAGCCCTGAAAAATCTTGTGGGCGATCACGAGCGCCCGGCAAGTCGCTCGGATGCGTGCAAAACGACATTTCGAGCGTGTGGATGAAAAAAAGCGCCGCTCTGTTGTGGAGTGCGGAGTTTAACTGCAACTGCACGTTCTCCTCCTACTGCTGAGTTGTCGAGTTCCGCAAACCCCGCATATGGAGTGGAGTTTTATGCCCGGGCATATTTTTGACATTATGTACAGCAGTGTGGCTAAATATAATTTTAAAAAGCGCTATAACACTACCAGCACTAATGCTGCATCATTGTGCTTTTTTCCTGCAGGTGGGGTCCGCAAGCAAGGATGACTGGGAAGGGTTGGGGGACGGGAGCAGCAACATGTAGAAAGGAGGTAAAAGAAGAAATAGTAACCGAAACGCATCAGAGCAGACGGACACTAATTAAAATGAATCAATCTGTGCTTCCTCCATGCACCACAGAGAGTAAATAAAGTGATGTCAAATACACAGTGGCCAATTAGGATTCAGCAAAGAAGAGTTACAACAAAGCAGGTGAAGGGTAACAGCAGAGCAGTGGGTGGGATCCAAGCCCTTTATTGTAAAAAATAAGTCTAGCAAGTGAGAGTCCATGTGCTGTTGCATTCTTTTTTTTTTTAAGGTAGACTTTTTTTTTAAATTCTTTTTATTGAAAATCAGGCATGACATATAGGCTATACAGGTATATGTGAGATAGCAATAAGATTTGCACATGAAATGGGTCTTAAAACATATTTAGCACAAACGACATTGACAGTTTCAATTGTACAGAATTAGGTCCCACCAATAGGATCCTCCCTGGATCTCGGGGGTTCACAAATCTCTCCCCTGTGGACATTCCATTGCCACCATATTTGCATCCATTTGTTCGGGCACCCCCTGGCTTCATAGATGGTCTTCTCCGTAACCATACACCAATCCATATCTTTGCCCCAATCAGCTATGTGAGGCGGGTTCTGTGCCCTCCACAATCGGGCAATATTCCTTTTAGCAACCATAAGCCCCAAAGTGACCCATGTTCGTTCCCTGGAGTTCAGTGGGGTCCCAAATGTTCAACAAGGCCATTTTAATATTACAGTGGATCTGTTGTCCCAACGCTTCCTCCATCTGGCGCACCACCCCCTCCCAGTAACTCTGGATAACTGCGCATTCCCAGAGGGTATGGATAAAAGTTCCCTCCTGACCACACTGTCGCACATAGCCCCCATCCAACGTGTAACCCATGCTGACCATCAGGGGCCCCTACAAGTAGGATCTGTGGAGAAGCTATAGCTGCACCAGGCGAAGCCTAGAGGAGATGGCCACCTCCCGAGAGGAGGCCACTGCCGCCTGCCACTCCTCATCATCTAGACCAGCCACATCATGGTCCCATTTGGCTCTCAAACGGGTCAAGGGGTCCGCCATGTTGTTAATGAGTTTTTTGTAGATAAGTGAAATGGTCTTCTCCGGTAGATCCCCATCTAAGAACCCATCTTCGAGTGGGGAGGATTCGGGGAGTTCAGTACCCCTGGGAAGCACAGCTAGAAAGGCATGCCTAATTTGGAGATACCTGAAATATTCAGACTGGGCTAGGTCATATTCTTGCTGTAACCGGGAAAAAGGAACCACATCCCCCGCCTACCATAGATCACCCACCTTGGAGATACCTATGAGATCCCATCTATCGAAGCCTTTCGAGCGGATCAATTTGCCTAGCTGCTCACTGTGCCAGAGTGGCGTGGCCTGTGTGAGCTTTCCCTCCCATCCCAGACTCCTAGTAGCCACCTTCCACACGTGCACCGCATTTCCGGTCAGGCCAGTCAGAGCAGGTTTCAAAGATATTACATATAAAGCACCCTCGAAGCCACCACCCGGGAGGAGCCACCTGTCGATCTGAAAGGCCGGGTCCCCCTGTGGTCTGTACATGCATTGGTTAATTGCTGCAAGTTGCGATGCCCAATAGTATTTTCTAATATCCGGGAGTCCGATGCCCCTGTCAAACCATCCCAACGTGAGTTTATGTGTTGCAATGCGAGGTGGTTTACCCTCCCACAGTAAGTCCCGAACGATGCTGTCGATCTCCCTGAAATACGAGGCTGCGACCGGAAGCGGGGTGTTCTGTAACGCATATAAAAGTCTAGGAAGGGATATCATTTTGAATAGGGCCGCTCGTCCCAAAAGGGTCAACAGAAGTGATTTCCAGTGTTGGACGTCGGACCTGAGACGCACTAGGGGCGGCAGGAGATTACAGTTGTAGAATCTAGATAGGTCTTTAGAGACACAGATATCCAAGTATTTAAAGCCATCGGCGGCTTCCGCCAATTGGCAACCCCGAGGGAGTAAAGGACGTTTGCCATATAGGACATAGAGCACCGATTTAGACCAGTTTATCGAATACCCCGCAAACCTACCAAACACGTGTGCTGTCGCATTCTTGATCTTAAAATGTGAATGACACAACAACAGACCAATGGATGAAGAGAGCTGCCTGAAAATCCCTATAGATTACTTTTTAACGAAGTGATCAGTCTTGGATGCATTACGTGCTTACCAATGGCACGGAAGGAGGACCCGCCCTACAAGTTGTCAAAGGCATCATTGGTATGAAACTGGAGGAGATCCATGGGAGTGGAAAGCCTTTGACCGCTGCGACCAAGGTATGCAATGGACTGCTGTGAGGTGCAGTCCGTGACTTCATGGAGAAACGCGGTCATTGTACCAGCGTTTCACAGCTCTGCGTCTGTCTTGGAATGTGGCAGGGCGTCTGGGGACCCAGGTGAAGTCTATGGCAGAGAGTTCATTGGGACTAACAAACTGACACAAACTCTTTTTAACAAAGAAAGTCCAGCGTTCATGGTGATTCCATCTATGCCCCACATGAGATACTCACCCAGTGTTGTTGCCTGCTGGGAACTGTAGTTCGTCATCCAGAGCTACAGAAACACTCCAATGAAAAATCGGGGCCAGCTGAACTCTCACCAATGGGAGTATTCCAACATATTTAAAAAGAGGGAGGAGGCAAATACCCAACATTCATGGCATTTGAGAAAGGCAAAACTATGCCGAAATGCATCATGCCAAACCTGCTGTCAATAAACTGACTTTACTAATGTCCCCGCTGTGTCCTCCGGTTACTTTTTAACTAAGTGATCAGTCTTGGATGTATTACGTGCTTACCAATGGCACGGAAGGAGGACCCGCCCTACAAGTTGTCAAAGGCATCATTGGTATGAAACTGGAGGAGATCCATGGGAGTGGAAAGCCTTTGACCGCCGCGACCAAGGTATGCAAGGGACTGCTGCTAGGTGCAGTCCGTGACTTCACGGAGAAACGCGGTCTTGTACCAGCGTTTCACAGCTCTGCGTCTGTCTTGGAATGTGGCAGGGCGTCTGGAGTCTCAGGTGAAGTCTATGGCAGAGAGTTCATTGGGACTAACAAACTGACACAAATTCTTTTTAACAAAGAAAGTCCAGCGTTCATGGTGATTCCATCTATGCCCCACATGAGATACTCACCCAGTGTTGTTGCCTGCTGGGAACTGTAGTTCGTCATCCAGAGCTACAGAAACACTCCAATGAAAAATTGGGACCAGCTGAACTTTCACCAATGGGAGTATTCCAACATAATTAAAAAGAGGGAGGAGGCAAATACCCAACATTCATGGTATTTGAGAAAGGCAAATCTACGCCGAAACGTGTCATGCCAAACCTGCTGTCAATAAACGGACTTTACTAACGTCCCCGCTGTGTCCTCCGGTTACTTTTTAACGAAGTGATCAGTCTTGGATATATATATATATAAATTCAATGAAAAAACCATAGGTTTCAAACACATTATAGTTAGAAATTAGCATTTAAAAAACCTTTGAAATTCACTGAAAAAACCATAGGTTTTAGGGACAGTTATAGTTAGTTGGACATTTCACTCGTACAAAACCATAGAAATTCCCCGTTATAGTTAGTTCAGCTAACTATAACTCGCGCCCCGCAATGCACTGCTGATGACGTCACATATTACATCACTCATGACATGGTCAGTGACATCACTGATGACATCACTGATGACATCTCAAATGACATCACTGATGACATCACTGATGACATCATCCAGTGACTGTGTGTTTCTGTAAAGTTTAAATATGTTTAATATATATAGGGAAAGGCGTATTGAAGAATGAGTGGGTGTATAAGTGTCTGAATGGATGATTTAGTACGTGCGTGACTGACTCTACAAGTGAGTGATTAAACGTATCTTACTGAATGCATGGGTTAGTGACTAAACTGTGTGAATGTCTGTATCCGTCTGTTTGTTGGTGTGTAAGTGGAGGCATGGATTTGCGAATAGCTACATGAGTGTCTATATGGGTTATTGATTGGTTCTCTGAGTATCTGTATGGCTGCCTGAGTGTTTGTGTGGGTGGGGTGTGTGTGACTCTGTACATAGATGTGTGAGTGGGTGATTCACTGGGTGCATGATTTCAAGAGTGCATCTGTGATGGACTGCTTGGGTGGGTGAGTGTGTGTATGGGTGTGTTAGTGAGTGAATGTATATCTCAGTGGTACATGTGCGAGTAACTACATATGTAAAAGGCAGTATATATGTGTGTTAGAGTATTTAAATGGCTATAAGTGAGAGTGTGTGATTGTGAGAGTGGCTGTATGGATGTGTGTGTGCTTGTATCAGTTATTGTATAAGAGCGTAAGAATGTGCTAGTATTTGTATGAGTAAGTGAGCTGGTGTGTGTATAACTGTATAGGTGAGTAAATGGGTGTGTGATTCATTTTTTGCATGACTGACTAGGTGTGTGAGTACCTCTATGGATGAGTGGCGGTGTGTGAGTGTTTATATAGGTGTATGAGTGCATATGATTGTCCTGTACTGAGTGACTGTAAGTATGAGTGACTGTACGGGTGAGTGAGTAGATGTGTGTGTGTAGACCTAAGAATCAGTGAGTGGGTATGTAGTTATTGGTATTGGAGTGTGTATGGTTTTGAGAATGGCAGTCTGTAATTTAGAGTGGGTGTATCAAAAGTTATATTAGGGTGTGAGAAGATGCATGAAATTATCACATGGATGATGTCATCAGTGATGTCATCAGTGATGTCATTTGAGATGTCATCAGTGATGTCATTAGTGATGTCACTGACCATGTCATGAGTGATGTAATATGTGACATCATCAGCAGTGCATTATGGGGCGCGAGTTATAGTTAGCTGAATTAACTATAATGGGGGAATTTCTATGGTTTTGTACGAGTGAAATGTCCAACTAACTATAACTGTCCCTAAAACCTATGGTTTTTTCAGTGAATTTCAAAGGTTTTTTAAATGCTAATTTCTAACTATAACGTGTCTGAAACCTATGGTTTTTTCAGTGAATTTCAAAGGTTTTTTAAATGCTAATTTCTAACTATAACGTGCCTGAAACCTATGATTTTTTAAGTGAATTTCAAAGGTTTTTTAAATGCTAGTTTCTAACTATGCCTACAGAGGTAGGACATGTGAAGAAAGAAGAAAAAACGCACAGAAATAAGCAAAAGAAATGCAGAAAGAACCAACAGAAGTCCACAAAGACGAAGAAAAGTGCAGGAAGAAGCAAAAGATGTGCAGAAAGAACCAACAGAGGAGCAGAAAGAGGCCTTGTTGCAAAATGATCCTGTGCCCACAACTTTTTCAGGCGGGTACTGGTGGTAACTGACTCTGACTAACCAGAGCCAGTGCTATGCTAAAAGACACTTAGAATACAGTGAAATCACCTACATACACTAGGGAACACTATGCGTTGGGGTACCCCTGTGATTAGCATGACCTCCTCTGTAACTCCCTAGTACATAATAGGGCAGGGGGATTAAAACTACCTCTTAAAAACGCGCTACAGGGCGCGTTTGCACAGTGGTGAAGGGAGGTGGGGCCTGAGGTGACATGTGTGCAAACGCGCCCCGTGGCGCGTTTTAAGTTGCAGAATTAAGTCCCCTTGAATCCTGAGGGTCTCTGGGGCCCAACTAGCCCCCAGGTACCTACAGTTAGGACCACAGAGCTGAGCTGCAGAGAGGCGTTCCGAGGCCACGCACCTTTTTCACCTCTCTGCAACGGAACTCTGTTGTGCTTACTGAAGGTACCTGGTGGGCTAGTTGGCCCCTAGGGTCCCTCAGGATTCAAGGGGAATTAATTCCCCAACTTAAAACGCACCACAGGGCGTGTTTGCGCACATGTCACCTGAGGCCCCGCCTCTCCCTTCACCACTGTGCAAACATGCCCCGTGGCGCGTTTTAAGTTGGGGGATTAGGTCACCTTGAATCCTGAGGGTCCCTGGGGCCCAACTAGCCCACCAGGTACTTCCAGTAAGCACCACAGGCCTGCGTTGCAACGCCTGTAACAAATTGTGCAGTCGTGTTTAGGTAGTGAAGGGGGTCGTGCTGGGGGTAGTGTTTTAGGGTTTAGGGTAGTGCAGTGGTGTTTGTGTAGTGTAGGGGGTCTTGCTGGGGGTAGATTTAGGGTTTAGGGTAGTGCAGTGGTGTTTGGGTAGTGTAGGGAGTCGTGCTGGGGGGAGTGTTTTAGGGTAGTGCAGTGGTGTTTGGGTAGTGTAGGGGGTCGTGCTGGGGGTAGTGTTTTAGGGTTTAGGGTAGTGCAGTGGTGTTTGGGTAGTGTAGGGAGTCGTGCTGGGGGTAGTGGTTTAGGGTTTAGGGTAGTGCAGTGGTGTTTGGGTAGTGTAGGGGGTACTGCTGGGGGTAGTGTTTTAGGGTTTAGGGTAGTGCAATGGTGTTTGGGTATTGTAGGGGGTACTGCTGGGGGTAGTGTTTTACGGTTTAGGGTAGTGCAGTGGTATTTGGGTAGTGTAGGGGTACTGCTGGGGGTAGTGTTTTAGGGTTTAGGGTAGTGCAGTGGTGTTTGGGTAGTGTAGGGGTTCGTGCTGGGGTTAGTTTTTTAGGGTTTAGGGTGGTGCAGTGGTGTTTGTGTAGTGTAGGGGGTAGTGTTTTAGGGTTTAGGGTAGTGCAGTGGTGTTTGTGTAGTGTAGGGGGTCGTGCTGGGGGTAGTGTTTTAGGGTTTAGGGTAGTGCAGTGGTGTTTGTGTAGTGTAGGAGGTCGTTTTTTAGGGTTTAGGGTAGTGCAGTGGTCTTTGGGTAGTGTAGGGAGTCGTGCGGGGGTAGTGTTTTAGGGTTTAGGGTAGTGCAGTGGTCTTTGGGTAGTGTAGGGGGTCGTGCGGGGGTAGTGTTTTAGGGTTTAGCGTAGTGCATTGGTGTTTGGGTAGTGTAGGGGGTCATGCGGGGGGTAGTGTTTTAGGGTTTAGGGCAGTGCAGTGGTGTTTGGGTAGTGTAGGGGGTCGTGCTGGGGGGAGTGTTTTAGGGTTTAGGGCAGTGCAGTGGTGTTCGGGTAGTGTAGGGGGTCGTGCTGGGGGTAGTGTTTTAGGGTTTAGGGTAATGCAGTGGTGTTTGGGTAGTGTAGGGGGTACTGCTGGGGGTAGTGGTTTAGGGTTTAGGGTAGTGCAGTGGTGTTCGGGTAGTGTAGGGGTCATGCGGGGGTAGTGTTTTAGGGTTTAGCCTAGTGCATTGGTGTTTGTGTAGTGTAGGGGGTCATGCTGGGGGGAGTGTTTTAGGGTTTAGGGTAGTGCAGTGGTGTTTGGGTAGTGTAGGCGGTCGTGCTGGGGGTAGTGTTTTAGGGTTTAGGGTAGTGCAGTGATGTTTGGGTAGTGTAGAAGGGTCGTGTGGGGGTAGTGGTTTAGGGTTTAGGGTAGTGCAGTGGTGTTTGGGTAGTGTAGGGGGTACTGCTGGGGGTAGTGTTTTAGGGTTTAGGGTAGTGCAATGGTGTTTGGGTAGTGTAGTTGGTACTGCTGGGGGTAGTGTTTTAGGGTTTAGGGTAGTGCAGTGGTGTTTGGGTAGTGTAGGGGGTACTGCTGGGGGTAGTGTTTTAGGGTTTAGGGTAGTGCAGTGGTGTTTGGGTAGTGTAGGGGTTCGTGCTGGGGGTAGTTTTTTAAGGTTTATGGTAGTGCAGTGGTGTTTGTGTAGTGCTGGGGGTAGTGTTTTAGTGTAGTGCAGTGGTGTTTGTGTAGTGTAGGGGGTCGTGCTGGGGGTAGTGTTTTAGGGTTTAGGGTAGTGCAGTGGTGTTTGTGTAGTGTAGGAGGTCGTGTTTTAGGGTTTAGGGTAGTGCAGTGGTCTTTGGGTAGTGTAGGGGGTTGTGCGGGGGGTAGTGTTTTAGGGTTTAGCCAGTGCATTGGTGTTTGGGTAGTGTAGGGGGTCATGCGGGGGTAGTGTTTTAGGGTTTATGGCAGTGCAGTGGTGTTTGGGTAGTGTAGGGGGTCGTGTTGGGGGGAGTGTTTTAGGGTTTAGGGCAGTGCAGTGGTGTTTGGGTAGTGTAGGGGGTCGTGCTGGGGGGAGTGTTTTAGGGTTTAGGGCAGTGCAGTGGTGTTCGGGTAGTGTAGGGGGTCGTGCTGGGGGAGTGTTTGAGGGTTTAGGGCAGTGCAGTCATGTTCGGGTAGTGTAGGGGGTCGTGCTGGGGGAGTATTTTAGGGTTTAGGGTAGTGCAGTCGTGTTCGGGCAGTGTAGGGGGTCATGCTGGGGGTAGTGTTTTAGGGTTTAGGGCAGTGCAGTGGTGTTCGGGCAGTGTAGGGGGTCGTGCTGGGGGTGGTGTTTTAGGGTTTAGGGCAGTGCAGTGGTATTCGGGCAGTGTAGGGGTCATGCTGGGGGTGGTGTTTCAGGGTTTAGGGCAGTGCAGTGTTGTTCGGGCAGTGTAGGGGTTGTGCAGGGGTGGTGTTTCAGGGTTTAGGGCAGTGCAGTGGTGTTCGGGCAGTGTAGGGGGTTGTGCAGGGGGTGGTGTTTCAGGGTTTAGGGCAGTGGTGTTCGGGCAGTGTAGGGGGTTGTGCTGGGGGTGGTGTTTCAGGGTTTGGGGCAGTGCAGTGGTGTTCAGGCAGTAAAGGGGGTCGTGCTGGGGGTGGTGTTTCAGGGTTTTGGGCAGTGCAGTGGTGTTCGGGCAGTGTAGGGGGTCGTGCGGGGTGGTGTTTCAGGGTTTAGGGCAGTGTAGTGGTGTTCGGGCAGTGTAGGGGGTTGTGCAGGGTTGTGGTGTTTCAGGGTTTAGGGCAGTGCAGTGGTGTTCGGGCAGTGTAGGGGGTCGTGCTGGGGATGGTGTTTCAGGGTTTAGGGCAGTGCAGTGGTGTTCGGGCAGTGTAGGGGTTGGTGCAGGGGGTTGTGTTTCAGGGTTTAGGGCAGGGCAGTGGTGTTCGGGCAGTGTAGGGGGTGGTGCAGGGGGTGGTGTTTCAGGGTTTAGGGCAGTGCAGTGGTGTTCGGGCAGTGTAGGGGGTGGTTCAGGGGGTGGTGTTTCAGGGTTTAGGGCAGTGCAGTGGTGTTCGGGCAGTGTAGGGGGTCATGCTGGGGCTGGTTTTTTAGGGTTGAGGGCAGTGCAGTGGTGTTCGGGCAGTGTAGAGGGTCGTGCTGGGGCTGGTGTTTCAGGGTTTAGGGCAGTGCAGTGGTGTTCCGGCAGTGTAGGGGGTCGTGCTGGGGCTGGTGTTTCAGGGTTTAGGGCAGTGCAGTGGTGTTCGGGCAGTGTAGGTGGTCGTGCTGGGGCTGGTGTTTTATGGTTTAGGGCAGTGCAGTGGTGTTCGGGCAGTGTAGGGGGTCATGCTGGGGCTGGTGTTTCAGGGATTAGGGCAGTGCAGTGGTGTTCGGGCAGTGTAGGGGTCTTGCTGGGGCTGGTGTTTTAGGGTTTAGGGCAGTGCAGTGGTGTTCGGGCAGTGTAGGGGGTCGTCCTGGGGGTGGTGTTTCAGGGTTTAGGGCAGTGCAGTGGTGTTCGGGCAGTGTAGGGGGTCGTGCTGGGCTAGTGTTTCAGGGTTTAGGGCAGAGCAATGGTGTTCAGGCAGTGTAGGGGTTGTGCTGGAGCTGGTGTTTCAGGGTTTAGGGCAGTGCAGTGGCGTTCGGGCACTGTAGGGGGTCTTGCTGGGGGTGGTGTTTCAGGGTTTAGGGCAGTGGTGTTCAGGCAGTGTAGGGGGTCTTTCTGGGGGTAGTGTTTCAGGGTTTAGGGCAGTGCAGTGGTGTTCGGGCAGTGTAGGGGGTCTTGCTGGGGGTAGTGTTTCAGGGTTTAGGGCAGTGCAGTGCTGTTCGGGCAGTGTAGGGGGTCGTGCTGGGGGTGGTGTTTCAGGGTTTAGGGCAGTGCAGTGATGGTCAGGCAGTGTAGGGGGTCGTGCTGAGGGTGGTGTTTCAGGGTTTAGGGCAGTGCAGTGGTGTTCTATCAGTGTAGGGGGTCGTGCTGGGGTGGTGTTTCAGAGTTTAGGGCTGTGCAGTGGTGTTCGGGCAGTGTAGGGTGTCGTGCTGGGGGTGGTGTTTCAGGGTTTAGGGCAGTGCAGTGGAGTTCGGGCAGTGTAGGGGGTCGTGCACGGGGTGGTGTTTCAGGGTTTAGGGCAGTGCAGTGGTGTTTGGGCAGTGTAGGGGGTCGTGCAGGGGGTGGTGTTTCAGGGCTTAGGGCAGTGCAGTGGTGTTTGGCCAGTGTAGGTGGTCTTGCTGGGGGTGGTGTTTCAGGGTTTAGTGCAGTGGTGTTCGGGCAGTGTAGGGGGTCTTGCTGGGGGTGGTGTTTCAGGGTTTAGGGCAGTGCAGTGGTGTTCGGGCAGTGTAGGGGGTCTTGCTGGGGCTGGTGTTTCAGGGTTTAGGGCAGTGCAGTGGTGTTCGGGCAGTGTAAGGGGTCTTGCTGGGGCTGGTGTTTCAGGGTTTAGGGTAGTGCAGTGGTGTTCGGGCAGTGTAGGGGTCGTGCTGGGGCTGGTGTTTGAGGGTTTAGGGCAGTGCAGTGGTGTTCGGGTAGTGTAGGGGTCGTGCTGGGGCTGGTGTTTCAGGGTTTAGGGCAGTGCAGTGGTTTTCGTGCAGTGTAGGCGGTCGTGCTGGGGCTGGTGTTTTAGGGTTTAGGGCAGTGCAGTGGTGTTTGGGCAGTGTATGGGGTTGTGCTGGGGCTGGTGTTTCAGGGTTTAGGGCAGTGCAGTGGTGTTCGGGCAGTGTAGGGGGTTGTGCTGGGGCTGGTGTTTCAGGGTTTTGGGCAGAGCAGTGGTGTTCGGGCAGTGTAGGGGGTCGTGCTGGGGGTGGTGTTTCAGGGTTTAGGGCAGTGCAGTGGTGTTCGGGCAGTGTAGGGGGGTCTTGCTGGTGGTGGTGTTTCAGGGTTTAGGGCAGTGGTGTTCGTGCAGTGTAGGGGGTTGTGCTGGGGTGATGTTTCAGGGTTTAGGGCAGTGCAGTGGTGTTTGTGCAGTGTAGGGGGTTGTGCTGGGGTGGTGTTTCAGGGTTTAGGGCAGTGCAGTAGTGTTCGGGCAGTGTAGGGGGTCGTATAGGGGGTGGTGTTTCAGGGTTTAGGGCAGTGCAGTGGTGTTCGGGCAGTGTAGGGGGTCGTGCTGGGGGTGGTGTTTCAGGGTTTAGGACAGTGCAGTGGTGTTCGGGCAGTGTAGGGGGTCGTGCAGGGGGTGGTGTTTCAGGGTTTAGGGCAGTGCAGTGGTGTTCGGGCAGTGTAGGGGGTCGTGCTGGGGCTGGTGTTTCAGGGTTTAGGGCAGTGCAGTGGTGTTAAGGCAGTGTAGGGGGTCTTGCTGGGGGTGGTGTTTTAGGGTTTAGGGTAGTGCAGTGGTGTTTGGGTAGTGTAGGGGGTCGTGCTGGGGGTGGTGTTTCAGGGTTTAGGGCAGTGCAGTGGAGTTCGGGCAGTGTAGGGGGTCGTGCACGGGGTGGTGTTTCAGGGTTTAGGGCAGTGCAGTGGTGTTTGGGCAGTGTAGGGGGTCGTGCAGGGGGTGGTGTTTCAGGGTTTAGGGCAGTGCAGTGGTGTTCGGCCAGTGTAGGTGGTCTTGCTGGGGGTGGTGTTTCAGGGTTTAGTGCAGTGGTGTTCGGGCAGTGTAGGGGGTCTTGCTGGGGGTGGTGTTTCAGGGTTTAGGGCAGTGCAGTGGTGTTCGGGCAGTGTAGGGGGTCTTGCTGGGGCTGGTGTTTCAGGGTTTAGGGCAGTGGTGTTCGGGCAGTGTAGGGGGTCTTGCTGGGGCTGGTGTTTGAGGGTTTAGGGCAGTGCAGTGGTGTTCGGGCAGTGTAGGGGGTCGTGCTGGGGCTGGTGTTTCAGTGTTTAGGGCAGTGCAGTGGTTTTCGTGCAGTGTAGGCGGTCGTGCTGGGGCTGGTGTTTCAAGGTTTAGGGCAGTGCAGTGGTGTTTGGGCAGTGTATGGGGTTGTGCTGGGGCTGGTGTTTCAGGGTTTAGGGCAGTGCAGTGGTGTTCGGTCAGTGTAGGGGGTCATGCTGGGGCTGGTGTTTCAGGGTTTAGGGCAGTGCAGTGGTGTTCGGGCAGTGTAGGGGGTCGTGCTGGGGCTGGTGTTTCAGGGTTTTGGGCAGAGCACTGGTGTTCGGTGTGAGAAGTTGGCCTGGCATATGCTGTCCACTAATTATAGTGGGCACCTTGCACCAGTCCAAACAACCCCTTATTGGAGTTAGGTTAAAGACAACCTTATTGAAAGCTATCCTAGTGGTAGCTATGGAGAGCAGCCTTCAGGCTAAGTCTTGAAGGAATGTAAAGCAGCTTGTTTTACCAGTCTATAATCTCTTGAGTGATCAAATGAAAGAGCACCACACCAGGTATATATTCAAAATATATGTATTTATTGCTAAACACACCCCTCTAGTCTCTTTATGAGGCTAGAGTTCGAAGTACATAAGTTAGAAGTTATTTAAACACAGTAATAGCACAAATACACGTTTGGGCCCTAGGGGCGTACCAAACCATATACCAATAAAGTGGTATAAGAACCACGACTGAACTAGACACTAGGCCTAGAGCCTCTAGAAGTGCTTGGACCACAAGGAACCACCCAAGGTAGTGACACAGGGGACCCACGGGAGACGTGTGCAGTGTAAATACACAACCGCGATACGCCGTTGACTTCTATGGAGAAAGTCGTGATCGGGAAATTAGAGAAAAGGGACACTTAAAAGAGGACTTGGACAAAACCCTTTGAGATCTAGGACTTTGAAGAGTCTCTACCCATGGGAGCACCGGAGTACTCGTGTTACCTCACCCAGGGAAGCCGGGTGCATAGGTGCCTTTCGGGGTCGGGTTTCGTCGTCGATTCGAATGGCGATCTACTGCAAAGTGCTGCTGGCGACCAAGAGAAAAGTGTCCGGGTGGATCCAAGAGTGGATCGGAATTCTGAAGAACCTGAAAGCAGAGGGGACAGAGTCTGGGTCACTAGCCAGTGACCAGGAAGGCGATGGACAGATGCCCACCGATGTTGAGTGCTTCAGGTGCGTTGATGGTCATCTTGACTCTTCAGCCACGAGGTCCAGGAGGTGTTGTCGGCAACCAGGAGCAGGATTCGAGCTGGTACACGATGTTTGTTGAGTGCTGAGGTGTCGGCGACCGGATTGGACCCAACAAGCCTTGGCAACGGCAAGTCTCGGTGAAGATGTAGATCGTCGATGGTGCAGACCAGCAAGGTCTGTGGAACTCACCCAGCGAGGGTAAGTGAGGGCAGGCCTGGAGCAACTAGGATGCCAAGTTAGAAAAGGATTGGCCTTCATTAAGGGCTACTAGCCAACGGGCTAGCGACCGCAAAGGAGCCTCGTGACGCCGCACGTGGATCTGGCTCACAGGACACTCGTGGAGTGGGGGCCAGTGATCTTCGGTGCAGGTGGTGCTGGAGGCTAGGACTACTCGGTGCCTAAAGCACGACTTCTTGGGAGACCCAGAAGAGGATGTACTTGCAAATGTGCTCGGTGTCCAGGGGTCACGGTCTCAAGTCACCCATGATAGCCACGGGCCTCAGCTTTGCTGGGGACTCAGGGTAGCCTCGGAGAAATCTGAGAATCAACCTCTGGTGATGCGATGACTTCGGCGTCCGACGGGAGCTTCAGAAATGCGAACCGGACAGATGCTTCTTTGGTGCCTGCCAAGCAGGGGAGTCACTCCTTGACCCCAAGGGAGATTCTTCTGTCCTCTAATCGTGAGTAGAGCGTCGAAGGTCCAGGATTCAGTTTCAGAGTTTCGTCCAGGGATAATCTAAAGTCCTAAGGACTGGGTTCCTATCTTTATACTAAAGATAGGGGTTGGACTACTCTGTGGCCCACCTATGGGTGGGTCAGGGCAGAGGGGTGGCTACACCCCTTTCCCTTTGTCCAGTTCGCGCCAAAGCAGGGGCTGCAAGCCCCTGATCTGGTTTGAACTGGGGTATGCACAGGGACACCAAATGTGCCCCCATTGCAGGACTTCAAAGCACCCGAAAGTGCTCCCGCCCAGCCCCAATACACATTATCCTGTCTGGGGAGGTGGTCACACCTCCCTGGGACAGGAAACCTATTGTCCAGGCCTCCCCTGCCGGAGTTTCATCCAGCAGCAGGAGGCCAGACTCGTGTCTGTGGCAGCAGCATCCATTTTGTGATGCCTGGGCTCTGGAAAGAAGTTACCGGACTAGTCAGAGTTAACATGTCTTTCCCTCTAGAAGGGTGGAATGCTACCCCCACCGCCAGTATTGGCGGGGGGGTAGTATTCCAAGATGTTTGACACCAAACACGACATGTTTAGGTGCAGCCATTCCAAAGTTAGCATTTTACCGCGAGGATATAATGCGCTTAAGAGTATATGGTCAGGCTGCACTACAAACAGCATCAGAGATGGTCTCCGAACGCTGCAGAGGGGCCCTGCTCATGCAGGGCACCCTCTCACATAGGAACCATGCACTCTGCCTTTAGGATTGATAAGGCCTGCCTTAGGAGTGACTTATAGGTTTATATGTGTGTATGCATTTAGTGATATAGGTAACCTATATCACAGTAAGGGGTGCATGCACCACCTTACCCAGGCTGCAGTAGCAGACCTGTGGTGTCAGTTTGGATGGCCTTCCAGGGGTGGCATACTACATGCTGCAGCCCCTGGCAGGCCTCTGAGGTACCTATGCCCTTGGTACATAGTATACCATATACTAGGGACTTATAAGGGCACTCCAGATCCCAATCAGTGATGTGCCTAAGGCACATGGAAACCATTTTAGAGAGGAAGCAGCTAGGCTGGGGTTCTGATTAGCAGGGCCCCAGCCAGACTAATGTCGAAAAACAGTGAAGCATCAGCAAAAAGTGGGGGTACCCATGTGAAGCAGATCCTACTCTCCTACACAACCCCCCCAAACGTAGGGACATTAAACTAACCTTGCCCAGTTAAGTCTTCATGTTCTAAGTGGAAATACCTAGAGAGTCCATCTGCATTCGCATGGTTACTCCCAGGCCTATGTTCCACTGTAAAGTCCATCCCCTGTAGGGAAATGGACCACCTAAGCAGTTTGGGGTTTTCACCCTTCATTTGTTTTAGCCATAAGAGGGGCTTATGGTCTGTCTGAACCAGGAAGTGTGTACCAAACAAGTATGGCCTCAACTTCTTCAGAGCCCAGACCACAGCAAAGGCCTCCCTCTCTATGGCTGACCAACGTTTCTCTCTAGGGGTCAGCCTTCTGCTAATGAAAGCTACTGGCTGATCCTGACCTTCTTCATTCAATTGTGACAGTACAGCCCCTACCCCCAATTCAGATGCATCAGTTTGAACAATGAACTTCTTGGAGTAATCAGGACTCTGCAGAATGGGAGCAGTGCACATGGCCTGCTTCAGGTCATCAAATGCCTTTTGACAGCTAACTGTCCACTGAACCTTTTGGGCATTTTCTTAGAAGTTAAGTCATTCAGGGGTGTCACTATTGATCCATACCCCTTGACAAATCTCCTATAGTACCCAGTCAGGCCTAAGAAGGCTCTCACCTGAGTCTGGGTAGTTGGAGCAGTCCAGTCCATGATAGTCTGGATCTTGCTCTGCAAAGGTTGAACCTGGCCTCCACCCACAAGGTGGCCCAGGTACACAACCTGACTCTGCCCTATCTGGCACTTAGTGGCCTTGATAGTCAGGCCTGCCTTTTGCAGGGCCTGTAAAACATTCCTGAGGTGGACCAGGTGATCCTCCCAGGTGGAGCTAAAGACAGCAATATCATCTAGATATGCTGCACTATAGGCTTCCAGACCTGTGAGAACTGTATTCACCAGCCTCTGGAAAGTGGCAGGTGCATTCTTCAGACCAAAGGGCATTACCACACATTGATAATGCCCACTAGGGGTTGAGAATGCTGTTTTGGGCTTTGCAGCATCAGCTAGTCTGATCTGCCAGTAGCCAGCTGTTAGGTCAAATGTGCTGAGATATTTTGGCTTGTGACCTGGTCACAGCAAACACATCTGCAGGGATCCCCAGCATTTCTGCATGGGTCCTGAGCTCCACTTCTGCCCAAGCAGAAGTCTCTAAGTCATTGCCAAGCAAGCATTCGACTGGTAGGTTTGCACTTACCACAACCTTCTTAAGGCCAGTTACCCCTCCCCAGGAGAAGTTAACAACTGCCAGAGTATGGTCTGTTCTGACATTGCTAGCATTGGTCACTTGGTACATCTCACCAAGTATAACTTGCCCAGGATTCACAAGGTCTTGTGTCACCATTGTGACACTTGCCCCTGTGTCCCTAAATGCCAAAGCCTCACGTCCATTGATTAAAGGCTGTTGTCTGTACTTGCCCAGATTACTGGGACTCACAGTGGAGGTCACATCCATGCCTCCATCACAGACTAACACAGCCTGAGTCAGTTCTCTGACTAGGTCAGAGCCCAACTCAGTTCCCAGGGTGAACCGTACTAAACCCTTGGCTGGAGCACTCCCACCAACTGTACTAGGGGGAACAGGTGCCTTAGGGGCATTGGTGGGTGCTGGACTGGAGTCTTTGGACTTGGTGCAATCACTGGTCCAGTGGGTCTTTTGCTTACAGACCTTGCACCATGGTTTTCTTTTGCCTTTCCCTTTGGTAGACTGTGAATCCCCACCAGAAGAAGATTTTGGGGGCCTGATGAAGACTGTTGATCTTTACCCTTCTCCCCACCCTTGTCAGAGTTCTTAGCATCTTGCTTCTTGGTTTCCCCACCTTGGTTCTGTACCTTCTGCTTCACCCTGGTTCTGACCCATTTGTCTGCCTTCTTTCCCAATTCTTGGGGAGAGGTCAGATCAGAGTCCACCAGGTATTGATGCAACAGCTGATTTTGACAGTTATTAAGAATCTGCTCCCTCATTATCAGATTGTACAATCCTGAGAAGTCACACACCTTACTGCCCATCAACCAGCCTTCCAGAGCTTTGGCAGAACAATCCACATAGTCTACCCAGTCTTGAGTCTGTGCTTTTTTGGTGTCTCTGAACTTCAACCTGTACTGTTCAGTGGTTAGGCCAAACCCATCAATAAGAGCACTCTTCAAGACCTTGTAATTATCAGCATCCTCCTCTCTAACAGTGAGGAGCTTATCTCTACCTTTGTCAGCAAAGGAGAGCCACAAGATTGCTGCCCACTGCTCCTGAGGGACCTTCTGTACCTTACAGGCCCTCTCTAGAGCAGTTATCCACTTGTGGATGTCATCCCCATTCTGATAGGGAGGGACAATCTTGCTCAGGTTCCTATGGTCATAGGACCTTTCCCTATCTCTAGGGATCTGGCTGCCACCATGGGACTCTAGTCCCAACTTTCTTTTCTCTCTAAAGAGATCTAGGGACTCCCTGTCTAAGGCTACTTGCTTCCTTCTGAGTTCAAGCTGAGCTTCCTCATATTGAATCAGCCTCTTTCTTCTCTCATGAGAGGATTCCCTCCTATGAGATGAGACAGAGCTCCCTATTGAGGTGCCAGAGTGGTTAGACTCCTGAGAAGAAGATCTAGACCTTCTGGGCACACTCACAATCCTTCCTGGGGGACAAAGGGTGCATCATTCTGATCCCCCTCTTCCTCCTCCTCAGGAGGGGTTGGATTTTCCAGGTCAGGGTCATTGTCACCCTCCTGGCCAGTTTCAGAGGGGGCTGGGGGTACTGGTACTCCTGGTCCCTTCCTCATCTTCTGCCCCACCCTCAGCTCCTACCCCTTCAGTCCCCAAGGGCTTACTAAGGTCATAAGCCACCAACAACTCCTTGAGGTGTTGGGTGGTGGGACTTTGGCCTGTCCTTATTTTTCTCAAGTTGCATAAAGCTCTCAATTCCAAGAATGGGAGTGTATCATACTTGGAGGGTGGAAGCTCAATGGCTTCCTGCAAGGATTCTTTGGATCCTGCCCTTAAAGACATTACTAGTGTGGTGTGGTGTGGTGTATGCACTACCTACTCTAGTGTGGCCTACTAAACTCTCTTGAGTTGTAGAAAGGGTTGTGCTATCCCTTAACACACAACTCTAAGTTCAGTAGAACTTACCGTATTCTAAGCTTAAATTATATGTACCTTAGGTACCTTTAGTGGTTTTCAGTTGATCAATTCAATTGAGATTATCTGGTAAAACAATAGCAAGCTGGAATCCCACACGCTGCACACCAATGTGAGAAGTTGGCCTGGCATATGCTGTCCACTAATTATAGTGGGCACCTTGCACCAGTCCAAACAACCCCTTATTGGAGATAGGTTAAAGACAACCTTATTGAAAGCTATCCTAGTGGTAGCTGTGGAGAGCAGCCTTCAGGCTAAGTCTTGAAGGAATGTAAAGCAGCTTGTTTTACCAGTCTATAATCTCTTGAGTGATCAAATGAAAGAGCACCACACCAGGTATATATTCAAAATATATGTATTTATTGCTAAACACACCCCTCTAGTCTCTTTATGAGGCTAGAGTTCGAAGTACATAAGTTAGAAGTTATTTAAACACAGTAATAGCACAAATACACGTTTGGGCCCTAGGGGCGTACCAAACCATATACCAATAAAGTGGTATAAGAACCACGACTGAACTAGACACTAGGCCTAGAGCCTCTAGAAGTGCTTGGACCACAAGGAACCACCCAAGGTAGTGACACAGGGGACCCACGGGAGACGCGTGCAGTGTAAATACACAACCGCGATACGCCGTTGACTTCTATGGAGAAAGTTGTGATCGGGAAATTAGAGAAAAGGGACACTTAAAAGAGGACTTGGACAAAACCCTTTGAGATCTAGGACTTTGAAGAGTCTCTACCCACGGGAGCACCGGAGTACTCGTGTTACCTCACCCAGGGAAGCCGGGTGCATAGGTGCCTTTCGGGGTCGGGTTTCGTCGTCGATTCGAATGGCGATCTACTGCAAAGTGCTGCTGGCGACCAAGAGAAAAGTGTCCGGGTGGATCCAAGAGTGGATCAGAGTTCTGAAGAACCTGAAAGCAGAGGGGACAGAGTCTGGGTCACTAGCCAGTGACCAGGAAGGCGATGGACAGATGCCCACCGATGTCGAGTGCTTCAGGTGTGTTGACGGTTGTCTTGACTCTTCAGCCACGAGGTCCAGGAGACGTTGTTGGTGACCAGGAGCAGGATTCGGGCTGGGACACAATGTCTGTCGAGTGCTGAGGTGTCGACTACCGGATTGGACCCAACAAGCCTTGGCAACGGCAAGTCTTGGTGAAGATGTAGATCGTCGATGGTGCAGACCAGCAAGGTCTGTGGAACTCACCCAGCAAAGGTAAGTGAGGGCAGGCCTGGAGCAACCAGGATGCCAAGATAGAAAAGGATTGGCCTTCGTTAAGGGCTACTAGCCAACGGGCTAGCGACTGCGAAGGAGCCTCGTGACGCCGCACGTAGATATGGCTCACAGGACACTCGTGGAGTGGGGGCCGGTGATCTTCGGTACAGGTGGTGCTGGAGGCTAGGACTACTAGGAGCCCAAAGCACGACTTCTTGAGAGACCCAGAAGAGGATGCACTTGCAAATGTGCTCGGTGTCCAGGGGTCACGGTCTCAAGTCACCCACGATAGCCACGGACCTCAGCTTTGCTGGGGACTCAGGGTAGCCTCGGGGAAGTCTGAGAATCCACGTCTGGTGATGCGATGACTTCGGCGTCCGACGGGAGCTTCAGAAATGCAAACCGGACAGATGCTTCTTTGGTGCCTGCCAAGCAGGGGAGTCACTCCTTGACCCCAAGGGAGATTCTTCTGTCCTCTAATCGTGAGTAGAGCGTCAAAGGTCCAGGATTCAGTTTCAGAGTTTCGTCCAGGGATAATCTAAAGTCCTAAGGACTGGGTTCCTATCTTTATACTAAAGATAGGGGTTGGACTACTCTGTGGCCCCACCTAGGGGTGGGTCAGGGCAGAGGGGTGGCTACACCCCTTTCCCTTTGTCCAGTTCGCGCCAAAGCAGGGGCTGCAAGCCCCTGATCCAGTTTGAACTGGGGTATGCACAGGGACACCAAATGTGCCCCCAGTGCAGGACTTCAAAGCACCCGAAAGTGCTCCCGCCCAGCCCCAATACACATTATCCTGTCTGGGGAGGTGGTCACACCTCCCTGGGACAGGAAACCTATTGTCCAGGCCACCCCTGCCGGAGTTTCGTCCAGCAGCAGGAGGCCAGACTCGTGTCTGTGGCAGCAGCATCCATTTTGTGATGCCAGGGCTCTGGAAAGAAGTTACCGGACTAGTCAGAGTTAACATGTCTTTCCCTCTAAAAGGGTGGAATGCTACCCCCGCTGCCAGGATTGGCGGGGGGTAGTATTCCAAGATGTTTGACACCAAACACGACATGTTTAGGTGCAGCCATTCCAAAGTTAGCATTTTACCGCGAGGATATAATGCGCTTAAGAGTATATGGTCAGGCTGCACTACAAACAGCATCAGAGATGGTCTCCGAACGCTGCAGAGGGGCCCTGCTCATGCAGGGGCACCCTCTCACATAGGAACCATGCACTCTGCCTTTAGGATTGATAAGGCCTGCCTTAGGAGTGACTTATAGGTTTATATGTGTGTATGCATTTAGTGATATAGGTAACCTATATCACAGTAAGGGGTGCATGCACCACCTTACCCAGGCTGCAGTAGCAGACCTGTGGTGTCAGTTTGGATGGCCTTCCAGGGGTGGCATAATACATGCTGCAGCCCCTGGCAGGCCTCTGAGGTACCTATGCCCTTGGTACATAGTATACCATATACTAGGGACTTATAAGGGCACTCCAGATCCCAATCAGTGATGTGCCTAAGGCACATGGAAACCATTTTAGAGAGGAAGCAGCTAGGCTGGGGTTCTGATTAGCAGGGCCCCAGCCAGACTAATGTCGAAAAACAGTGAAGCATCAGCAAAAAGTGGGGGTACCCATGTGAAGCAGATCCTACTCTCCTACATTCGGGCAGTGTAGGGGGTCGAGCTGGGGGTGATGTTTCAGGGTTTAGGGCAGTGCAGTGGTGTTCGGGCAGTGTAGGGGGTCGTGCTGGGGCTAGTGTTTCAGGGTTTAGGACAGAGCAATGGTGTTCAGGCAATGTAGGGGGTTGTGCTGGAGCTGGTGTTTCAGGGTTTAGGGCAGTGCAGTGGCGTTCGGGCACTGTAGGGGGTCTTGCTGGGGGTGGTGTTTCAGGGTTTAGGGCAGTGGTGTTCAGGCAGTGTAAGGGGGTCTTTCTGGGGGTAGTGTTTCAGGGTTTAGGGCAGTGCAGTGGTGTTCGGGCAGTGTAGGGGGTCTTGCTGGGGGTAGTGTTTCAGGGTTTAGGGCAGTGCAGTGGTGTTCGGGCAGTGTAGGGGGTCGTGCTGGGGGTGGTGTTTCAGGGTTTAGGGCAGTGCAGTGGTGTTCAGGCAGTGTAGGGGGTCGTGCTGAGGGTGGTGTTTCAGGGTTTAGGGCAGTGCAGTGGTGTTCTATCAGTGTAGGGGGTCGTGCAGGGGGTGGTGTTTCAGGGTTTAGGGCAGTGCAGTGGTGTTCGGGCAGTGTAGGGGGTCGTGCTGGGGTGGTGTTTCAGAGTTTAGGGCTGTGCAGTGGTGTTCGGGCAGTGTAGGGTGTCGTGCTGGGGGTGGTGTTTTAGGGTTTAGGGCAGTGCAGTGGAGTTCGGGCAGTGTAGGGGGTCGTGCAGGGGGTGGTGTTTCAGGGTTTAGGGCAGTGCAGTGGTGTTTGGGCAGTGTAGGGGGTCGTGCAAGAGGTGGTGTTTCAGGGTTTAGGGCAGTGCAGTGGTGTTCGGCCAGTGTAGATGGTCTTGCTGGGGGTGGTGTTTCAGGGTTTAGTGCAGTGGTGTTCGGGCAGTGTAGGGGGTCTTGCTGGGGGTGCTGTTTCAGGGTTTAGGGCAGTGCAGTGGTGTTCGGGCAGTGTAGGGGGTCTTGCTGGGGCTGGTGTTTCAGGGTTTAGGGCAGTGCAGTGGTGTTCGGGCAGTGTAGGGGGTCTTGCTGGGGCTGGTGTTTCAGGGTTTAGGGTAGTGCAGTGGTGTTCGGGCAGTGTAGGGGGTCGTGCTGGGGCTGGTGTTTGAGGGTTTAGGGCAGTGCAGTGGTGTTCGGGTAGTGTAGGGGGTCGTGCTGGGGCTGGTGTTTCAGGGTTTAGGGCAGTGCAGTGGTTTTCGTGCAGTGTAGGCGGTCGTGCTGGGGCTGGTGTTTCAGGGTTTAGGGCAGTGCAGTGGTGTTTGGGCAGTGTATGGGGTTGTGCTGGGGCTGGTGTTTCAGGGTTTAGGGCAGTGGTGTTCGGGCAGTGTAGGGGTCGTGCTGGGGCTGGTGTTTCAGGGTTTTGGGCAGAGCAGTGGTGTTCGGGCAGTGTAGGGGGTCATGCTGGGGGTGGTGTTTCAGGGTTTAGGGCAGTGCAGTGGTGTTCAGGCAGTGTAGGGGGTCTTACTGGGGGTGGTGTTTCAGGGTTTAGGGCAGTGGTGTTCGGGCAGTGTAGGGGGTCTTGCTGGGGGTGATGTTTCAGGGTTTAGGGCAGTGCAGTGGTGTTCGTGCAGTGTAGGGGGTTGTGCTGGGGTGGTGTTTCAGGGTTTAGGGCAGTGCAGTAGTGTTCGGGCAGTGTAGGGGGTCGTATAGGGGGTGGTGTTTCAGGGTTTAGGGCAGTGCAGTGGTGTTCGGGCAGTGTAGGGGGTCGTGCTGGGGGTGGTGTTTCAGGGTTTAGGGCAGTGCAGTGGTGTTCGGGCAGTGTAGGGGGTCGTGCAGGGGGTGGTGTTTCAGGGTTTGGGGCAGTGCAGTGGTGTTCGGGCAGTGTAGGGGGTCGTGCTGGGGCTGGTGTTTCAGGGTTTAGGGCAGTGCAGTGGAGTTAAGGCAGTGTAGGGGGTCTTGCTGGGGGTGGTGTTTTAGGGTTTAGGGTAGTGCAGTGGTGTTTGGGTAGTGTAGGGGGTCATGCTGGGGGTGGTGTTTCAGGGTTTAGGGCAGTGCAGTGGAGTTCGGGCAGTGTAGGGGGTCTTGCAGGGGGTGGTGTTTCAGGGTTTAGGGCAGTGCAGTGGTGTTTGGGCAGTGTAGGGGGTCGTGCAGGGGGTGGTGTTTCAGGGTTTAGGGCAGTTCAGTGGTGTTCGGCCAGTGTAGGTAGTCTTGCTGGGGGTGGTTGTGAGAAGTTGGCCTGGCATATGCTGTCCACTAATTATAGTGGGCACCTTGCACCAGTCCAAATCGACTCTTATGGTAGGTAGGTTAAAGACAACCTTATTGAAAGCTATCCTAGTGGTAGCTGTGGAGAGCAGCCTTCAGGCTAAGTCTTGAAGGAATGTAAAGCAGCTTGTTTTACCAGTCTATAATCTCTTGAGTGACCAAATGAAAGAGCACCACACCAGGTATATATTCAAAATATATGTATTTATTACTAAACACACCCCTCTAGTCTCTTTATGAGGCTAGAGTTCGAAGTACATAGGTTATAAGATCTTAAATCACAGTAATAGCACAAATACACGTTTGGGCCCTAGGGGCGTACCAAACCATATACCAATAAAGTGGTATGCGAACCACGACTGAACTAGACACTAGGCCTAGAGCCTCTAGAAGTGCTTGGACCACAAGGAACCACCCAAGGTAGTGACACAGGGGACCCACGGGAGACGCGTGCAGTGTAAATACACAACCGCGATACGCCGTTAACTTCTATGGAGAAAGTCGGGATCGGGAAAATAGAGGAAAGGGACACTTTAAAGAGGACTAGGACAAAACCCTTTGAGATCTAGGACTTTGAAGAGTCTCTACCCACGGGAGCACCGGAGTACTCGTGTTACCTCACCCAGGGAAGCCGGGTGCATAGGTGCCTTTCGGGGTCGGGTTTCGTCGTCGTTTCTTATGGCGATCTGCTGCAAAGTGCTGCTGGCGACCAGGAGAAAAGTGTCCGGGTGGATCCAAGAGTGGATCGGAGTTCTGAAGAACCTGAAAGCAGAGGGGACAGAGTCTGGGTCACTAGCCAGTGACCAGGAGGGCGATGGACAGATGCCCACCGATGTCGAGTGCTTCAAGTTCGTTGACGGTTGTCTTGACTCTTCAGCCACGAGGTCCGGGAGGCGTTGTCGGCAACCAGGAGCAGGATTCGGGCTGTTGCTCGATGTCTGTCGAGTGCAGAGGTGTCGGCGTCCAGATTGGACCCAACAGCCCTTGGCAACGGCAAGTCTCGAGTAAGATGTAGATCGTCGATGATGCAGACCAGCAAGGTCTGGGGAACTCACCCAGCAAGGGTAAGTGAGGGCAGGCCTGGAGCAACCAGACTGACAAGTAAAGAAAAGATTGGCCTTCGGTAAGGGCTACTAGCCAACGGGCTAGCGACCGCGAAGGAGCCTCGTGACGCCGCACGTGGAGCTGGCTTACAGGACACTCGTGGAGTGGGGGCCAGTGATCTTCGGTGCAGGTGGTGCTGGAGGCTAGGGCTACTCGGAGCCCAAAGCACGACTTCTTGGGAGACCCAGAAGATGGTGCACTTGCAAGTGTGCTTCGTGTCCAGGGGTCACGGTCTCAAGTCACCCACGATAGCCACGGGCCTCAGCTTTGCTGGGGACTCAGGGTAGCCTCGGAGAAGTCTGAGAATCTACCTCTGGTGATGCGATGACTTCGGCGTCCGACGGGAGCTTCAGTAATGCGAACCGGACAGATGCTTCTTTGGTGCCTGCCAAGCAGGGGAGTCACTCCTTGACCCCAAGGGAGATTCTTCAGTCCTCTAATCGTGAGTAGAGCGTCGAAGGTCCAGGATTCTGTTTCAGAGTTTCGTCCAGGTATAATCTAAAGTCCTAAGGACTGGGTTCCTACCTTTATTCCAAAAATAGGGGATGGACTACTCTGTGGCCCCACCTATGGGTGGGTCAGGGCAGAGGGGTGGCTACACCCCTTTCCCTTTGTCCAGTTCGCGCCAAAGCAGGGGCTGCAAGCCCCTGATCCGGTTTGAACTGGGGTATGCACAGGGACACCAAATGTGCCCCCAGTGCAGGACTTCAAAGCACCCGAAAGTGCTCCCGCCCAGCCCCAATACACATTGTCCTGTCTGGGGAGGTGGTCACACCTCCCTGGGACAGGAAACCTATTGTCCAGGCCTCCCCTGCCGGAGTTTCGTCCAGCAGCAGGAGGCCAGACTCGTGTCTGTGGCAGCAGCATCCATTTTGTGATGCCAGGGCTCTGGAAAGAAGTTACCGGACTCGTCAGAGTTAACATGCCTTTCCCTCTAGAAGGGTGGAATGCTACCCCTGCCGCCAGGATTGGCGGGGGGTAGTATTCCAAGATGTTTGACACCAAACACGACATGTTTAGGTGCAGCCATTCCATAGTTAGCATTTTACCGCGAGGATATAATGCGTTTAAGAGTATATGGTCAGGCTGCACTACAAACAGCATCAGAGATGGTCTCCGAACGCTGCAGAGGGGCCCTGCTCATGCAGGGGCACCCTCTCACATAGGAACCATGCACTCTGCCTTTAGGATTGATAAGGCCTGCCTTAGGAGTGACTTATAGGTTTATATGTGTGTATGCTTTTAGTGATATAGGTAACCTATACCACAGCAAGGGGTGCATGCACCACCTTACCCAGGCTGCAGTAGCAGACCTGTGGTGTCAGTTTGGATGGCCTACCAGGGGTGGCATAATACATGCTGCAGCCCCTGGCAGGCCTCTGAGGTACCTATGCCCTTGGTACATAGTATACCATATACTAGGGACTTACAAGGGCACCCCAGATCCCAATCAGTGATGTGCCTAAGGCACATGGAGACCCTTTTAAAGAGGAAACAGCTAGGCTGGGGTTCTGAATAGCAGGGCCCCAGCCAGACTAATGTCGAAAACCAGTGAAGTATCAGCAAAAAGTGGGGGTACCCCTGTGAAGCAGATCCTACTCTCCTACACAACCCCCTCAAACGTAGGGACATTAAACTAACCTTGCCCAGTTAAGTCTTCATGTTCTAAGTGGAAATACCTAGAGAGTCCATCTGCATTCGCATGGTTACTCCCAGGCCTATGTTCCACTGTAAAGTCCATCCCCTGTAGGGAAATGGACCACCTAAGCAGTTTGGGGTTTTCACCCTTCATTTGTTTTAGCCATAAGAGGGGCTTATGGTCTGTCTGAACCAGGAAGTGTGTACCAAACAAGTATGGCCTCAACTTCTTCAGAGCCCAGACCACAGCAAAGGCCTCCTCTCTATGGCTGACCAACGTTTCTCTCTAGGGGTCAGCCTTCTGCTAATAAAAGCTACTGGCTGATCCTGACCTTCTTCATTCAATTGTGACAGTACAGCCCCTACCCCCAATTCAGATGCATCTGTTTGAACAATGAACTTCTTGGAGTAATCAGGACTCTGCAGAATTGGAGCAGTGCACATGGCCTGCTTGAGGTCATCAAATGCCTTTTGACAGCTAACTGTCCACTGAAACTTTTGGGCATTTTCTTAGAAGTTAAGTCATTCAAGGGTGTCACTATTGATCCATACCCCTTGACAAATCTCCTATAGTACCCAGTCAGGCCTAAGAAGGCTCTCACCTGAGTCTGGGTAGTGGGAGCAGTCCAGTCCATGATGGTCTGGATCTTGCTCTGCAAAGGTTGAACCTGGCCTCCACCCACAAGGTGGCCCAGGTACACAACCTGACTCTGCCCTATCTGGCACTTAGTGGCCTTGATAGTCAGGCCTGCCTTTTGCAGGGCCTGTAAAACATTCCTGAGGTGGACCAGGTGATCCTCCCAGGTGGAGCTAAAGACAGCAATATCATCTAGATAAGCTGCACTATAGGCTTCCAGTCCTGTGAGAACTGTGTTCACCAACCTCTGGAAAGTGGCAGGTGCATTTTTCAGACCAAAGGGCATCACCACAAATTGATAATGCCCACTAGGGGTTGAAAATGCTGTTTTGGGCTTTGCAGCATCAGCTAGTCTGATCTGCCAGTAGCCAGCTGTTAGGTCAAATGTGCTGAGATATTTGGCAGAGGCCAAAGTATCTATGAGCTCATCTGCCCTGGGTATTGGATGTTACAAAAAAAGGGGAAACCTGGCTGTCAAATTGTATGTCGCTATTTATTAAAGCGAAAGAAAGCAAAAAAACATCAATTCATATGCTTTCTGTGTATAAATCACATATCTTCATATTTTTTTATATATTTTTAGTAAAATCATTTAGTCCATGTCTAAGTCAAATACATTCCATATACATAACAGTGAAGTAACATAAATCAACTTTAGTGCAAATATTGTGAACAACAAACAAATTAGACCAAAACCTCAAAGGGTCCCTACTGACTTTATTTTAGATTTGGCAAAAATAGCCTTGAAAAAGAATTATTTCAAGTTTGATGATACGTTCTACATGCAGGTGAAGGGCACTGCCATGGGGTGTCCCTATGCCCCAGAGATGGCGGTGCTCTTTATGGCCCTGTTTGAAGAACGGTTCATCTACGACAACAACCCATATCGTACTAATTTGCAGTCATGGCATCGTTATATTGATGACGTATGGTGCCTATGGGAGGGCACAGATGATCTACTTCAATCCTTTTTTGAATGGCTGAACAGCAGACACCCTGATATTAAATTCAGTATGTCCAAAAACCAGACTCGCCTAACCTTTCTAGATGTTGAAGTATTTGTACAAGATGAGAAGTTAATTACAACACTCCATCGTAAATCCACAGATAAAAACACCATTCTACACTATTCCAGTTTCCATCCTCGAAGCCTTAAAGATAATCTCCCGTACAGCCAACTACTGAGAATTCGGCGCAACTGTACTCGAAAAGAAGATTTTATGATACAAGCAGAAATTCTATGCCACCACTTAAGAGAAAGAGGGTACCCGAGAAAAATGCTAAAACATTCTACAAAAAGGGCATGGTACACACCTAGAGAAGAACTTTTAAGTAAAAAGATTAAGGAACCACTTGAAAAACTGGTATGTGTATCTACATTTGGCCCCCATACCCATAAGTTCCGGAAAATTATTTTAAATAATTGGCACTTGCTTATGAGCTTAGAATGCCCAATGGAAAGACCTCTCTTCGCAATGAAGAAGAACAAAAGTATTGGAGAGAACATTATACGAGCAGATCTAAAAAGTATTAAGCCCAAAACTGACTTAAGAACATTGTGGAATCTGGCTCCGGTGGAAGGCCACTCATAAATGCGGAACATGTTCCGCTTGTATCAGCACTATTGAAGGCACTGAATTTGTACACAATTCTATCAAATGGGTACATAAAGAATTTACGAATTGTAAAACTAAGAATGTGGTATACGCCATCCAATGTCCCTGTCCAAAGCTGTATATTGGCAAAACCACCCAGCAAATCAACCAAAGGATGGTCCAACATCGATCAAGAATCAAACAAAAAGTTTTGACTGCACCTATGGTTTCACACTTTATTGACAAACAACATTCTGAGAAAGAGTTTGTTTGGACGGTGCTATCATTAATTAAACAACCATCGAGAGGTGGTGATGTCGAAACTCTACTACGAAAAAAAGAGACATATTTAATTATGAAATATAACTGTGTCACAGACGGGTTAAATGAAATGGCAGAATTGCACCAAGTTTTGCGTTGAGTCCTCTGTAAAACACTGTAATATACTGCAAATTTCTCTAAAAATCTCCCTTTTATAAAAATGATAACCACCATGCTTGTGTATAAAGGTATTATGGAGACTTGAGAGTATTCATTCAATCTAACCAGCAGTGGAATGACTACAACTCCCAGAATTCCCCGCAAAGATGAATGCCCAATACTTCCTGTTGAACAGGATATGGGCCAAAACTGAAATTAACAACCACTTTCGGTGAAAACCACGAGGGAGAGGACCAGTCTAAACACCATCGAGAATAACCTCGAAGTAAGTCAGCAGTCTGCTGTTGTAAGAGACAATTTGTGTTAAGGTTACTCGGCACAACGTTTCACTCGTAGGCGGTAACTTTAATGTGTTTTCTTTGCAGAAACACAGCGTGCGATAATTCAACACGCCGCTTTACGCGTTTTTTGAAAATGAGTGTACAAAACGTACAAGTAAGTGCATTTAAGTTGCCACTTTATCTGATTCCCTTTGAAATGTATCTCTCGAGATGCAACAATAAACAACTGCACATTTGTTTTTCTTTTTCGCAGTTAATGTGAAAATCAAGTAGGTGTTGAAAACTTTATTAATTCACCCCTCAATTTTGAGCAGCAGTGAAAAACGAATCTGGTCTTCTCAAGTAGAATTAACCGTGAGTTTTCTGAGCTTCTCTTATGATTAAGAGACACAAAGTAGCATGATTCATAGCTCTGACACAGAATATCCTGGTTGTTTCAGGTCCTGCCACTCAAAAGAATACATGATACAGGAGCGATTTTGATCTCCGATAGAAAAAAACGCAATAAACTTCAGGTACTTGAAAAGTGATAGTTAGTGATATAACAACATAGTATAGAGTTAAGATAGGACAAATTATTAGGTAATTATTCTTTTTAATTTCACCCATAGGTTACACCGTGCTCTGAGCCCTGATGAAAATCCCGCGATTAACTCTAGGGATTGGAAACGCGTCGGCATTTTCCATAACATGCCACAGAGGGCATTTTGAATAATTTGTACATCTGGAGAGGGCGCTTGATGTATAATGGGCCCCACAGAGTAGTAATTTCCCGTGTGGCTGTAGTTCCGTTTAATGAGTTTAAAGATATTGTTTTAAGGAACTACTAGACAACAAATGATGCTTAGTAATATATGTGCTGGTGTAATTCTTTATTCCTTGTAAATTTGTATATTGCACTTATTTAATTTGTTTGTTGTTCACAATATTTGCACTAAAGTTGATTTATGTTACTTCACTGTTATGTATATGGAATGTATTTGACTTAGACATGGACTAAATGATTTTACTAAAAATATATAAAAAATATGAAGATATGTGATTTATACACAGAAAGCATATGAATTGATGTTTTTTTGCTTTCTTTCGCTTTAATAAATAGCGACATACAATTTGACAGCCAGGTTTCCCTTTTTTGTAACTTTCAAAATACGTCCATACCTGGCGTCTCTTGGACGAAAACCCCCTTTTGTTTTTCCTGGGTATTGGATGGGCATCAGTCCTAGTGACTGCATTGAGGCCTCTGTAGTCTACACAAAACCTCATCTCTCTTTTCCCACCACTGGTGTGAGGTTTAGGTACTAGGACTACTGGACTAGCCCAAGGGCTATCTGAGGGCTCAATCACTCCCAATTCCAACATCTTCTGGACTTCAGTCCTGATACAGTCCCTGACATGGTCAGGTTGCCTATAAATCTTGTTTTTAATAGGCAGACTGTCCCCAGTGTCCACTTCATGAGTGCACCAGGTGGTCTGACTGGGTGTCAGTGAAAACATATGTCTAAACTGATTGAGGACTTGCCTGCAATCAGTTTGTTGCTGGGTAGTGAGGCTGCCTGCCAAGGCTACACCATCAACTGACCCATCGTCAGGGTTCTGTGAGAGCAGGTCAGGGAGTGGGTCGCTCTCTTCCTCCTGCCCTTCATCAGTAGCCATGAGCAAGCCCATGTCTGCCCTGTCCACATATGGCTTAAGTCTGTTGACATGGAGAACCCTGTGGGGACTCCTGGGTGTTCCCAGGTCTACTAAGTAAGTGACCTCACCCTTCTGCTCAACAATAGTGTGGGGTCCACTCCATTTGTCTTGGAGAGCTGCTGGGGCCACTGGCTCCAACACCCACACCTTCTGTCCTGGCTGGTAAACAGTCAGAACAGCCTTTTGGTCATGCCAGGCCTTTTGAAGTTCCTGGCTAGCCTCAAGGTTTTTGGTTGCCTTTTTCATGTACTCAGCCATCCTGGAGCGGAGACCAAGTACATAGTCCACTATATCTTGCTTTGGGGGCTTGAGAGGTAACTCCCATCCTTCCTTCACCAAGCACAGTGGACCCCTCACAGGGTGGCCAAACAGAAGTTCAAAAGGGCTGTAACCAACCCCTTCTGAGGTACCTCCCTATATGCGAATAAAAGGCAGGGCAAGAGTATGTCCCATCTACGCCTAAGCTTTTCTGGGAGCCCTTTAATCATGCCCTTCAAGGTTTTGTTGAATCTCTCAACTAAACCATTGCATTGTGGGTGATAGGGTGTGGTGAACTTATAAGTAACTCCACACTCCTTCCACATTGCCTTTAAGTACCCAGACATGAAGTTTGCACCCCTGTCTGATACCACCTCCTTAGGAAAGCCCACTCTTGAGAAAATTCCCAGGAGGGCCCTTGCCACCACAGGTGCTGTAGTGGTCCTAAGGGGTATAGCCTCTGGATACCTGGTGGCATGATCCACTACCACCAGTATAAATCTGTGCCCAGATGCTGTTTGGGGATCCATGGGACCAACAATGTCAATCCCTACCCTCTCAAAGGGCACCCCCACCACCGGTAGTGGTATCAGGGGGCCTTTGTAGTGCCACCTGCTTTGCCACTGGCTTGGCAGGTTACACAGGAGCGACAAAACTCCTTACTGTCTTCAGACATGTGGGGCCAGTGAAAGTGAGGGACAATTCTGTCCCAAGTCTTGTTCTGGCCCAGGTGTCCTGCTAAGGGAATATCATGGGCTAGGGTCAATAGGAAGCCCCTGAACTTCAAAGGTATTACCAACCTCCTGGTAGCACCAGGCTTGGGGTCTCTACTCTCTGAGTACAGGAGTCCATCATCCCAATACACTGTATGGGGACCACTAGCTTTCCCAGCAGCCTCAGCAGCAGCTTGCTGTCTGAGGGGTTCAAGGGAGGGGCAGCTCTGCTGCTCCTGGCTCAGATCTGCCCTAGAAGGTCCCCCTGTCCCCAAGAACTCAACCTGGTCAGGTTCAAGTTCCTCTGGGACAGTTCCTTCTTCAGGGCTGAGATCATCCCCCTCAAGGGACTGATCTTCCTCCTGAGCCAAGGGGAAGGCACTGCCTTAACCCTACTACTCCTCCTCTTGGAAGGCACTTGGTCCATTCTTCCAGAATCCAAGGCCTGTTCAGTTTTAGACAGTTTAGCTTGTGACCTGGTCACAGCAAACACATCTGCAGGGATCCCCAGCATTTCTGCATGGGTCCTGAGCTCCACTTCTGCCCAAGCAGAAGTCTCTAAGTCATTGCCAAGCAAGCATTCGACTGGTAGGTTTGCACTTACCACAACCTTCTTAAGGCCAGTTACCCCTCCCCAGGAGAAGTTAACAACTGCCAGAGTATGGTCTGTTCTGACATTGCTAGCATTGGTCACTTGGTACATCTCACCAAGTATAACTTGCCCAGGTAGCACAAGGTCTTGTGTCACCATTGTGACACTTGCCCCTGTGTCCCTAAATGCCAAAGCCTCTCGTCCATTGATTAAAGGCTGTTGTCTGTACTTGCCCAGATTACTGGGACTCACAGTGGAGGTCACATCCATGCCTCCATCACAGACTAGCACAGCCTGAGTCAGTTCCCTGACTAAGTCAGAGCCCAACTCAGTTCCCAGGGTGAACCCTACTAAACCCTTTGCTGGAGCACTTCCACCAACTGTACTAGGGGGAACAGGTGCCTTAGGGGCATTGGTGGGTGCTGGACTGGAGTCTTTGGACTTGGTGCAATCACTGGTCCAGTGGGTCTTTTGCTTACAGACCTTGCACCATGGTTTTCTTTGGCCTTTACCCTTGGTAGACTGGGAATCCCCACCAGAAGAAGATTTTTGGGGGCCTGATGAAGACTTTTGATCTTTACCCTTCTCCCCACCCTTGTCAGAGTTCTTAGCATCTTGCTTCTTGGTTTCCCCACCTTGGTTCTGTACCTTCTGCTTCACCCTGGTTCTGACCCATTTGTCTGCCTTCTTTCCCAATTGTTGGGGAGAGGTCAGATCAGAGTCAACCAGGTACTGATGCAACAGCTGGTTTTGACAGTTATTAAGAATCTGCTCCCTCATTATCAGATTATACAATCCTGAGAAGTCACACACCTTACTGCCCATCAACCAGCCTTCCAGAGCCTTGGCAGAACAATCCACATAGTCTACCCAGTCTTGAGTCTGTGCTTTTTGGGTGTCTCTGAACTTCAACCTGTACTGCTCAGTGGTTAGGCCAAACCCATCAATAAGAGCACTCTTGTAATTGTCAGCATCCTCCTCTCTAACAGTGAGGAGCTTGTCTCTACCTTTGTCAGCAAAGGAGAGCCACAAGATTGCTGCCCACTGCTCCTGAGGGACCTTCTGTACTTTACAGGCCCTCTCTAAAGCAGTTATCCATTTGTGGATATCATCCCCACTCTGGTAGGGAGGGACAATCTTGCTCAGGTTCCTATGGTCATAGGACCTTTCCCTATCTCTAGGGACATGGCTGCCACCATGGGACTCTAGTCCCAACTTTCTTCTCTCTCTAAGGAGATCTAGGGATTCTCTATCTAAAGCCAATTGCTTCTTCCTGATCTCTAGTTGAGTTTCCTCATACTGGACCAGTCTCTTTCTTCTCTCATGAGAGGATTCCCTCCTGTGAGAAGAAACAGAGCTCCCTATTGAGGTGCCAGAGTGGTTAGACTCCTGAGAAGGAGACCTAGACTTTCTGAGCACACTCATAATCCTTCCTGGGGGACAAAGGTGTGGTTCTCTAGATCCTCATCTTCCCCAGAAGGGATTGGGTTTTCCAGGTCAGGGTCATTGTCACCCTCCTGGTCAGTTTCAGAGGGGGGGCTGGGGGTAGTAGTACCCCTGGCCCCTTCCTCATCTGCTGGCCCACCCTCTGCTCCTACCCCTTCAGTCTCTGAGGACTTACTAAGATCATAAGCCACCAACAACTCCTGGAGGTGTTGGGTGGTGGGACTTTGGCCTGTCTTTACTTTCCTCACGTTACACAAAGCTCTCAGTTCCAAGAATGGGAGTGTGTCATACTTGGAGGGGGGAAGCTCAATGGCTTCCTGCAGGGCATCTCTAGATCCTGCTTTTAAAGACATTACTAGTGTGGTGTGGTGTATGCACTACCTACTCTAGTGTGGCCTACTAAACTCTCTTGAGTTGTAGAAAGGGTTGTGCTATCCCTTTAACACACAACTCTAAGTTCAGTAGAACTTACTGATATTCTAAGCTTAAATTATATGTACCTTAGGTACCTTTAGTGGTTTTCAGTTGATCAATTCAATTGAGATTATCTGGTAAAACAATTGCAAGCTGGAATCCCACACGCTGCACACCAATGTGAGAAGTTGGCCTGGCATATGCTGTCCACTAATTATAGTGGGCACCTTGCACCAGTCCAAATCGACTCTTATGGTAGGTAGGTTAAAGACAACCTTATTGAAAGCTATCCTAGTGGTAGCTGTGGAGAGCAGCCTTCAGGCTAAGTCTTGAAGGAATGTAAAGCAGCTTGTTTTACCAGTCTATAATCTCTTGAGTGACCAAATGAAAGAGCACCACACCAGGTATATATTCAAAATATATGTATTTATTACTAAACACACCCCTCTAGTCTCTTTATGAGGCTAGAGTTCGAAGTACATAGGTTATAAGATCTTAAATCACAGTAATAGCACAAATACACGTTTGGGCCCTAGGGGCGTACCAAACCATATACCAATAAAGTGGTATGCGAACCACGACTGAACTAGACACTAGGCCTAGAGCCTCTAGAAGTGCTTGGACCACAAGGAACCACCCAAGGTAGTGACACAGGGGACCCACGGGAGACGCGTGCAGTGTAAATACACAACCGCGATACGCCGTTAACTTCTATGGAGAAAGCCGGGATCGGGAAAATAGAGGAAAGGGACACTTTAAAGAGGACTAGGACAAAACCCTTTGAGATCTAGGACTTTGAAGAGTCTCTACCCACGGGAGCACCGGAGTACTCGTGTTACCTCACCCAGGGAAGCCGGGTGCATAGGTGCCTTTCGGGGTCGGGTTTCGTCGTCGTTTCTTATGGCGATCTGCTGCAAAGTGCTGCTGGCGACCAGGAGAAAAGTGTCCGGGTGGATCCAAGAGTGGATCGGAGTTCTGAAGAACCTGAAAGCAGAGGGGACAGAGTCTGGGTCACTAGCCAGTGACCAGGAGGGCGATGGACAGATGCCCACCGATGTCGAGTGCTTCAAGTTCGTTGACAGTCATCTTGACTCTTCAGCCATGAGGTCCGGGAGGTGTTGTCGGTGACCAGGAGCAGGATTCGGGCTGTTGCTCGATTTCTGTCGAGTGCAGACGTTTCGGCGACCAGATTGGACCCAACAGGCCTTGGCAACGGCAAGTCTCGAGTAAGATGTAGATTGTCGATGATGCAGACCAGCAAGGTCTGGGGAACTCACCCAGCAAGGGTAAGTGAGGGCAGGCCTGGAGCAACCAGACTGCCAAGTAAAGAAAAGATTGGCCTTCGGTAAGGGCTACTAGCCAACGGGCTAGCGACCGCGAAGGAGCCTCATGACGCCGCACGTGGAGCTGGCTTACAGGACACTCGTGGAGTGGGGGCCAGTGATCTTCGGTGCAGGTGGTGCTGGAGGCTAGGGCTACTCGGAGCCCAAAGCACGACTTCTTGGGAGACCCAGAAGATGGTGCACTTGCAAGTGTGCTCGGTGTCCAGGGGTCACGGTCTCAAGTCACCCACGATAGCCACGGGACTCAGCTTTGCTGGGGACTCAGGGTAGCCTCGGGAAGTCTGAAAATCCACCTCTGGTGATGCGATGACTTCGGCGTCCGACGGGAGCTTCAGTGATGCGAACCGGACAGATGCTTCTTTGGTGCCTGCCAAGCAGGGAGTCACTCCTTGACCCCAAGGGAGATTCTTCAGTCCTCTAATCGTGAGTAGAGCGTCGAAGGTCCAGGATTCTGTTTCAGAGTTTCGTCCAGGTATAATCTAAAGTCCTAAGGACTGGGTTCCTACCTTTATTCCAAAAATAGGGGATGGACTACTCTGTGGCCCCACCTATGGGTGGGTCAGGGCAGAGGGGTGGCTACACCCCTTTCCCTTTGTCCAGTTCGCGCCAAAGCAGGGGCTGCAAGCCCCTGATCCGGTTTGAACTGGGGTATGCACAGGGACACCAAATGTGCCCCCAGTGCAGGACTTCAAAGCACCCGAAAGTGCTCCCGCCCAGCCCCAATACACATTGTCCTGTCTGGGGAGGTGGTCACACCTCCCTGGGACAGGAAACCTATTGTCCAGGCCTCCCCTGCCGGAGTTTCGTCCAGCAGCAGGAGGCCAGACTTGTGTCTGTGGCAGCAGCATCCATTTTGTGATGCCAGGGCTCTGGAAAGAAGTTACCGGACTCGTCAGAGTTAACATGCCTTTCCCTCTAGAAGGGTGGAATGCTACCCCCGCCGCCAGGATTGGCGGGGGGTAGTATTCCAAGATGTTTGACACCAAACACGACATGTTTAGGTGCAGCCATTCCATAGTTAGCATTTTACCGCGAGGATATAATGCGTTTAAGAGTATATGGTCAGGCTGCACTACAAACAGCATCAGAGATGGTCTCCGAACGCTGCAGAGGGGCCCTGCTCATGCAGGGGCACCCTCTCACATAGGAACCATGCACTCTGCCTTTAGGATTGATAAGGCCTGCCTTAGGAGTGACTTATAGGTTTATATGTGTGTATGCTTTTAGTGATATAGGTAACCTATACCACAGCAAGGGGTGCATGCACCACCTTACCCAGGCTGCAGTAGCAGACCTGTGGTGTCAGTTTGGATGGCCTACCAGGGGTGGCATAATACATGCTGCAGCCCCTGGCAGGCCTCTGAGGTACCTATGCCCTTGGTACATAGTATACCATATACTAGGGACTTACAAGGGCACCCCAGATCCCAATCAGTGATGTGCCTAAGGCACATGGAGACCCTTTTAAAGAGGAAACAGCTAGGCTGGGGTTCTGAATAGCAGGGCCCCAGCCAGACTAATGTCGAAAACCAGTGAAGTATCAGCAAAAAGTGGGGGTACCCCTGTGAAGCAGATCCTACTCTCCTACAGTGGTGTTTCAGGGTTTAGTGCAGTGGTGTTCGGGCAGTGTAGGGGGTCTTGCTGGGGGTGGTGTTTCAGGGTTTAGGGCAGTGCTGTGGTGTTCGGGCAGTGTAGGGGGTCTTGCTGGGGCTGGTGTTTCAGGGTTTAGGGCAGTGCAGTGGTGTTCGGGCAGTGTAGGGGGTCTTGCTGGGGCTGGTGTTTCAGGGTTTAGGGTAGTGCAGTGGTGTGCGGGCAGTGTAGGGGGTCGTGCTGGGGCTGGTGTTTGAGGGTTTAGGGCAGTGCAGTGGTGTTTGGGCAGTGTAGGGGGTCGTGCTGGGGCTGGTGTTTCAGGGTTTAGGGCAGTGCAGTGGTTTTCGTGCAGTGTAGGCGGTCGTGCTGGGGCTGGTGTTTCAAGGTTTAGGGCAGTGCAGTGGTGTTTGGGCAGTGTATGGGGTTGTACTGGGGCTGGTGTTTCAGGGTTTAGGGCAGTGCAGTGGTGTTCGGTCAGTGTAGGGGGTCGTGCTGGGGCTGGTGTTTCAGGGTTTAGGGCAGTGCAGTGGTGTTCGGGCAGTGTAGGGGGTCGTGCTGGGGCTGGTGTTTCAGGGTTTTGGGCAGAGCAGTGGTGTTCGGGCAGTGTAGGGGGTCATGCTGGGGGTGGTGTTTCAGGGTTTAGGGCAGTGCAGTGGTGTTCGGGCAGTGTAGGGGGGTCTTGCTGGGGGTGGTGTTTCAGGGTTTAGGGCAGTGGTATTCGGGCAGTGTAGGGGGTCTTGCTGGGGGTGATGTTTCAGGGTTTAGGGCAGTGCAGTGGTGTTCGGGCAGTGTAGGGGGTCTTGCTGGGTGCAGTGTTTCAGGGTTTAGGGCAGTGCAGTGGTGTTCGTGCAGTGTAGGGGGTTGTGCTGGGGGGGTGTTTCAGGGTTTAGGGCAGTGCAGTAGTGTTCGGGCAGTGTAGGGGGTCGTATAGGGGGTGGTGTTTCAGGGTTTAGGGCAGTGCAGTGGTGTTCGGGCAGTGTAGGGGTCGTGCTGGGGGTGGTGTTTCAGGGTTTAGGGCAGTGCAGTGGTGTTCGGGCAGTGTAGGGGGTCGTGCAGGGGTGGTGTTTCAGGGTTTAGGGCAGTGCAGTGGTGTTAGGGCAGTGTAGGGGGTCGTGCTGGGGCTGGTGTTTCAGGGTTTAGGGCAGTGCAGTGGTGTTAAGGCAGTGTAGGGGGTCTTGCTGGGGGTGGTGTTTTAGGGTTTAGGGTAGTGCAGTGGTGTTTGGGTAGTGTAGAGGGTCGTGCAGGGGTAGTGTTTTAGGGTTTAGCGTAGTGCATTGGTGTTTGGGTAGTGTAGGGGGTCATGCGGGGGTAGTGTTTTAGGGTTTAGGGCAGTGCAGTGGTGTTTGGGTAGTGTAGGGGTCATGCTGGGGGAGTGTTTTAGGGTTTATGGCAGTGCAGTGGTGTTCGGGTAGTGTAGGGGTCGTGCTGGGGGAGTATTTTAGTGTTTAGTGTAGTGCAGTGGTGTTCGGTTAGTGTAGGGGTCGTGCTGGGGGTAGTGTTTAGGGTTTAGGGCAGTGCAGTGGTGTTCGGGCAGTGTAGGGGGTTGTGCTGGGGGTGGTGTTTTAGGGTTTAGGGCACTGCAGTGATTTTCGCGCAGTGTAGGGGGTCGTGCTGGGGTGGTGTTTCAGGGTTTAGGGCAGTGCAGTGGTGTTCGGGCAGTGTAGGGGGTCGTGCAGGGGTGGTGTTTCAGGGTTTAGGGCAGTGGTGTTCGGGCAGTGTAGGGGGTCGTGCTGGGGGTGGTGTTTCAGGGTTTGGGGCAGTGCAGTGGTGTTCGGGCAGAAAAGGGGTCGTGCTGGGGGTGGTGTTTCAGGGTTTTGGGCAGTGCAGTGGTGTTCGGGCAGTGTAGGGGGTTTTGCAGGGTTGTGGTGTTTCAGGCTTTAGGGCAGTGCAGTGGTGTTCGGGCAGTGTAGGGGGTCGTGCTGGGGGTGGTGTTTCAGGGTTTAGGGCAGTGCAGTGGTGTTCGGGCAGTGTAGGGGGTGGTGCAGGGGGTGGTGTTTCAGGGTTTAGGGCAGTGCAGTGGTGTTCGGGCAGTATAGGGGGTGGTGCAGGGGGTGGTGTTTCATGGTTTAGGGCAGTGCAGTGGTATTCGGGCAGTGTAGGGGGTCGTGCAGGGGGGGTGTTTCAGGGTTTAGGGCAGTGCAGTGGTGTTCGGGCAGTGTAGGGGGTCGTGCTGGGGCTGGTGTTTCAGGGTTTAGGGCAGTGCAGTGGTGTTCGGGCAGTGTAGGGGGTCGTGCTGGGGCTGGTGTTTCAGGGTTTAGGGCAGTGCAGTGGTGTTCGGGCAGTGTAGGGGGTCATGCTGGGGCTGGTGTTTCAGGGTTTAGGGCAGTGCAGTGGTGTTCGGGCAGTGTAGGTGGTTGTGCTGGGGCTGGTAATTCAGGGTTTAGGGCAGTGCAGTGGTGTTTGGGCAGTGTAGGGGGTCGTGCTGGGGGTGGTGTTTCAGGGTTTAGGGCAGAGCAATGGTGTTCAGGCAGTGTAGGGGGTTGTGCTGGAGGTGGTGTTTCAGGGTTTAGGGCAGTGGTGTTCAGGCAGTGTAGGGTGTCTTGCTGGGGGTGATGTTTCAGGGTTTAGGGCACTGCAGTGGTGTTTGGGCAGTGTAGGGGGTCTTGCTGGGGGTAGTGTTTCAGGGTTTAGGGTAGTGCAGTGGTGTTTGTGTATTGTAGGAGGTCGTGTTTTAGGGTTTAGGGTAGTGCAGTGGTCTTTGGGTAGTGTAGGGAGTCGTGCAGGGCTAGTGTTTTAGGGTTTAGGGTAGTGCAGTGGTCATTGCGTAGTGTAGGGGGTCGTGCGGGGGTAGTGTTTTAGGGTTTAGCGTAGTGCATTGGTGTTTGGGTAGTGTAGGGGGTCATGCGGGGGTAGTGTTTTAGGGTTTAGGGCAGTGCAGTGGTGTTTGGGTAGTGTAGGGGGTCGTGCTGGGGGAGTGTTTTAGGGTTTAGGGCAGCGCAGTGGTGTTCGGGTAGTGTAGGGGGTCGTGCTGGGGGAGTGTTTTAGGATTTAGGGCAGTGCAGTGGTGTTCGGGTAGTGTAGGGGGACGTGCTGGGGGAGTTGTTTGAGGGTTTAGGGCAGTGCAGTCGAGTTCGGGTAGTGTAGGGGGTTGTGCTGGGGGGAGTATTTTAGGGTTTAGTGTAGTGCAGTGGTGTTCGGTTAGTGTAGGGGGTCGTGCTGGGGGTAGTGTTTTAGGGTTTAGGGCAGTGCAGTGGTGTTCGGGCAGTGTAGGGGGTCATGCTGGGGGTGGTGTTTTAGGGTTTAGGGCAGTGCAGTGATTTTCGGGCAGTGTAGGCGGTCGTGCTGGGGGTGGTGTTTCAGGGTTTAGGGCAGTGCAGTGGTGTTCGGGCAGTGTAGGGGGTCGTGCAGGGGGTGGTGTTTCAGGGTTTAGGGCAATGCAGTGGTATTCAGGCAGTGTAGGGGGTCGTGCAGGGGGTGGTGTTTCAGGGTTTAGGGCACTGGTGTTCGGGCAGTGTAGGGGGTCGTGCTGGGGGTGGTGTTTCAGGGTTTGGGGCAGTGCAGTGGTGTTCGGGCAGTAAAGGGGGTCGTGCTGGGGGTGGTGTTTCCGGATTTTGGGCAGTGCAGTGGTGTTTGGGCAGTGTAGGGGGTCGTGCGGGGTGGTGTTTCAGTGTTTAGGGCAGTGCAGTGGTGTTCGGGCAGTGTAGGGGGTTTTGCAGGGTTGTGGTGTTTCAGGGTTTAGGGCAGTGCAGTGGTGTTCGGGCAGTGTAGGGGGTCGTGCTGGGGCTGGTGTTTCAGGGTTTTGGGCAGAGCAGTGGTGTTCGGGCAGTGTAGGGGGTCATGCTGGGGGTGGTGTTTCAGGGTTTAGGGCAGTGCAGTGGTGTTCGGGCAGTGTAAGGGGGTCTTGCTGGGGGTGGTGTTTCAGGGTTTAGGGCAGTGGTGTTCGGGCAGTGTAGGGGGTCTTGCTGGGGGTGATGTTTCAGGGTTTAGGGCAGTGCAGTGGTGTTCGTGCAGTGTAGGGGGTTGTGCTGGGGTGGTGTTTCAGGGTTTAGGGCAGTGCAGTAGTGTTCGGGCAGTGTAGGGGGTCATATAGGGGTGGTGTTTCAGGGTTTAGGGCAGTGCAGTGGTGTTCGGGCAGTGTAGGGGGTCGTGCTGGGGGTGGTGTTTCAGGGTTTAGGGCAGTGCAGTGGTGTTCGGGCAGTGTAGGGGTCGTGCAGGGGTGGTGTTTCAGGGTTTAGGGCAGTGCAGTGGTGTTCGGGCAGTGTAGGGGGTCGTGCTGGGGCTGGTGTTTCAGGGTTTAGGGCAGTGCAGTGGTGTTAAGGCAGTGTAGGGGGTCTTGCTGGGGGTGGTGTTTTAGGGTTTAGGGTAGTGCAGTGGTGTTTGGGTAGTGTAGGGGGTCGTGCTGGGGGTGGTGTTTCAGGGTTTAGGGTAGTGCAGTGGAGTTCGGGCAGTGTAGGGGGTCGTGCAGGGGGTGGTGTTTCAGGGTTTAGGGCAGTGCAGTGGTGTTTGGGCAGTGTAGGGGGTCGTGCAGGGGGTGGTGTTTCAGGGTTTAGGGCAGTGCAGTGGTGTTCGGCCAGTGTAGGTGGTCTTGCTGGGAGTGGTGTTTCAGGGTTTAGTGCAGTGGTGTTCGGGCAGTGTAGGGGGTCTTGCTGGGAGTGGTGTTTCAGGGTTTAGGGCAGTGCAGTGGTGTTCGGGCAGTGTAGGGGGTCTTGCTGGGGCTGGTGTTTCAGGGTTTAGGGCAGTGCAGTGGTGTTCGGGCAGTGTAGGGGGTCTTGCTGGGGCTGGTGTTTCAGGGTTTAGGGTAGTGCAGTGGTGTCCGGGCAGTGTAGGGGGTCGTGCTGGGGCTGGTGTTTGAGGGTTTAGGGCAGTGCAGTGGTGTTTGGGCAGTGTAGGGGGTTGTGCTGGGGCTGGTGTTTCAGGGTTTAGGGCAGTGCAGTGGTTTTCGTGCAGTGTAGGCGGTCGTGCTGGGGCTGGTGTTTCAAGGTTTAGGGCAGTGCAGTGGTCTTTGGGCAGTGTATGGGGTTGTGCTGGGGCTGGTGTTTCAGGGTTTAGGGCAGTGCAGTGGTGTTCGGTCAGTGTAGGGGTCGTGCTGAGGCTGGTGTTTCAGGGTTTAGGGCAGTGCAGTGGTGTTCGGGCAGTGTAGGGGTCGTGCTGGGGCTGGTGTTTCAGGGTTTTGGGCAGAGCAGTGGTGTTCGGGCAGTGTAGGGGGTCATGCTGGGGGTGGTGTTTCAGGGTTTAGGGCAGTGCAGTGGTGTTCGGGCAGTGTAGGGGGTCTTGCTGGGGGTGGTGTTTCAGTGTTTAGGGCAGTGGTATTCGGGCAGTGTAGGGGTCTTGCTGGGGGTGATGTTTCAGGGTTTAGGGCAGTGCAGTGGTGTTCGGGCAGTGTAGGGGTCTTGCTGGGTACAGTGTTTCAGGGTTTAGGGCAGTGCAGTGGTGTTCGTGCAGTGTAGGGGGTTGTGCTGGGGTGGTGTTTCAGGGTTTAGGGCAGTGCAGTAGTGTTCGGGCAGTGTAGGGGGTCGTATAGGGGTGGTGTTTCAGGGTTTAGGGCAGTGCAGTGGTGTTCGGGCAGTGTAGGGGGTCGTGCTGGGGGTGGTGTTTCAGGGTTTAGGGCAGTGCAGTGGTGTTCGGGCAGTGTAGGGGGTCGTGCAGGGGGTGGTGTTTCAGGGTTTAGGGCAGTGCAGTGGTGTTCGGGCAGTGTAGGGGGTCGTGCTGGGGCTGGTGTTTCAGGGTTTAGGGCAGTGCAGTGGTGTTAAGGCAGTGTAGGGGGTCTTGCTGGGGGTGGTGTTTTAGGGTTTAGGGTAGTGCACTGGTGTTTGGGTAGTGTAGGGGGTCGTGCAGGGGTAGTGTTTTAGGGTTTAGCGTAGTGCATTGGTGTTTGGGTAGTGTAGGGGGTCATGCGGGGGTAGTGTTTTAGCGTTTAGGGCAGTGCAGTGGTGTTTGGGTAGTGTAGGGGGTCATGCTGGGGGGAGTGTTTTAGGGTTTAGGGCAGTGCAGTGGTGTTCGGGTAGTGTAGGGGGTCGTGCTGCTGGGAGTATTTTAGTGTTTAGTGTAGTGAGTGGTGTTCGGTTAGTGTAGGGGGTCGTGCTGGGGGTAGTGTTTTAGGGTTTGGGGCAGTGCAGTAGTGTTCGGGCAGTGTAGGGGCTCGTGCGGGGGTGGTGTTTCAGGGTTTAGGGCAGTGGTGTTCGGGCAGTATAGGGGGTCGTGCTGGGGGTGGTGTTTCAGGGTTTGGGGCAGTGCAGTGGTGTTCGGTCAGAAAAGGGGGTCGTGCTGGGGGTGGTGTTTCAGGGTTTTGGGCAGTGCAGTAGTGTTCGGGCAGTGTAGGGGCTCGTGCGGGGTGGTGTTTCAGGGTTTAGGGCAGTGCAGTGGTGTTCGGGCAGTGTAGGGGGTTTTGCAGGGTTGTGGTGTTTCAGGCTTTAGGGCAGTGCAGTGGTGTTCGGGCACTGTAGGGGGTCGTGCTGGGGGTGGTGTTTCAGGGTTTAGGGCAGTGCAGTGGTGTTCGGGCAGTGTAGGGGTGGTGCAGGGGTGGTGTTTCAGGGTTTAGGGCAGTGCAGTGGTGTTCGGGCAGTATAGGGGGTGGTGCAGGGGTGGTGTTTTAGGGTTTAGGGCAGTGCAGTGGTATTCGGGCAGTGTAGGGGGTCGTGCAGGGGGGTGTTTCAGGGTTTAGGGCAGTGCAGTGGTGTCCGGGCAGTGTAGGGGGTCGTGCTGGGGCTGGTGTTTCAGGGTTTAGGGCAGTGCAGTGGTGTTCGGGCAGTGTAGAGGGTCGTGCTGGGGCTGGTGTTTCAGGGTTTAGGGCAGTGCAGTGGTGTTCGGGCAGTGTAGGGGGTCGTGCTGGGGCTGGTGTTTCAGGGTTTAGGGCAGTGCAGTGGTGTTCGGGCAGTGTAGGTGGTTGTGCTGGGGCTGGTAATTCAGGGTTTAGGGTAGTGCAGTGGTGTTTGGGCAGTGTAGGGGGTCGTGCTGGGGGTGGTGTTTCAGGGTTTAGGGCAGAGCAATGGTGTTCAGGCAGTGTAGGGGGTTGTGCTGGAGGTGGTGTTTCAGGGTTTAGGGCAGTGGTGTTCAGGCAGTGTAGGGTGTCTTGCTGGGGGTGATGTTTCAGGGTTTAGGGCACTGCAGTGGTGTTTGGGCAGTGTAGGGGGTCTTGCTGGGGGTAGTGTTTCAGGGTTTAGGGTAGTGCAGTGGTGTTTGTGTAGTGTAGGAGGTCGTGTTTTAGGGTTTAGGGTAGTGCAGTGGTCTTTGGGTAGTGTAGGGAGTCGTGCGGGGCTAGTGTTTTAGGGTTTAGGGTAGTGCAGTGGTCATTGCATAGTGTAGGGGGTCGTGCTGGGGGTAGTGTTTTAGGGTTTAGTAGTGCATTGGTGTTTGGGTAGTGTAGGGGTCATGCGGGGGTAGTGTTTTAGGGTTTAGGGCAGTGCAGTGGTGTTTGGGTAGTGTAGGGGGTCGTGCTGGGGGAGTGTTTTAGGGTTTAGGGCAGCGCAGTGGTGTTCGGGTAGTGTAGGGGGTCGTGCTGGGGGAGTGTTTTAGGATTTAGGGCAGTGCAGTGGTGTTCGGGTAGTGTAGGGGGACGTGCTGGGGGAGTTGTTTGAGGGTTTAGGGCAGTGCAGTCGTGTTCGGGTAGTGTAGGGGGTTGTGCTGGGGGGAGTATTTTAGGGTTTAGTGTAGTGCAGTGGTGTTCGGTTAGTGTAGGGGGTCGTGCTGGGGGTAGTGTTTTAGGGTTTAGGGCAGTGCAGTGGTGTTCGGGCAGTGTAGGGGGTCATGCTGGGGGTGGTGTTTTAGCGTTTAGGGCAGTGCAGTGGTGTTCGGGCAGTGTAGGGGGTCGTGCTGGGGGTGGTGTTTCAGGGTTTAGGGCAGTGCAGTGGTGTTCGGGCAGTGTAGGGGTGGTGCAGGGGGTGGTGTTTCAGGGTTTAGGGCAGTGCAGTGGTTTTCGGGCAGTGTAGGGGGTGGTGCAGGGGGTGGTGTTTCAGGGTTTAGGGCAGTGCAGTGGTGTTCGGGCAGTGTAGGGGGTCGTGCAGGGGGTGGTGTTTCAGGGTTTAGGGCAGGACAGTGGTGTTCGGGCAGTGTAGGGGGTCATGCTGGAGCTGGTGTTTCAGGGTTTAGGGCAGTGCAGTGGTGTTCAGGCAGTGTAGAGGGTCGTACTGGGGCTGGTGTTTCAGGGCTTAGGGCAGTACAGTGGTGTTCACGCAGTGTAGGGGGTCGTGCTGGGGCTGGTGTTTTAGGGTTTAGGGCAGTACTGTGGTGTTCGGGCAGTGTAGGTGGTTGTGCTGGGGCTGGTGTTTCAGGGTTTAGGGCAGTGCAGTGGTGTTCGGGCAGTGTAGGGGGTCTTGCTGGGGCTGGTGTTTCAGAGTCTAGGGCAGTGCAGTGGTTTACGGGCAGTGTAGGGGGTCTTGCTGGGGCTGGTGTTTCAGGGTTTAGGGCAGTGCAGTGGTGTTCGGGCAGTGTAGGGGGTCATGCTGGGGGTGGTGTTTCAGGGTTTAGGGCAGTGCAGTGGTGTTTGGGCAGTGTAGGGGGTCGTGCTGGGGCTAGTGTTTCAGGGTTTAGGACAGAGCAATGGTGTTCAGGCAGTATAGGGGGTTGTGCTGGAGGTGGTGTTTCAGGGTTTAGGGCAGTGGTGTTCAGGCAGTGTAGGGGGTCTTGCTGGGGGTGATGTTTCAGGGTTTAGGGCAGTGCAGTGGTGTTTGGGCAGTGTAGGGGGTCTTGCTGGGGGTAGTGTTTCAGGGTTTAGGGCAGTGCAGTGGTGTTCGGGCAGTGTAGGGGTCGTGCTGGGGGTGGTGTTTCAGGGTGTAGGGCAGTGCAGTGGTGTTCCGGCAGTGTAGGGGGTCGTGCAGGGGGTGGTGTTTCAGGGTTTAGGGCAGTGCAGTGGTGTTTGGGCAGTGTAGGGGGTCGTGCTGGGTTGGTGTTTCAGGGTTTAGGGCAGTGCAGTGGTGTTCGGGCAGTGTAGGGTGTTGTGCTGGTGGGTGGTGTTTCAGGGTTTAGGGCAGTGCAGTGGTGTTCGGGCACTGTAGGGGGTCTTGCTGGGGCTGGTGTTTCAGGGTTTAGGGGAGTGCAGTGGTGTTCGGGCAGTGTAGGGGGTCTTGCTGGGGCTGGTGTTTCAGGATTTAGGGTAGTGCAGTGGTGTTCGGGCAGTGTAGGGTGTCGTGCTGTGGCTGGTGTTTGAGGGTTTAGGGCAGTGCAGTGGTGTTCGGGCAGTGTAGGTGGTCGTGCTGGGGCTGGTGTTTCAGGGTTTAGGGCAGTGCAGTGGTTTTCGGGCAGTGTAGGCGGTCGTGCTGGGGCTGGTGTTTCATGGTTTAGGGCAGTGCAGTGGTGTTTGGGCAGCGTACGGGGTTGTGCTGGGGCTGGTGTTTCAGGGTTTAGGGCAGTGCAGTGGTGTTCGGGCAGTGTAGGGGGTCATGCTGGGGCTGGTGTTTCAGGGTTTAGGGAAGTGCAGTGGTGTTCGGGCAGTGTAGGGGGTCGTGCTGGGGCTGGTGTTTCAGGTATTTGGGCAGAGCAGTGGTGTTCGGGCAGTGTAGGGGGTCGTGCTGGGGGTGGTGTTTCAGGGTTTAGGGCAGTGCAGTGGTGTTCGGGCAGTGTAGGGGTCTTGCTGGGGGTGGTGTTTCAGGGTTTAGGGCAGTGGTTTTCGGGCAGTGTAGGGGGTCTTGCTGGGGGTGATGTTTCAGGGTTTAGGGCAGTGCAGTGGTGTTCGGGCAGTGTAGGGGGTCTTGCTGGGGGTAGTGTTTCAGGGTTTAGGGCAGTGCAGTGGTGTTCGTGCAGTGTAGGGGGTCGTGCTGGGGGTGGTGTTTCATGGTGTAGGGCAGTGCAGTAGTGTTCGGTTAGTGTAGGGGGTCCTGCAGGGGTGGTGTTTCAGGGTTTAGGGCAGTGCAGTGGTGTTCGGGCAGTGTAGGGTGTCGTGCTGGGGTGGTGTTTCAGGGTTTAGGGCAGTGCATTGGTGTTCGGGCCGTGTAGGGGGTCGTGCAGGGGGTGGTGTTTCAGGGTTTAGGGCAGTGCAGTGGTGTTCGGGCAGTGTAGGGGGTCATGCTGGGGATGGTGTTTCAGGGTTTAGGGCAGTGCAGTGGTGTTAAGGCAGTGTAGGGGGTCTTGCTGGGGGTGGTGTTTCAGGGTTTAGGGCAGTGCAGTGGTGTTCGGGCAGTGTAGGGGGTCTTGCTGGGGGTAGTGTTTCAGGGTTTAGGGCAGTGCAGTGGTGTTCGTGCAGTGTAGGGCGTCGTGCTGGGGATGGTGTTTCAGGGTTTAGGGCAGTGCAGTAGTGTTCGGGCAGTGTAGGGGGTCGTGCAGGCGGTGGTGTTTCAGGGTTTAGGGCAGTGCAGTGGTGTTTGGGAAGTGTAGTGGGTCGTGATGGGGTTGTGTTTCAGGGTTTAGGGCAGTGCAGTGGTGTTCGGCAGTGTGGGGGGGCGTGCATGGGGTGGTGTTTCAGGGTTTAGGGCAGTGCAGTGGTGTTCAGGCAGTGTAGGGGGTCGTGCTGGGGCTGGTGTTTCAGGGTTTAGGGCAGTGCAGTGGTGTTCGGGCAGTGTAGGGGGTCGTACTGGGGCTGGTGTTTCACGGTTTAGGGCAGTGCAGTGGTGTTTGGGCAGTGTAGGGGGTCGTGCTGGGGCTGGTGTTTCAGGGTTTAGGGCAGTGCAGTGGTGTTCGGGCAGTGTGGGCAGTCGTGCTGGGGCTGGTGTTTCAGGGTTTAGGGCAGTGCAGTGGTGTTCAGGCAGTGTAGGGGGTCGTGCTGGGGCTGGTGTTTCTGGGTTTAGGGCAGTGCAGTGGTGCTCGGGCAGTGTAGGGGGTCATGCTGGGGGTGGTGTTTCAGGGTTTAGGGTAGTGCAGTGGTGTTCGGGCAGTGTAGGGGGTCGTGCTGGGGCTGGTGTTTCAGGGTTTAGGGCACTGCAGTGGTGTTCGGGCAGTGTAGGGGGTCGTGCTGGGGCTGGTGTTTCAGGGTTTTGGGCAGAGCAGTGGTGTTCGGGCAGTGTAGGGGGTCGTGCTGGGGGTGGTGTTTCAGGGTTTAGGGCAGGACAGTGGTGTTCGGGCAGTGTAGGGGGTCGTGCTGGGGATGGTGTTTCAGGGTTTAGGACAGTGATGTTCGGGCAGTGTAGGGGATCTTGCTGGGGGTGATGTTTCAGGGTTTAGGGCAGTGCAGTGGTATTCGGGCAGTGTAGGGGGTCTTGCTCGGGGTAGTGTTTCAGGATTTAGGGCAGTGCAGTGGTGTTCGGGCAGTGTAGGGGGTCATGCTGGGGGTGGTGTTTCAGGGTTTAGGGCAGTGCAGTGGTGTTCGGCAGTGTAGGGGGTCATGAAGGGGTGGTGTTTCAGGGTTTAGGGCAGTGCAATGGTGTTCGGGCAGTGTAGGGGGTCGTGCTGGGGGTGGTGTTTCAGGGTTTAGGGCAGTGCAGTGGTGTTCGGGCAGTGTAGGGGTCGTGTAGGGGCTGGTGTTTCAGGGTTTAGGGCAGTGCAGTGGTGTTCGGGCAGTGTAGGGGGTCGTGCTGGGGGTAGTGTTTTAGGGTTTAGGGTAGTGCAGTGGTGCTTGTGTAGTGTAGGGGTCGTGCTGGGGGTAGTGTTTTAGGGTTTAGGGTAGTGCAGTGGTGTTTGTGTAGTGTAGGTGGTCATGTTTTAGGGTAGTGCAGTGGTGTTTGGGTAGTGTAGGGGGTCATGCTGGGGTAGTGTTTTAGGATTTAGGTTAGTGCAGTGGTGTTTGGGTAGTGTAGGGGGTCGTGCTGGGGGTAGTGTTTTAGGGTTAAGGGTAGTGCAGTGGTGTTTGTGTAGTGTAGGGGGTCATGCTGGGGGTAGTGTTTTAGGGTTTAGGATAGTGCAGTGGTGCTTGTGTAGTGTAGGGGGTCGTGCTGGGGTAGTGTTTTAGGGTTTAGGGTAGTGCAGTGGTGTTTTTGAAGTGTAGGGGGTCATGTTTTAAGATGCAACGCTCCAATACCTGACCAGTCTGCACTACATAAAACTGCAAAAAAACTAAAAATAAAAAGTGTTTTGCATACTTTTGTCATTGGGCTATATGTGGGCTACATCTGGGTGATATTTGTACTACATTTGGGCTCTTTTTTCTCTGGTGGCCATCTTGGAAGACTTCTTTGTTATGAAGTTTCCTAATTTCCTCATTTACTGCAGCCTCCTCAGTAGGAAATGCTTTCAGTTTTTTACTTTGATTCCATCAAGAAGGCATTCAGATGTGTCTCACATTTGCCATGAATTCATAATGTTAGCACTCTAGTTGCTCATTAGATCACTGTAGTAAAGCTACTGCTCACCAGGGAGTTAACTGGAAGTCTGCTGCTGGTATTGAAAGTGATTGTTTCAGTCTGCATGTCAGAATTTTCTAATGAAATAGAAGAGGATTTGAGATCTCACTTAAAACATGCCCTAATTTTTCTTTCTGCAGCACTAACCATAATTTCTATTTCAAAAAGAACCCCTCATTTTGTTCCTTTTTAAATTAAATGTTTTAAGTGTTACCGGTTTATTTCAATCAAGATGGCTTCAGGTGTGCCATACTTTTGTCATAAGTAAGGCTGTTAGCGCTCTAGTTGTTCTTTAGAACACTCTGGGAAGCTGCAGTAGAACACAAAGACATCAACTGGCAGGCTGCTCCTGTTGAAATATAACAGGAAGATATTTGAGATCACACTTGAAACATGTCCTAATTTTTCTTTCTACAGCACTAACCATAATTTCTATGACAAAATGAACCCCATCATTTTGTTCCTTTTTAAATTAAATGTTTTAAGTGTTACCAGTTTATTCCAATCAAGATGGCTTCAGGTGTGCCATACTTTTGTCATAAGTAAGGCTGTTAGCACTCTAATTGTTCTTTAGAACACTCTGGGAAGCTGCAGTAGAACACAAAGGAATCAACTGACAGTCTCTGCCCTTGTTGGATGTACATGTTTTACTGAGAATGTCAGACTTCATTCTCACATGACTGAGAAAGATAATGTGAATTTACAGAAAATATGCTCTCATTTTAGCTTCTGGAGCACCTTCCAAAACTCTATGGGACAAGCATGTGAAAATAGTTTTCTCTCAAACATGATTCATGATATCCCAGCAGAAGGTTTTTCACAGGGTAAAATCACCTTAGACCACACCACAATTCCTGAAATTAGTATGGTACCATCATAAAATGAATTCTAATGAAACTAAAGTCTGTTATCACCCTTTATAGTTCTCCTTTTGGTATCCCTCAAAATCTTTGATTCACTACAATGCAATTTAATGGGGTACTATCATGTATATTGGTCCCAAGATGGCTGCCAGCAATTCCAGGATGAAGTGCTGACAGCCAATCAGATCTCACAATGACATGTGTGGTTAGGCTCCGCCCAGATATATATGTGATTTTACTTTTTGATTTTCTCAGGAACTACTGAATGGATTTACACCATTTAACCAAAAGGCACGACTCTGAACCAAGGGCTACCTTTTTGCCACATTTGGTGTAATTCCGTTCAGCAGTTCGGGCTGTAGCTGCGACTAAACGTTCCTATGGAAAATTGCATGGGAAAACACGTTTTGGGACCCCCTTTTTTCTCGGCCCCTGCTTGCCGAATCAACCCGAAACTTTCAGGATAGGAGCAGACCGGAGCGCCCCACAAGTTTTGAAAATTTCTCAAAGATTCGTCAACCGGCGCCAAAGTTACTGGAAATAGAATGTTGTGAATTTCCTATGGAAAATAGGTCCTAACTATAACTATCTACTGGCGACCGCCAGTAGATAATATATATATATATATATATACATATATATATATATATATATATATATATATATATATATATATATATATATACTATATATATATATATATATATATATATATATATATATATATATATATATATATATATATATATAATAATTCCCCAACCGAATCAGATTGAGGAGCCAGCACTCGTTGTCGTGAGGGTTCTCTTGTTTATTGCATGGATTCCAGCAAACACATGGACTCAACAGGGACGCGTTTCAGCAGACAAGCTGCCTTTCTCAACCTAACATGCGCCATATTGGTGCTTCTATTTAAAGCATGCACAACATTAAAACTGAAGATGCACTACTCTATGCACTGATTGGGTAAGTACAAGCATGTGGGCTAACGGTGTTTCATTCAAACCAGCATAATCACAATTATTTGGAAAGAACCGCATGTTGGGAGGTTTTGAAAATAAGTTGAACTGAAGGGCATAACGCTTTGTTGCACAGATAGTAAATAATCCTTAAAGCAACTTGGTTTGCAGGATTTACACTGTTGCGGTTCTTTCCAATTATTTGGAAAGAACCGCATGTTGGGAGGTTTTGAAAATAAGTTGAACTGAAGGGCATAACGCTTTGTTGCACAGATAGTAAATAATCCTTAAAGCAACTTGGTTTGCAGGATTTACACTGTTGCGGTTCTTTCCAAATAATTGTGATTATGCTGGTTTGAATGAAACACCGTTAGCCCACATGCTTGTACTTACCCAATCAGTGCATAGAGTAGTGCATCTTCAGTTTTAATGTTGTGCATGCTTTAAATAGAAGCACCAATATGGCGCATGTTAGGTTGAGAAAGGCAGCTTGTCTGCTGAAACGCGTCCCTGTTGAGTCCATGTGTTTGCTGGAATCCATGCAATAAACAAGAGAACCCTCACGACAACGAGTGCTGGCTCCTCAATCTGATTCGGTTGGGGAATTATGCTGTACATTTCTAAGCGCTAGCGGTAGCGCTAAACTTCCGAGCACCACCAGCGGTCTGGCAGCACGCCAGTAATACCGCAAAATTGGATTTTGTATATATATATATATATATATATATATATATTATCTACTGGCGGTCGCCAGTAGATAGTTATAGTTAGGACCTATTATCCATAGGAAATCCGTAACATTCTATTCCCAATAACTTTGGCGTCGTTTGACGAATCATCGCAAAATTTTCAAAACTAGTGGGGCGCTCCGGTCCGCTCCTGTCTTGAAAGTTTCGGGGTGATTCATCAAGTGGGGGCCGAGAAAAAGGGGGTCCCAAAACGTGTTTTCTCCATGTTAATTCCCTTAGGAAATTTTAGCCACGTGCTACAGCCTGAACTGCTGAACGGAATTACACCAAATTTTGCAAAAAGGTAGCGCTTGGTTCAGAAAGCGACCTTTGTTTTAAATGGTGTAAATCCGTTCAGTAGTTGCGGAGAAATTCAAAAAATAAGAGTGAAAAAATCAATTTCCCATAGGAAACTTTATGCAAGGCTACAGCAAAAACTGCTGAACGGAATTACACCAAATTTGGTAAAAAGGTAGTGCTTGGTTCAGAAAGCACCCTTTTTAAAAATGGTGTAAATTAGTTCAGTAGTTGCTGAGAAAATCCAAAATAAAAGTTTCGATATCTATGGCCGCGGTGGATCCGCGCACCCTCCCGACCACGAGCTGCATGCTAATTGGCTGTCAACACTCCAAACCAGGAAGTGTTGGCAGCCATCTTGTCCCTCGGTAGAACCGAGGGACAAGAAAAGACAAAGTACTGATCCTGAAAAGTAATTTTAACCGTACTTACCCGTAACTTGAATTTCCTTCCATAGGCTAACATTGACTGGTTTCACTTGGAAATTCTTCTAAGTGTGGAGTTTTGGAACTTTATAATATTCCTCTAAAATCAGCCGAACTACGAATTCTGATTTACTCACCTGTTATCAGGAGAGAACCCAGTGCTGCATCTTTTAGCCCAGCACTCACCCTGAAAAGTAATTCTAACCGTACTTACCAGTAACTTATATTTCCTTCCATAGGAATCCATTGTCTGGTTTTCAGCAGAAAAGTTTCCAAGTGTCGATTTTCACAAACTACAAATATTCCTTAAAAATCGCCTGTATGACTTAAACGCATTCTTTCAACTGTTTACAGGAGATGCACCAGTGCTGGATCCAGGATCCAACACTGAGTAAGAAAAAGTAACGATAACACTACTTACCTGCTAAGTAAATTTCCTCCCATAGGATAACATTGGTGATTTTATGTGAAAAAGTTTCTGTCAACTTTTAAAATACAATAATATTCCTTAAAAATCACTACTGTAACCAAAACGCTTTTACTCAACTGTTTACAGGAGATGTCCCAGGACTGAATCTAGGATCCAGTCCTGTGGTTAGAAAAGTAATCCATAAAGTAACTAATTGCATTTAACTTGAAATTCACATTGAGCTCAATGTTGCATTGTGTTTGAAATTGTGTTGCCCATTGCAACAACTGTAACTACTGTACTTAAAAGTCTATTGCCTATTTGCAAAGTATTTAAACTAAAGTAATTCATTCAGAGAAAGTATATTTTGTAATGTAATATATAATGTAATTACAATGTAATTTAAAAAATAAAATATGTAAAAATAAATAGTTTAAAAAAATGTAGTAAATCAGTATCAAAAAATAAATATAACAATTAATACATTTAAAAATTGTCATTTACAAAACCTTTGAAATTCACTGAAAAAAACATAGGTTTTAGGGCGTTATAGTTAGAAATTAGCATTTAAAAAACCTTTGAAATTCACTGAAAAAACCGTAGGTTTCAGACACGTTATAGTTAGAAATTAGCATTTAAAAACCTTTGAAATTCACTGAAAAAACCATAGGTTTTAGGGACAGTTATAGTTAGTTGGACATTGCACTCGTACAAAACCTGTGAAATTCCCCCGTTATAGTTAGTTCAGCTAACTATAACTCGCGCCCCCGCAATGCACTGCTGATGACGTCACATATTACATCACTCATGACATGGTCAGTGACATCACTGATGACATCACTGATGACATCTCAAATGACATCACTGATGACATCACTGATGACATCATCCACGTGATAATCTGATGCACCTCCTCACACCCTAATATAACCTTTGATACACCCACTCTAAATTACAGACTGCCATTCGCAAAACCATAGACACTCCAACACCAATAACTACATACCCACTCACTGATTCTTAGGTCTACACACACATCCACTCACTCACCCGTACAGTCACTCATACTTACGGTCACTCAGTACAGGACTATCATATGCACTCATACTCCTATATAGACACTCAAACACCGCCACTCATCCATAGAGGTACTCACACACCTAGTCAGTCATGCAAATAATTAAACACACTGCCATTTACTCACCTATACAGTTATACACACACCAGCTCACTTACTCATACAAATACTAGAACATTCTTTCGCTCTTATACAATCACTGATGCAAGCACACACTCATCCATACAGTCACTCTCACAATCACACACTCTCGCTTATAGCTATTTATATACTCCAACACACATATATACTGCCTTTCACATATGTAGTTACTCACACATGTACCACTGGGACAAACATTCACTCACTAATACACTCTTACACACACTTACCCACCCATACAGTCTATCACAGATGCACTCTTGAAACCATCCACCCAGTGAATCACCCACTCACACATCTATGCACAGAGTCGCACCCACCCCACCCACACAAACACTCAGGCACCCATACAGATACTCAGACAACCAATCAATAACTCATATAGACACTCATGTAGCTATTCACAAACCCATGCAGCCACTTACACAGCAACAGACAGACGGATACAGACATTCACCCAGTTTAGTCACTAACCCATGCATTCAGTAAGATACGTTTAATCACTCACTTATAGAGTTAGTCACGCACCTACTAAATCATCCATACAGACACTTATACACCCACTCATTCTTCAATACGCCTTTCCCTATATATATTAAACATATTTAAACTTTACAGAAACACACAGTCACTGGATAATGTCATCAGTGATGTCATTTGAGATGTCATCAGTGATGTCACTGACCATGTCATGAGTGATGTAATATGTGACGTCATCAGCAGTGCATTGTGGGCGCGAGTTATAGTTAGCTGAACTAACTATAACGGGGGAATTTCACGGGTTTTGTACGAGTGCAATGTCCAACTAACTATAACTGTCCCTAAAACCTATGGTTTTTTCAGTGAATATATATATATATATATATATATATATATATATATATATATATATATATATATATATATATATATATATAACTATATATATAAATGAAATCCCAAAGTATTTACTGCCGGAACAGTGCAACGACGGGACACAGACTCCAAAAGCAAGGATGCAGGTAAGGTGTGTTTATTCAAACATCATGGTCCAAATGACGCATTTCGGCCACCAGACATGCCGCCTTGATCACATAGCGCGCTTGCAGGTACATGGGTGCATTATATACAAGTGATAGTAGTAGTCTTATTACTATGTTTACTACAATGAGTAGGCTTTTTACCACATTTGGCAGGCTTTTGCAGAGGCGTTGCTTTACTCCTGAAAGGAAAGCGACATCTCCATGGAACTATTCAACCAGAAAGATATGATAAACAGACTATTCACATGAGAACAGACTAGATGGATAACAGTGCTCACAGTCTAAAATACAAAAGTGAATGTTACAACAGTGGCTGTAATTATACCCGTACTGTGACTGGGAATATAAATAAAAGCGGGTAACATTCAGTTACGAAAGTAAATGAGTGAATACTCAAATACATTACTACTATCAATTCGACCACGCAACTACGTGCCTGATTGGCTGTGGAATGACGGTGGAAATCAACAGATAGCAGAATATGGTGAGTAACGCTATGATGGAAAATCAAGCGAATAGATGTGCACACGAATGCCGAAAGGTCTGCGATCAATATTCCTGATGGTAATGGTGATGCAAGAAGTGCCTGACTACGCAATTAAGCGTGCGCAGTGGCCTAGACAGTTATACAGGGGCACAAATGCCGAGTACTACTATGATATGGTGCTTAGATAACAAACGAGTGTGAGGAATACGGGGAGTGCCTCAGGAAGATATGAGGAGATGTGCGTGTTAGGTGAATATGAAGAGTGGTTATAAAAGTGCCATAAAATCATATCTCCTCATATTTGTGACAGTGGTGGTGCATATAGGATGCATGAAAAAAATTATTCTAGGATAAATCCTTGATAAGCCTCGTTACCCAATGTAGTATGACTATAAAAATACGCCATGAATTAGAAGCATACAAAGATAATTTTAAAATCAAGTGAAGCAATCAGACAATAAACAATACAGACTAAATAAAGCAAATGCACAAATGCCGTTCATGATGCATATATAACGTCCAACTAAAAGGTCAGTGGGATTGTGTGCTCAGGTTTATATACAGTGCAATACTATATGGCTGCATGATTACTGAGATAAACACAGTATACAGAAATCACAGATGGGATGTATGATGCTCAGTTTACAAGAAATTGTGCAAATCCTCACTTGTGTTGAGGCCTGAAGGTGCCTTGGTGTTGAATTGCAGGATGTGTTTGCTTTCCAGCTGTCGCAGCAGTCTCTCCCGATTCCCCCCTCGTCTGAGTGCAGGTATGTGGTCTATTACCGAATATTGGAGGAGATCCAGATTGTTATTACGCACCTCCTTAAAATGCCTGGCTACAGGGTAAGAGGGATCACTGTTCACAATGGCTCTCAGGTGTTGTAGAATGCGTAAGTGTACCTGCAGTTTGGTGCTACCGATGTAACGCAGACCACATTTACATTCAAGGATGTAAACTACAAATTTGGTCCTGCATGTAAGGCGGTATTTGATGGTAAATGGTGCCTGCCTAAATGCGGCATCCAGCTGTGTTATGTTTTTGCCAAATGTACACGCTCTGCAGCTGTTGCATTTAAAGAAACCTTTCTTGTCAGATAACCAATTCACTGTGGTGGTAATTTCGGGACTATTTTTCACTAGCGCATCACGCATCGAGAAGGCACGCCTATAGGTGATATCAGGATGGTGCGCAATAAGGGGGCCTAAGGTTGGGTCAGATCTAATGATTCCCCAGTGTTTGTTGATAACAGATCTGACAGCCCGCTCCTCTGTATTGTGAGTGATGATAAGCCTGGTACTGACAGTGCGTGATTGCTCCAGTGGTGAAATAATGGCACTGGTAGTGTCTGGCGCGGACGTCCCTTTGAGGAGTTCCTCACGGGGTATCGCATTAGCTCTAGCTGTTGCTTTTTGGATGCTCCCTTTAGAGTACCCACGTGCCATGAATCTACTGGTGGCCTCCCTTTGACATACTACCAGATCTTCAGTAGAGCTACAGATTCTACGCAAGCGGAGCATCTCTCCATAGGGGATGCTTGCTATTAAGTGCCTGGGGTGAAAACTAGAAGCATGTAGGGTTGAGTTGCCTGCAGTGGATTTCCTGTGTAATCGGGAGTGCAGTGTACCATTAGCGATGTAAAGCATCACATCCAGGAACTCAATTGAGGTATTACTGATGTTAGCATTGAACTCCAAATTGAGATTGTTAGAGTTAATCTTTGCAATGAAGGTCTTCGCGCTGTCAGTACTGCCTTTCCATATTACAAAGACATCGTCTATGTATCTGAGCCAAGTAACAATGTTATCACTCCATGCAACCGAGTGATCCACCATGAGAGCCCGCTCCTCCCACCATCCAACATGAAGGCATGCGTAGCTGGGTGAGAAGCAGGCTCCCATGGCCACACCTCTAAGTTGCTGGTATACAGATTTATTAAACATGAAAAAATTATGATTCAAACACCAATCGATGAGAAACAAAATAAATTCATTATGTTTGTGGCAATGAATTGGTCTTTGGTCAAGGAAATATTTGCAAGCTGCTAATCCATCACTGTGGCAAATACTTGTGTACAGTGACGTGATGTCAAGCGAAATAAGCAAATAATCATCATACCATGGAATGTCTTTAATTTTTAACAGAAAGTCACTGGTGTCTCTTAAATACGATCGTTGGCTAGAAACCAAATCCTGGAGGAAAAAGTCCACATATTTGGATATGTTTTCACACATGCTCTTTCTCGCCGATATAATGGGACGGCCAGGGATGGGGTCAGTGTTCTTGTGTACCTTGGGAAGGAACTACAATATAGGGAGTACCTGTGAATCCGTGCTCAAAAATGCGGTTTCCTCTTTACTTAGTATTCCTTGTGATCTGAAGGCATTCAAATGTTTTCTGAGTTCTTTGTTACTTGTAGCCACCTCTTTGTGGCTGGATGTTCAGTAGCAACTGGCGTCGGACAAGTGTCTATTTGCTTCCTCAAGGTACAGATGCCGTGGCCACAACACGATGTTTCCACCTTTGTCGGACTTGTTTATGATGACCTCATTTTTATTTTGTAACTTAGTCATTAGTTCATTGTATTTGATATTTCGGCGTTTAAGTCTGGTAGTTTTGCGTGCTGTTCTCACTTGCAGTGCTTTGAGTTCATCCGTGATTACATCACTGTAGATATCAATAGCGTCTCTCGGCATTACTGGTGTGAACGTTGAGTGAGGCTTGAAAGGGCTAGGTATTCTGACAGAGCTCGCGATGCCTTCATCCAGGAGAATTTGCTGAGTGGACACGGGTACAGTAGCAGATTCCAGCTCCACAAGAGTGCGGATAGTTGGGATATCTGAAACAGTCAGGTTGACCCCAGCTGGAGGTGTTGCGGCTGCTATGGATTGTTGATTTGTATTGCTGTGTTTGAGTTTGAAAAACTTGATCAATTTGAGTTTCCTAATAAACTTGAAAACATCAATGCGTGTGTTGCTATAATCAAAACTACTCTCAGGGCAGCAGGTGAGACCTAGAGACAGGAGTTGTTTTTCCGCCTCAGAGAGGTTGATTTTACTGAGGTTGATGATAGTTTCCGTGTCAGCAGTTACTTGCGTCTCCAATTTCCTCTCTTCCTGTTGTTTGATTTGGGCTTTTTGGCGTTTCCTTCTCTCACGCCTCCTGCGGTTGTGTCGGTGCCTGGTTTCTTTGGCAGCCGCGGCCGTAGGGTTTGCCTCCGTTCGAATACTAAAAAATCCATCTCTTCCCCCAGGCTGAGATTGGTAGTGCTAGCTTCATTTCTATTTCGCCATCTTCTGCCATCTTCTGAGTCCGTGTCACTCTCTGCTACTGAGCTGAGATCGGACAACGAGGCGGAATCTAATCCTTCTGCGTTGGTCGAGAGTAGTGCCTGAGCTTGTTGGATCGGTGTATTCATCCTTTGCTTTTTGATCGTGTCATATTTCCTGGCGAAGGTGAATATTTGGCCGCATTCATAGTCAGTTTTGTCACGGGCAAATTTGAAAACTTTGCGCGCTTTGATCGTTTCCTCATGTTTTTTCAGGCGTGTATTGATTTCATCTCTGCCTTTGGAAATTAAATCTTTTTGTTCAAGTGCGTCAAGCTCTTGGTTGATGCGGTCAATTTTCTTCTGAGTATTAACACGGTCTATTTCCGCATACTTGATCAGTATGTTTACCAATCGCATCGATGCTTCCAGATTGCTTACAGCCCACTCTTTGAGCATGTCAGGGTTTGGATTCTCAAAGCTAGGTGCCAGCATAAACCTTAGGCCACGTGGAACGCGACCTGCATCTCAATACTTTTGCAATGACTTGGCTTCCCACCATTTGGTGATTTCTGTGCGCATTAGTTTTTCCAGTAGTTTAAGTTTGGCTTTGTAAGTCACATGGCTCGGGCCAGCCTGAGCATCAGTAGTCATTGTCTGATTAGGAACATTGGGTAAGTTATCAAATAGGGCTTCAGCGACTGCTTCCCTATATATATATATTTAACTGGCAGTCGCCAGTAGGTAGTTATAGTTAGGACCTCGTTTCTATTCAAATAGCGTTTTTTCTTTTGCCAATATCTTTGGTGCCGTTTGACGAATTTTCGTGAAATTTTCAAAACTAATGGCCCGCTCCGGTCAGCTCCTGTCTTGAAAGTTTCGGGGTGATTCGTCAAGTGGGGGCCAAGAAAAAAGGGGGTCCCAAAACACATTTTCCCCATGTTAATTTCCATAGGAATTTTGAAACAGGTTACAGCCCGAACTGCTGAATGGAATTACACCAAATTTGGCAAAAAGGTAGCTCTTGGTTCAGAAAGAGACCTTTTTTTTTAAATGGTGTAAATCCATTCAGTAGTTCCTGAGAAATTAAAAAAAGAAAAATATCGATATCTGAGCACTGAGGAGGGTTTGCGAACCCTCCCGGGCACGAGCTCACTCTGATTGGCTGCCAACACTCCAAACCAGGAAGTGTTGGCAGCCATCTTGTGACTCGGTAACCGAGTCACAAGAAAAGAGTGGAAAAAGGTTGAAAAAGAAGAAAAGGGGGCAGGGTAGAAACACCCTGACCCCCTAGGCCTGCTCAGGGGGTCCCACAAGGACCCCCAGGGACAAAAAAAGCATTTATTTTTTTAAACAGCAGAATTTGCGTTGGGGTCGCGAATCCTGCCGTGAAAATAAAAAAAAGAAGAAGCGCAGGCTCCCGGGCTTTGTTTACAAAAAGCCCCCGGGTGGGCCAGGTCCCGGGGCCAATCGGTGATTAATTTGCAGGGGCCCGTAGGGGCTCCCACAGCCCCGGGGACCGCCACCTCCCTGGGGCTTATTAATTTGAATGCAGGAGGCACGTGGCCCCCCCGCAGCCCCGGGGACCGCCACCTCCCCGGGGCTGTGTTTATAAAGGCGCGGGGGGTTTGCAACCCCCCCATGCTGCCCCAGGGACCGCCACCTCCCCGGGGCATTCAAATTTAAAAGGAGGGGGGCCTCGCTGGCCCCCCCAAGCCCCGGGGACTGCCACCTCCCAGGGGCTTCTTAAAAATTACGAGGGGGAGGCCTCGCTGGCCCCCCCAAGTCCCGGGACCACCACCTCCCGGGGCTTTAAAACTGAAGGGAGGGGGGCCGCGTGGCCCCCTCCTGGAGCCCTCGATGGCCCTGGGGACCGCCACCCCTAGGCCGGTTTCTGCAATGTCCCGGGGTTCCCACTCCCGGGACATTGCTGTTTGCTATGGCAGGGCAGGAGCACGGCTCCCGCCCTGCCATAGCAAACTCTGCTTTGCTTCGTTGAAGTGAGAGCAGGAAAGCCTGCTCTCGCTTCAACGAGGGAAAGCAGATGATTGCTTTTGAGCAAGGGGAGCTGCATGTTAGCAGCTCCCCTTGCTCAACAGCAATGCCGGCTCCCGCAGGAGGTGGGTAGCTGGTGGGACCGTGGCGGCATTGGTGCTCCCCCCACGGTCCCCAACGCAAAGGGCCGACCACGGGGGATGGGGCCCCTGGGGCAAGGAGTGGCCCGGGAGAGGGGCCACGCGGCCCCCCTCCTGTTTAATTAAAAAAAAAGAATGGCCGGGCCCCGGGGGATGGGGTCCCCGGTGTCGAAATCAGCCTGGGGAGGGGGGCCACGTGGCCCCCTCCCTCTAATAAATAAATAATTGGTCATGCTCCGGGGGATGGGGTCCCCGGGGCCAGAACTGGCCCAAGGGAGGGGGGCCACACGGCCCCCCTTCCTGATTAAAAAAAAAATAATAAAAAATATATATAGAGGCACAGCCCTGGGGAATGGGGTCCCCGGGGCCAATAATAGCCTCAGGAGGGGGGCCACGCAGCCCCCCTCCTTAAATTTTTTTTAAAATATGTGGCCATGCCCTGGGGGATGGGGTCCCCGGGGCCGAAATTGGCCTCGGGAGGGGGGCCACGCGGCCCCTTCCCGTTTTTTTTATTTTTTATTTTTTTTCAATAAAAACGGGTCAGGCCCTGGGGGATGTGGTCCCCAGGGCCCAAAAAATTGTAAAAGAAAGGGGGCCACACAGCCCCCTTCAAAAAAGAAAAAAAAAAAATAGCTGGCATCTCGCCGGAGGCCCCGCCACTTCCCTGCAGCACTCTGCAAACGCTCCCCCTGGCGTGTTCTAAGTTGGGGTATTGAGTCCCCTTCATTACTGAGGGTCCCTGGGGGCCAACTAGCCCACCAGGTACCTCTAGTATGCGCCACAGAGCTGCGTTGCAGAGAGGTGGTCTGAGGCCACGCCCCTTTTTACACCACTCTGCAAACGCACCTCTTGGCGCACTAGTGGTGGGGGGATGAGGTCCTCTTATGTCCTGAGGACCTCAGGACACAAGTGAACTTCATCCCCGAGCAGCAGTGCGCCAGGAGCTGCGTTTGCAGAGTGGTGTAGAAAGGGGGCGTGGCCTCGGACCACCTCTCTGCAACGCAGCTCTGTGGCGCATACTGGCGGTACCTGGTGGGCTAGTTGGGCCCCAGGGACCCTCAGGAATGAAGGGGACTTAATACCCCAACTTAGAACACGGCAGGAGGCGCGTTTGCAGAGTGGTGGGGAAAGGGGGCGTGGCCTTTGTCAACCTCTCAGCAATCCCACTGTGTGGGGCTTACTGGAGGTAAGACGTAGGCTAGTTGGCCCCTAAAGTACCCCCAGCAGCGAAGGGGACTTCAATCCCCATCCAAGCACACGCCAGGGAGCGCGTTTGCAGAGTGGTGGGCAAAGGGGGCGTGGCCTGCTATGAGAACTTAGAAATCCTGCTGTGTGGGGTTTACTGGAGGTAATAGGAGGGGTAGTTGGCCCCCAAGGTTGTCGTTGGTGGCCAACTACCCCTCTTGTTACCTGCAGTAAGTCCCAAACAGTGGGATTGCTAGGACGTCTAAGGAGGACATGCCCCTCTTTCTCCAACACTCTGCAAACGCGCCTCATGGGAGGCTATGGGATGGGGATGAAGTCCAATTTACTCCGGAGGGACTTTGGGGGCCAAGAAGCCCTCTTGGTACCTTGTCTAAGTCCTATGCAGCGGAATTCCTGAGCGCTGGTCGGAGGCCCAGCACCCTTTCTCCACCACTCTGCAAATGTGACTACTACTTAAAGAAGCGTCTTTCTGCACCTCTGACTTAGAGGTAGTTTTAATCCCCCTGCCCTATTATGTACTAGGGCATTACAGAGGAGGTCATGCAAATCACAGGGGTACCCCAACGCATAGTGTTCCCTAGTGTATGTAGGTGTTTTCACTGTATTCTAAGTGTCTTTTAGCATAGCACTGGTTCTAGTCCTGGTTAGTCAGAGTCAGTTACCACCAGTACCCGTCAGCAAAAAGTTGGGGGCACAAGATGACTTTGCAACAAGGCCTCTTTCTGCTCCTCTGTCGGTTCTTTGTGCACATCTCTTGCTTCTTTTTGCACCTTTCTTTGTCTTTCTGGACTTCTGTTGCCTCTTTCTGCATTTCTGTTACTTCTTTCTGCACCTTTCTTCCTCTTTCTGCACATGTCCTACCTCTGTAGGCATAGTTAGAAATTAGCATTTAAAAAACCTTTGAAATTCACTGAAAAAAACATAGGTTTCAGGGACGTTATAGTTAGAAATTAGCATTTAAAAAACCTTTGAAATTCACTGAAAAAACCACAGGTTTCAGGGACGTTATAGTTAGAAATTAGCATTTAAAAAACCTTAGAAATTCACTGAAAAAACCACAGGTTTCAGGGACGTTATAGTTAGAAATTAGCATTTAAATAAAACCTAAGAAATTCACTGAAAAAACCACAGGTTTCAGGGACGTTATAGTTAGTTGGACATTTCACTCGTACAAAACTAGTGAAATTCGGAGGTTATAGTTTGTTCAGCTAACTATAACTCGCGCCCCCGCAATGCACTGCTGATGATGTCACATATTACATCACTCATGACATGGGCAGTGACATCACTGATGACATCACTGATGACATCTCAAATGACATCACTGATGACATCATCCACGTGAAAGTTCGATGCATCTTCTCACACCCTAATATAACCATTGATACACCCACTCTAAATTACAGACTGCCATTCTCAAAACCATAGACACTCCAACACCAATAACTACATACCCACTCACTGATTCTTAGGTCTACACACCCATCCACTCACTCACCCATACAGTCACTCATACTTTTGGTCACTTATCAGTACAGGACTATCATATACACTCATACACCTATATAGACACTCACACACTGCCACTCATCCATAGAGTTACTCACACACCTAGTCAGTCATGCAAAGAATTAATCACACTCCCATTTACTCACCTATACAGTTATACACACACCACCTCACTTACTCATACAGATACTAACACATACTTACGCTCTTATACAATCACTGATACAAGCACACACTCATCCATACAGCCACTCTCACAATCACTCACTCTCACTTATAGTCATTTATATACTCCAACACTCACATATACTGCCTTTCACATATGTAGTTACTCACACATGTACCACTGAGACATCCATTCACTCACCAACACACCCATACACACACATCACAGATGCACTCTTGAAACCATGCACCCACGGAATCACCCACTCACACATCTATGCACAGAGTCACACACACCCCACCCACACAAACACTCAGGCACCCATACACATACTCAGACAAGCAATCAATAACCCATGCAGACACTCATGTAGCTATTCGCAAACCCATGCAGCCGCTTACACACCAACAGACAGATGGATACAGACATTCACACAGTTTAGTCACTAACCAATGCATTCAGTAAGATACGTTTAATCACTCACGCACCTACTAAATCATCCATTCAGACACTTATACACCCACTCATTCTTCAATACGCCTTTCCCTATATATATTAAACATATTTAAACTTTACAGAAACACACAGTCACTGGATGATGTCATCAGTGATGTCATTTGAGATGTCATCAGTGATGTCATCAGTGATGTCACTGACCATGTCATGAGTGATGTAATATGTGACGTCATCAGCAGTGCATTGCGGGCGCGAGTTATAGTTAGCTGAACTAACTATAACGGGGGAATTTCACGGGTTTTGTACGAGTGAAATGTCCAACTAACTATAACTGTTTCTAAAACCTATGTTTTTTTCAGTGAATTTCAAAGGTTTTTTAAATGCTAATTTCTAACTATAACGTGTCTGAAACCTATGTTTTTTTCAGTGAATTTCAAAGGTTTTTTAAATGCTAATTTCTAACTATAACGTGTCTGAAACCTATGGTTTTTTCAGTGAATATACATATATATACATATATATATATATAATATATATATATATATATATATATATATATATATATATATATATATATATAAATATACATATATTTATGCATATATATTATACATATATATATTTTTTCACAAAAAACCAAAGGTTACTGGGATGTTATAGTTAGGCTCATATTTTACACACAGAAAACCATGGAAATTCAACATTTATAGTTATCGTTATTTCAAGTAACTATAACTCGTACCCTAAGGTTACTATAACTTGCACCCCCCCACCATTCAGTTTTCTCATTAATAATTTTAAAGCAAATGTTGCAGTGATATTATTAATGAGGTCATAGAAGACACCATGAGTGATGTAATATGTGGGGTAGTGAGATATACTTACCTTAAGGTGAACCATGTGCTGCCTTTAGCCCCGGAGACCCCATCCCTGCCTAATTTTTTAGGGGGAAGGGACAGGGCCCCCCCTCCCCAATCTGCTTCTGACTTCGTTGGACCTCATCCCCTGGGGCCTGCCACTATATTTAATGGGGAGGAGGTCATGCAGCCTCCCTTCCCAGGCCGATTTCGGCACGGAGACCCCATCCCCTGGGGTCCAGCATGTATCACCCTCTCTGGGCTGATTTTGGCCCTGGAAAACCCATCCCCGGGCCCAGTGCATTTTTTAGGGGAACGGGTAGGTGGCACCCCTTCCGGGGCCATTTTTGGACCTAGGGACCCCATCAACTGGGAGCCACCGCTAAATTTGTGGGGGGATGCAGCCCCCCTCCTCAGGCAAATTTCAGCCCTGCGGACCCCATTTTCCGCAGCCCACCCAGAGCCCAACACCTTTTTAAATGGAGAGGGGACATGCAGCCCCCCTACCTGGGCCGATATTGGCTTCTGGGGCCTTGCCAATTACTAAAGGGGAGAGGAGCCACACAGCCCCCTTCCCTGAGATAATTTTGGCCCCAGGTTTGCCCATCCCCCAAGCCTAGGCCAACAAAGGGTGGGTGCCCTGGTCCAGAAAGTGACCTTTTTGTAAATTGGTATAAATCCGTTCAATAGTTTTGGAACTATTGAGGGAAATCTGAATTTTTGTATATAGGGCTGCGGATCCTCCGAGGATCCGACAGTCCCTGTGCTCAAATCTGATTAGCTTCTGACACTTTCTCCCAGAAGTGTTGGCAGCCATCTTGGGACTCTACTTCAGCCGAGTCCCACACAAAATGTTTGAAAAAAAGAAAAGGGGGCAGGATAGGAATACTCTAACCCCCTAACTCTGGTCCTGGCCTGGAGTTCCCCTGTGAACCCGACAGGGCTAAAAAGCACATTTAAAAAAAATTGCTGCAGGAACATCACGGGGCCACAAATCTGCGGCAAAATAAATAAAAAAAGAGTGGTCTCCCGCCCTTGTTTAGATTATAGCCCCTGGATGGGCTAGCTCCCAGGGGCATGCAGGCTTTTTTTTTTTAAACGAGGGGGCTCATGGGGCCCCCATCCTTGGGCTTAATTATGCCCTGGGGACCACCACCTCCCTGGGGCTTCATTTTAATAACATATGGAGCCACTTGGACCCCCACAGTAGCCCCTGGGACCACCACCTCCCTGGGGCTATACATACATTGACTGGGGGGGCTGCACTGACCTCACCGAGCCCGAGGATCACCACCTCCTCAGGGCTCATTTAAATGTGAAGTGGGGACTTCACAGCCTCATTATGCCCGAGGACCGCCATCTCCTCATGGCTTTCTTTTTTACAAAATAAGGAGGGCCATGCGGCCTACCTCCTGGGCCATTCTCGGCTTTGGGGACCACCACCTCCCAGGCAAACATTCCAGTTCCAGTGGGTGGGAGCTGTCAAAGGGCTCCCACCCGCTGGAAGCAGAGGTTTCCTTCTATTCCCTGCCCACAGACATGTGGGCAGGGAAAGAGATGAAGCGATTGTCCTTCACGGAGAAAGCTCCCTTTCCAGCAGCTCCATCCATGCAGCAGCAATGCCGGCTCCCGCAGAAGGCGGAGAGTTGGCTGGGACCGTGGGGGCCTTAAGGCTCCCCCCACGTTCCAGGGGAAAAAAGCAGAAAAAGGCAAAAAAATTGCAGAAAATAGCTGAAAGAGGCAGAATAAAGGTAAGAAACGAACAGAAAGAGGCAGAGTTAAGGTGATAAGCCAGCAGAAAGAGGCAGAATCAAGGTCAGAAACATGCAGAAAAATACAAAATAAAGGTGAGAAACGAGCAGAGGCAAAACAAAGGTCAGAAATGATCAGCAAGAGGCTAAATAAAGGTGAGAAATGATCAGAAAGAGGCAAAATAAAAGTGAGAAACGAGCAGAAAGAGCCCAAATAGAGGTCAGAAACCAGCACCAAGAGGCAAAATAAAGGTGAGAAACAAGCAGAAAGAGGCTAAACAAAGGTCAGCAACGAGCAGAAAGAGGCAAAATAACAGTCAGCATCGAGCAGAAAGAGCCAAGATAAAGGTCAGAAACAAGAAGAAAGAGGCAGAATACAGGTCAGAAAAGAGCAGAAGGAAGGAAATATAGATCAGCAACGAGCAGAAAGAGGCAACATAGAGGCTACCAATGAGCAGAAAGAGGCTAAACTAAGGTGAGAAACGAGCAGCAAGAGGCAGAATAAAGGTCAGAAACAAGCAGAAAGAGGCAAAATAAAGGTCTGGAGTGTGCAGAGAGAGGCAAAATAATGGGCAGAATGAGCAGAAAGAGGCAAATTGAGGGCTGGAGCGAGGAGACAAGAGACAGAAAAACTAGCAGAAAATGAGCAAAGGAGGCACAAAACTTAAGGCAGCAGAAGGTAGCAGACGGCAGGCAAGCTGGACAGGAGGACCGTCACAGTGGGAGCCGGCACGAGGACCTGCACCTGTGTGCCCCCTGCTTTTTTTACTATGCATCCACTGACAGACCTACTCATACACTCATGCATCCACTGACAGACACACTCATACACTCATGGACCCAACACAGATCCATTCAAGCACTCATTTACCCAATGAGAGACTCACACACACACTCACAGGCCTACTCCGAGACTCACACACCCACTCACAGAACCACTTAGACACTCACGCACCCATTCACAGATCCACTCAGACACTCATCCACCCACTCACAGACCCATTCAGACACTCATGTTCCCATTCACAGACCCACTGAGAGACGCATGCACCCATTCACAGTTCCAGAGAGTCACGCACCCACTGACTGACCAATTCAGACACTCACTGACCACTCACACACCCACTCAGAAACTCACACAACCACTCAAAGACCCACTCAGACACTCATGCATCTACTCACTCACCCACTCAGAGACTCATCCATCCACTCACAGACATTCAAAGATACTAATGCACCCACTCACAGACCCAGTCAGACACTCATGTACCGACTCACAGACCCACTCAGACACCCACCTAGACACTCATGCATCCAGTCACAGACTCACTCAGAGACTCATGCACGTATTCACAGACCCATTCAGAGACTCATGTATTCACTCACAGACCCACTCACACACCCACTCACAGACCCACTTAGACACTCATGAACTAACTCACAGACCTTCTCAGACATTCAAACACCCACTGAGAGGCCCGCTCACACACTAACACCCACTCACAGACTTACTGAGACACGTATGCACTTACTCACACACTCACTGTCAAAGGTTAGTGGTTACATTTAGGAAATAAAATTCAAAAAAAGTTGAAAATTCACTTAAAAAAACAAAGGTTACAGGGACGTTATAGTTAGGCTCAGATTTCACTAGTACAAAACTAGTGAAATTTAGCAGTTATAGTTAGCTGAACCGACTGATAGAGCACGATTGTGCTCTTTAATTTATAGGGGTGCATTATAATCCAGAGTAGTTTACACCTGCATATATTCTCTTGCTGTGTTAACAGTTAGTTATTAGAATGTGTAGTGTAATAACATGTAAAGTGAAATGATAGAGATACTTTGTGCAGTGTGAAAAAATTTACATTGTAATTGTGCTCTAAATGGTGAAATTTCTAATGTTCGCTCATAAATGGCTAATGAGAATTTATTCACTGACGTGACGCGCTGATTTAAATGTGCACAGTAATAATGTTCATGTATACATGTGATTAATGGAGTTCATATTAATTCTTATGTTAGCCGATTTTGCAGGCCTTATGTGTATTTTCCCTGACTCTAATAATTAAAATGTTTGTAATTTTAATGTGCATGAAAAGTCTTTTTCTTTCTCACATTTCTGTTGCATGTGAAGAAATTTATCGTTGTTAGTTAGAATAACGCTTTTGTTTTAGGAGTTAGGCTTAGGGAGGAGAGGATACGTTTGAACGAGTAGTGCTGATAATGTGAGATAGTGTTCTTTCTCACTGGAGAAGGCCTGGGAATCAAGGTCATCGAGCCAGAGGCTGGGAGGATCGAAGCCTCCTGGAAAGTTACCTACGAGGAGGCGTCTAGCAGGATGGGACGATTGTGTGATGTGAAGATGGGCGTGTCCTAGGATTTTGATGTTGGAATTAGGGACAGTGCCCCGGGGATTGAGTTAAGAGAGGAGATCTGATGGCAAAAGAAGGAGCATCTTAGAACGAGTTCTGTAGCTTTATGCTACTCGACCCATTCAACGTGAATGTACTTCTTAGGAAGTCTTCACGCGCTGACACCTTTTGCTGAACATGCCTGGGGGATGCTAAGTAGGGATGTCACGTTAGTGGTAGTGTAGGGATAGATTAATGCTTTTTACTTACAAACCTCAAATGAAGAATAATCTCGATGTAGGCGCAGTCATTGCCTGCATCCTAATCTTAGAGCTGGTCATTCTTTGCATGCTTCACCGTCTCAATTTTGCCCGTAGGTTTGGCTTTGGATTAGTTCTGATGTATTTCTACACCCTTATCTTGAGGTGTTTGTATGTCCAGTTATTCTTGGCTTTGTAATAAACTAACTAAACATAGAACCTGGAGTTGGTGATTCTTTTGCGTCATGATTTATTGGAACTGTGAAATCTAATGAGACAAGTTATTTCTCCCCTCCACACTTCCAAGCAGGAACCAACGGTCTGTCGACCAGAGGTTCCAGAGTATATCCAGAAAAGGAACCCGGCCCCATCATTTGGTAGCAATGTCAGATGGTTTCCTCTTGGAGTGAGGGGAGAATCTAGAAAAGATTAGGAAAAGTTTACCCCATAGAGCCCTAAAGAGCCCAAAGAATGAGAGCCCAAAAGATCGAGAGCGGAAAACGACAGAATTTGGCGGAGACCGACGGATATTGACGGTGCGGCAAGAACAGCGGTGAATAGTGGAGTGAGTATGAATAGGTGTGTTGTGTGTTAGATTGCGGTGATGATTTGATTGTGTGATGTCTTGCGGAGTTGGGATGAGAGTCAAGTGAATGTGGTTTCGGGCTGAATGCGCGAGGTCCATGTTATGTTATGTTAATCAAATTTGTAAAGCGCGCTGTTACCCAAGGGTGTCCTGGCGCTATGCACTGCCTGCTAAAAAAAGGTGACCAGAAGGCTTATTGGTTAAAAAGCCAGGTTTTGAGCCCCTTCCTGAAGGAGAGGAGGTCTGTAGCGTTCCTCAGTTGAAAAGGAAGCTCGTTCCAAGATTTGGACGCACTGTTAATAAAGCTTCTGCCTCCCCAGCCTGCCTTTTTAGCAATGCTGATTGTGACTTTCTTCGCCCCTATTGATCGTAGCGCTCTCCTTGGGATGTACCACTGAATTTTTCGTTGCAAGTAGTCCGGGCCTTTGCCATTTAGGGCTTTAAAAACAGTGCACAGCGCTTTGAAGCGTATTCTGTGTCTGACAGGGAGCCAATGCAGCTGTTTGATCTCTTCCTTTACAGAGGCAAACTTTGAGGTCCCTGAAATCAGTCTGGCTGCCGCATTCTGAACCATCTGAAGCTTGTTGATATATTGTTTTTGAGCATTCATGTAGAGTCCGTTGCAGTAATCCAGCCGAGACATAATAAGTGCCGAGATTACTGTTTTGAGGCCATTATCGCTGAGATAAATCTTAATCTTTTTTATGATCTTTAGTACATAAAAACAGGCCGAGGTGACTGAACTTATTTGGTCACCTAGTGCCAGCTTATTGTCCATTAATACTCCCAGATTTCTGGCTTTCTCAGTGGGTATGGGGCATGAGCCAAGGTCAGCCGGCCACCAGTGTGGAGTCCACACTAACGGATTCTTCCCAAATTTTATGACCTCAGTTTTATTAGAATTGAGTTTCAAGCAGTTTGCAGACATCCATCTGGAGATAGCAGCCATACAATCATGGAATCGAGCCCCCCTTTCCTTTTCAGAGCCCTCCCTTAGTGACAGCACTATTTGGGTGTCGTCAGCATAAGAGGTCAACTGGAAGCCAAATGACCTAATCACACCAGCCAGGGGAGCCACATACACGTTAAAAAGTGTCGGGCTGAGGGAAGAGCCCTGTGGGACCCCACAAGGAAGGGTGAAAGGTTTAGACTGGCAGTTGTCGATATCCACAGTTTGTACTCTATCAGAGAGAAATGACTGCAGAAGCTTCCAGGCAGACCCCTTTAACCCGGCCCTAGACAAACGGTCCATCAAAACTTTATGATGGACCGTGTCAAAGGCCGCGGACAGGTCTAACAAGATCAATACAGCACTTCCTCCCCTGTCCAGGGCCTCCCGAATTTCCTCCGTAGATTTAATCAAGGCAAGCTCAGTGCTGTGTTCCGCTCTAAAGCCGTATTGGGATGGGTCAAGAGTCTGATTAGATTGAAGAAAGGCATTAAGCAGTTGTATGTTCATAGCTTTTTCTAAGGCCTTAGCAGGAAGCGGGAGTCGAGATATAGGCCTGTAATTGTTGGGGTCACCTGCATCAAGATTCAGTTTTTTTAGGAGGGGGAGGATGGAAGCAACCTTCCACTTCTTGGGAAAAGTGCCAGAGCTGAATATCTCGTTCAGCAAGGGCATAAGAGCCGAGCCAATAACTCCTGAAATTTGTTTCAATAAATGAGCTGGAATGGAATTCAAAATTTTGATAGTCTCCGGAACCGTGAGAGATTGAAAGTGATCTAATACGGCAGAGGTTGTAGAGCTATCTTGTCCGAGTGAATTTGGCTGCTCAAGCTCCTTATTATCTGCTGGGGAGAAGGAAGAAAAAATAGATTCCACCTTTGATTTAAAGAAGTCAGCTAATTGATCGCAGAATTTGGGGCTGCTAGAGCTCTTAGGGGCATTTGGTATGGATAGTTTTTTGAGTGTCTTAAAGAGTTCCTTGGAGTTTGATTTGGCTTGATCTATTTGTTCCTCAAAGTATTTCTTTTTAGTTTCCAGCAACATCCCCTTATAGATAGCGATGCTATGTCTATAAGTGTCCTTGTCTGACTTATTATATTCTTTCCTCCAAGCCCTTTCTAACTGTTTACAGTTCAGTTTTTGAATTCTGAGCTCTTCTGTGTACCAAGGGGCCGAAGGTGTAGCACGTTTAGGAACCCACTTTTTAACAGGGGCGAGTGTATTGCAAGTGGACTCAAGCCATGAAGTGTAGACTGAGGTAGCCTCTTCTGCTCCAGCGGGAAGTGGACGCAGAGATTTCCAAAGTTCTTCTTCCAGTTTGGAACTGTCTACCTCTTTCCAAGCTCTGGTTTCAATCTCATAAGCAGTAGTTAAGGGGGTTATAGGCTCCGCAAGTGAATTTAAGTGAAACTGAATCGCACTGTGGTCGGACCATAGCAACGGGAGTACCGCAGTACAGACAAGGTCTGAATTATTTGAGTAGATACCGTCTAGGGTGTGTCCCTTATCGTGGGTAGGATTACCGACCAGCTGCTTAAAATCTCCCACTCCCATGATTTGCTGTAGACGGGATGTATCGGGGTCAGATGCGGCCTCCAAGTGAAAGTTAAAATCGCCGAGCACCGTAAATGAGTTAAGGCATAGCCCTTCCTCCAACATTGAGCCCAGCAGCTCCAGAAAGCCACCTCTGGGGCCAGGGGGTCGATAGAGCAGGATACCCTTAAATGTGCTGTGATAGGTGGAGTGGAAGCTAAATGAAAGGGCCTCACAGCAAGGGTTGGAAGCCTTGAAAAAAATAGGCTTTAATGAGTCGTGGTAAATAACAGCCAGGCCCCCTCCCCTTCTGTGTGGTCAATCTAGCGTGTGGCAGAGAAAACCTGGGGGGGTAGCTTTTACTAGGTCGGGTCCTGAAGCTTTATCAGTCCAGGACTCCGTAATAAAAGCAATTTTAATCATCTGCTCCTCCAATAAAAGAGCACACTCCGTGCTGTGTTTAACTAAAGACCTGGCATTCACTAAGATACATTTTAGCGGACCAGCATCTACTGCCCTTGATTTCCTGATATGTGTAGCCGATAGGCTTTTCACCGGGGTATCTAATAAAACAGGACGAATGACATTGCAATTGGGGCAGATATTATTAGTATTATTACTGGCCTGTGTCATAGTCATCCGAAGACAGTTAGGAGTTCCTTTCCGGGGATCTAGCATCCGTAGCTCTTCACTGGTGTACACTATGACTCCTGAGGTAAAATGGCCAGGGGAATTCGCCCAGAGCCCGGTACGAGCACGGACGGGCGCAGATGGGTTTGCCTTAGGCGCGCCTTCGGCGCGCCAGCAGCGCGCCCGCTGCGCGCGTCCGCGTCAGCATCCGCGTCAGCGTGCCTCTTAAGTAGGCAGGCGTCTAACCACTAGAGCGGTAGCCTTTCTGAGCAAATGGCCGCTTTCCAACCCACTTCCGCCTCCCTCCCTCCTCCGTATGCGAGTGTGGTCAAGTTCAGCAAATACAGTGCAAACAGTAAAATCCTCAATTTAAAAGCACATTAGTTTAAAAACATCTGAGCTTAAAATAAACACCTCCTGGGAATCGAGTCTAGCGCAATGTGAAGCAGGCAGCGCTGCGCATCCGCGTGCCTCTTAAGTAGGCAGGCGTCCAACCACTAGAGCGGTAGCCTTTCTGAGCAAATGGCCGCTTTCCAACCCACTTCCGCCTCCCTCCCTCCTCCGTATGCGAGTGTGGTCAAATTCAGCAAATACAGTGCAAACAGTAAAATCCTCAATTTAAAAGCACATTAGTTTAAAAACATCTGAGCTTAAAATAAACACCTCCTGGGAATCGAGTCTAGCGCAATGTGAAGCAGGCCATGAGATATGATTTGATTTTTTATGTCAGGCTCAAGTAGCCTAAGATCCCGGGATAGATTTGTGGTGTAGAAGACACCGATATGTTGTAATTGTCTGACCATTGATTTGTTGGAAAGTCGTGAAGCACTATCGACGACCTATCTGAGACAGGGAGCTTTGTGTGAGTGGATTTGTTAGAATCGTGTGGGAAGCCTTGTGTACAGGGGTGGACCACAGCGATTTGAGTGGCCAGCGCAGATCGTGGTCTTGAGTAATTGAATCGTATCGATCTTGAAGAGGGGCAGACAATTACTTGAGACTGTCTGGTCATTTCGTGGACAGACAGTCTGCTTTAAGTGACTGTCCGGTCGTTTCGTGGACAGACAGTTACTTGATTCTATGAATGACAGTGTGAATGTGGAAGGTGAGCTTGTGAAGGAGGGTGAACTGCTGTGAGGGGAAAGAGTGATGTCGGAGGGTGCCGTGCTACGATAGGTCGGTTGGTGTAAAGCCGTGCTGGGATTGGTGTGTTGTCATCAGGAAGTTGAAACGAGAACATCTTGGGGGTAAAATAATCTGGTTCAATCATGCAATGCTTTAAAGTGTTATGAGATCTTTGTAGAGGAGATAGAGGAGTGGTAACTCGAGGGGGTGAGGAAGCACCACATGAGGATACGCCAGCACATTACATGGCCACAAATGTAGGACTCCAAGCCATAGTTTGGCTTCAAAATTGGCATAAGATTACTGAAAAGGAGGGAGATTTGGCTTTTCCACGTTATGGTTCATTTCGGTTGGAGGTGCTATATCAGTTGAGGGGAGTGTTTGCTTCAATGCGACCTCCGCCTAGACCAACAGAGTTTGAAGCATTAGATGCTTGGATGCGAGCAGCACAGGCGAAGAGCAGGGAAAGAAGTCAGGGGAGAATGAAAAAAAGCAATGAAGGCATACCAGGATGCACAATGGGATGCTCAGTTGAAGAAGTGGAGAGTGGGCACCATTGAGGGAGAGAGGTTATACCCACTATTGGTGAAAGAAGGAGATGCTTGGAACAGGAAGGAAGATGATGATAGTGACATCGATGACAGTTTACTATATCGGTTGTTAGCAGAGCGTCCTCCACCATACAATCCAGATTCAGACGAGGGAAGACGAGAATTGACAAAGGCAGCAGGCATGGAGAGAATGGGAGCACCGCAGGCTAGCCCTAGTGCAAGGGTAGTGGGGAAGATTTCAACAGGAATGGAAGGTACACAGATGAGCGGAGTTAATGCTGCTACGTGGTTACCAGAAGCCCTTACGGTGCAGGTCACCATTGGACCTATAGTGTCAGTGTATGATCCAAGTCAAGGGGAAAGCAGTAGTTTGCCACAGCAGCAGTGGGAGAAAGAGCTGACTTAGAAAGGAACGCTACTGCAAATGGAAGTGGTCCATATTTGGTTCCTGTAGAAGCTAGTACTCCGTTGCCGACAACGACAAATCCTTCTAAGGTGCGCGTTGGGTCTAGCGCAGTACGATCAGTATCATTGGCAGATTCACGTTCGGATTTGAGGATGTGGGAAGCTCCAGTTAAATAACCCATGGGGAGGGTATCAGGAGGAGGAGTCGATCAGGGAGGTCCTGGGAGTCAGTATGTCCCACAGAATACAGCGACAGGAAGTCAGGGCAGTGAGGGAGAAGAACAGAGTAGCGTATCAAGCCAGGGAACAATCAAGGTTGCAGTAAAGGCTAAGGTGCTAAACTTAGTAAGGTTGAAGGCAGAAGTGGATGAAATAATAAGTGGAAACTTGCGTTTGGAAAGGATGGAACTTTATGATCAAGATGAGTTGTTGTTCGTGGCGAAGGATGTCACTCATAAGGTAATGAGGGCACATGAGAAATTGACAGAATTGGCCCAGAAGTATAACGTGGATTTGTCCAAAACAAAAATGTTGCAGGGAAATCATAGATTAAATTACAGTGATCAGGAATTGGAAGAGAAAAGAGTCATAGGCTAGAAAACCCATATTCGAGAATTGATTGTAGGGATACGCGCATGGAGTATGCTTGATAAGTGGGAGGAAAGGTGGTCAAAGAAAAAGAACACCAAGAAAGGGATAGGTGATACGCCGCCTCAGGGAGGGGGGACAGCAGGAGTAGAGGCTTACCCATTGGGAGAGGTACTGAGCGGAGGGTATGTGCATGTGCCTTGGAGCAGGGGTGATTTGGCAGCATTTACAAATGATTTTCTTCGGCTGAGGGAGAAACCCGCCGAATGGTACACACAAGATGATCGCTTTGTTAAGATTTCAAAAGAATTGTGGATTGATTTGAATAATCTGTTTGACATTGTGGTACCTACTGATTTGTGGTCTGCTTGTAAAATTGCAGTTGATTGGCCGTCTGCCGAGCAAGACCGATACCCCATAACACATGGTCCTTCATGTTTGGTTATGAAAAAGTTTGAGCAGGTAATCACATGGTTAAAGTCCAAGATCTCGCCACAAGACATCGATTGAGTTAAGATAGATCGAACTACCCTAGAGCCCAAGGAAACAGTACATGCTTATTATGAAAGGCTCTTGCAAGCCTTTAAGCAGTATAGCAGGTTGGACACTCTAGATTCTAAGGACATGGGACAGTTCATTTCCAAGTTCATCTTGGGATTGAGACCAGAAATTAGCTTTATGATCCAGCAGCATCTGATTTGCTGGCAGAACAAGTCTGTGGACGAGATTCTATGGTATGCCAGATACTGTAGTGACAATGTGGACTCAAAGCATAGAAAAATAAAGGATAAATTGATGCTAGTTCAGATGAGGAATGCCAGATAGGGTAGACCAAGCACAGGCAAATGGAGGAACATTGGGTCAGAAGCAGGGAAATAATCATGGAGGGACCCAGAACGCGTCAACACACGCGGGTCAGGGAAGAAGGAGAGCCATAGAGCCCAAGACAGGGATCGAGGTTGGTACCCTAAAGAAAAGCACTGCATGTCATTTTTGTCATAAAATTGGGCATTGGAAGCGCAAGTGTCGATTAAATCCAGCGAATCAGCTCCAAGATGAGGAGATAGTGCAGGTACCTGCGGTTGTAAATACTGTGACGAGGCCCAGGTCCGTGAACGGAGGGGGTCTAAGTCCCCAAGTGCAAGTTCCCCAACCTCGGAGAATTTCATAGGGAAATCGAGTATATCAACAGATGCCCTTTATTGAAGCTCTAGATGAGTTTGATCCAGACCTGTTGCAATGACGGTGGAGGGGGGGAGGAAGACTGTACCCTTGGAGCAGTCTTAGAGGTAGACCAAAGAGGACCGTATGTGGAGGCAAACGTGGACGGTCATCCCATCACACTCTTGATTGATGCTGGTGCTACCCGTTCTACTGTGAGGTCCGCAGTAGTCCCAAACCTACCCCTCTCGGACAATCGATCCAAGTTGTAGGAGTTGCAATTAAGAGAATGACCAATACGTTGACAGATGAGATACCTGTGAGGATAGGAACCTTTCAAGATCATCACCAATTTGTGGTGTGCGATTCAAGTCCAGTCTGTTTGTTGGTTCGTGACCTTTTGTGTAAATTGAATTGTACTATCTATTGCACGCCCAGAGGAGTAGAGCTGCAGACTAATGATGCTGACATTGCATTCAAATTGGTGAATCAGAATCTCTGCATAGAGATGTTCCCCATGCTGACGGTGGAAGACCTGCCATACGACTTGAGGGACTCAGTCTCTCCAGTGGTGTGGGATTTCACGGGAGAAGAGATAGGACTGATTAGAGGGGTTGAGCCAGTTAAGATACAGATCAATCCGAATGCTGAGTTTCCAAGAACACCCCAGTACAACCTGACTCCGGAAACAGTGGCAGGAATCACGCCCGTGATTGAATCAATGATCGAGCAGGGCATTCTGAAAGAAATTATGGGGAGCCCAAGCAATTCTCCTATAATGGGACTGCAGAAGCCAAGTGGGAAATACAGGATCATGCAGGACCTGCGGAAGGTCAACACGATCTTAGTTCCATGTTGTCCTGTGGTATCGAATCCATCTGTGATCTTGTTCCAAATTCCTTGTGAGGCTGAATGGTTTACAGTAATTGATCTGTCAGGCGTTCTTCTCAATACCCTTGCACGAGGAAAGCCAATTTTATTTTGCTTTCCAACTGGAAAATTGTGTGTTAATGTGGTGTCGTATCCCACAAGGGTATACTGAGAGTCCATCAATCTTTAATCAGATTCTGAAAAAGAACCTTGAAAGTCTAGTACTGCCACAGAGCTCAAGACTCGTGCAGTACATTGATGACCTCCTGATGGCCTCGGAAACGGAGGAAGCTTGTAGGGTCGATACTGTTGCACTGTTAAACCACCTGTCAGAAAACGGATACAAGGTGTCCCCAAGCAAACTCCAGTACTGTTTACCTGAAGTCCAGTATTTGGGTCATCGTATTGAGAAAGGCAAGAGGAAGGTGTCACCAGACCGCATTGAGGCGATCATCAAAATGAATGCGCCTACCACACAAAAGAAAGTTAGGATGTTTTTGAGAATGGTTGGGTACTGCCGTCAGTGGATTCACAACTTCTCATTGAAAGCAAAACCTCTGCAGAGGTTGACACACAAGGATGTGAGTGATCCAGTACCATGGGATAAGATTGTTTAGTTGCCTTTCTGGAGATGAGAGAAAGCCTGTGTCGCGCTCCGGCTCTAGGAATGCCTGATTATAACAAAGCCTTTTCATTATTCTGTTGTGAGCGTGAAGGTTGTGCACTGTCTGTACTTACACAAACACATGGAGGCGTCCGTAGACCAGTTGCCTACTTTTCAGCTACATTAGATCCTGTAGCTTCAGCGTTGCCCGGATGTCTGTCTCTGATCTGTTGCTGCAACAGGTGTCAGCATTGAAAGGTTTGAAAGCATTGTGATGGGTCATCCTCTTACTGTATATGTTCCACACTCAGTTGAGCTCCTGATGACGAGAACCAAGACACAGCATTTGACGAATAACCAGCTCACACACTATGAGCAGGTCATTCTTGCATCTGAAAATGTGACTCTGAAAAGATGTTCTGTGTTGAATCCTGCTACTTTGATGCCTATTCCAAACACTGAGGGGGAATATTGTGAGGACCATGACTGTCTCGATGTGACTGAACTTTGTACTAAACCGAGACCCGACATTGTTGATGAACCTCTGCCTGAGTCAGACCAAATTGTTTTTGTTGATGGCTCATGTCTAAGAGACAATGCAGGTTATTTGAGAGCAGCGTTTGCCGTCTGTACTATTTCTGGATTTGTGGAAGCTGCGTGTTTGCAGGGACTACACTCCGCATAGGTCGCTGAAATCATTGCCTTGATACGCGCATGCCTTGTTTCGGATCAAATCCAAGTCACCATCTACACCGATAGCCAATATGGATTCGGTGTGGTTCATGACTTTTCAAATGCACCTAATGTTTTATGTGTAAGTTTGTCGTCGGTATTGGTCGCATGATTATACCTCGCGACTTGGATTTTAATATGTTTCTTTGACAGTGATCTTAAAAACAAACCTATTCTGAGTTCTCTCTTGCACATGTACTGGTTTTTATTAGCTATGGCAGCAATTTAAGGCTAAATGCACTTTACTTTTCATGTGTAAACTTGCCCTTGGCAATAGTTGAATGGAAAAACCTCCCAAAGTGGATTTTAAAGCGTTTTTAAAATGTGTATTTTACGTGGACTCAAGACCATGGTTTGGATCTTTTAACTGCAATATTTTATCTTTCTTTATATTGTTTTGGTTTCTGTACTTTGCATTATTGATGGTTTTAAATAATCAAACTATACATTATTTGATTGATTGATGCATGAAGTTATCTATATGCCAATGGTTGTCCTAGCAGCCACTCAGCTGCATCATTTCCCCCAAAGTTCATGTATAGTTGGTTTGATTGACACAGATGCTCATTTCAGACCAGATGACAGTGCATTGTGATCTTCATCTCCAAATTGTGCAGCATCTCCCCAGCAGAGGAGGCATGGTTGTATGGGAAGAAAGAGAATACTCTGTATTAAACAGTTGTAGCATCAGTTCCCATCCCATCACTTCATGGCAGGGATATTAATAGGTTGATAATGGAAAAGATCCCATGGAATAAGACTAACAGAGTCACCATAAAGATAAATTATTAATTTTCTGTAAAACAGGTACATAAATAAGGAGGAGTTCTTTAAGGCCCATGATTTTATTGTAACCAACAAAACACCTACTTTCCCGTTGGAGGCCTGCACACAAATCCCACGTAACATACAACATGTTAGATTACTTCTGCCTTTTGGAACTGGCTCTTGAATGTGTACAAGCCACCTGATTTCACCTCACCTGCCATGCGCATTTGAGCACTTAGAAACCAAACTTCCAGTTTGTGAATGCGGATCTGATGCACTTAGGGAGACCTACATCAGTGGCTTCAGGCCTAAATGACCTCTCTATTCATGAATATGAGTCAGACCAAATTCCTGAATATCATTTTCACCCTGTTACTCCAAAGATATATTCGCTCTGATTGACAGTTGTTTGTACCATAGGCGTGAACAGGTCAAAGGCAGCTGGAAGGGATAAACACAGGAGGACTGAAGCCTGTCTATGCTGATGTGACATATACTTACAAACCCAAAACTAGAAGGCAGCAACATTCTAATCAAATATTCCTTCATGTAAGTCGTTGGTACCTTATTATCTCATATTACTTAAGGTTTGCATATCTAAATGAATGTTATCCTTGTTAATTAAGATAATTGTATTGTAATTGTATTGTAATATAATTTATGTACCACTTACTACCCCTGATGAGGCGTCGAACACGCTACTCCGAAACCCATAAAGGATTAGTGGTGAATTAGTATAGTGAAATATGAAAGTAATTTGAGTGGTCAATATGTTAGTCAGTTCTTTGGATTGAGAAGGATAGTGGAGGGATAGAAGAGGGGAAAAAGGTTTGCATTTATGTAACGCTTGCTACCCTTGATGGGGTGCTGAAGCACTTTTTCGGTGAGTAGTACGCTACTCCGGAACCCATAAAGGATTAGTAGATAATGTATGCCTTGGTCTCACAGAACAAATTCAAATTTAACAGAACACATCAGAGCGGATATTCTCACATACACATGCCATAGCGCAGATTTTCCGAACACCTGACAACAATTTTACTGTCAACTGCACTATTCAGTAAAGTTTCCTACATGCCAAAGCATCTGAAAACTGAACAGAACACCACACATACACTCAGAACAACAGAGATACACCATGTATTGCTATGACATTGCTCACAAAAGCACCAACCACCATGGCACACCATGCAGAAACACAGCAGAATACATTAGACAGAAAATTTCACATACATCCAGCACAGCATAGAGGCTATTGCTTTGCTCTCGACAGGACTAGCCACCAAGATACAGCAACAACAAGTGCAACATACGCCTATAGACAGAATAGATCACATACACTCAGTTTAGCATTAATATACAATAGCGTAGGCCATCACGGTTTAAATTAGCACTAGGACCCACCACACAGAGCAATGAAAATAGTCTTCACTCACTCACTGCAACAATGAACTGTAGACACAGCAGCTCACATACATCCAATAGAGAACAGAAATTCCCGTTTGCCACTATACCATTTCTTTCAACTGCCCTCGCACGAAGGGGACACCCCAATCCAAACCTATTTTAATCAGATTATCACAGACCGTCATGCAAATCTCAGAAATGCCACAAAGCAACATGATACAAAATGAACTCAAACCACTGTGCAACGAGCATTCTACCAACCTAGGAGAAGCATGAAAAAATTCCTATGGATCTCTATGCTAAAGGCATAGTTAATTTATATTGACATCCAGTCATCTAATATGACCGTATGGTGTTCCTTTAATCAACCCCAGTGCTTAACTTTCACATCCTATATTGGGAACAACACAGCTTTAGAGAAGGCCCAGAAAACAGTACATGGAATGCATCAATAGACATGTGGAAACACACACACCATGTTCTCTACGAGGCCATACTAACGCTAGATGTGTGCCGTACAAATAACATAGCATAAAACTGAATTGGTCTATTCTCCATATGGCCTTTCTGTTGGACAATCTTTACAGTTACATCATGTTTTCGCTATAATACTGCTTTAGCCTCACAATGTTTTTGAATTTTTGTTAGTAACAGAATACAATAGCAAAAAATGTTAAGATATGATTGATGGAATACCTCTAATTAAATAACAATGCCACGGGCAGGATTTCTATCATTCTTATCCATCTGTGCAATTACGGACCAGGACCAACCGTATACAAATCAGTCCCCCACCCCCTAAACTGAGCAGTCTGTACAACTCTGCACTGCATGATTTCATGCTATGCTGCCTTGAGGCCTCTGTTATATAATACCATGTTATGTTACGTGATTGATAAAGCATATTTTTTAATTTTATTTATTTATTTGAAAAGTTTTATAAAGCGGCAACCTGACCCGTATGGGTATCAGAGCGCTGTACAAAGGAGCGGAAGCGAAAGGAGGTAAAAGCATGAATACAACACCATAAATGACCTTAACAAGCACAAATGCAAAAAAAACAAGATCAACAACCCATCTTGTGGGACATGTGAGGTACTAGAAAAGCATCAAGTCTTATGGAGCAAGTGGAAAGACAAAATATAACATTGAACAGAGGTAACAACCCATCTTGTGGGACATGTAAAGTACCAGAAGAGCAACAAATCTTATAGGGCACGTGGAGAGACAAAATTAAAACAGAAGTGTCAAAGAGTGTCAAGAGGAAATATAAGTTAGTTAAGATGGCTCACCCACAGGATGCAGTGGCACTTAGACTGTGTAGTGGGAAAAGTGGAAACATGGTTACAGATGGAGAGGAATAGCTAGGTTTTCAAGCACCAAATAAAACTCAGGTTGTATTTTCGGGGATCTCGGCCCCAGCCCAAAGAGGGTTTACAGTCTAGCTGCCATGTAGAAGAGGGACTTGCTTTATTTATGGGATTGTTTGATGTAGGAGACACCAATCAGGAAGCGATTGCCAGATTTCAGTGGTCGAGCTGGAATGTACGGTGTCAGCTTGGCTCTTTGGAAAGCAGGACCCTTATTCCAGGATTCTACTACTGAATAGCGGCACCAACAAAGTCCTGGCGTACTTATATTGAGGAGAGGATATCAAGAGACAAAATATCGAAAGGTGAGTGCATATGGGGGAGTATAGATTTACTTTTCCTAACTAAACATCTACGTACCTTGAAGATATATGCACCGCGTAGGGACATATATGTGGAGTTAGGTGTAGAAAATAAATCTAGACTTACTTGCCTTTCAATATTTTAGTTTCAATATTCCGTCCTCGATATTCTGCCCCATCAATAATGTTGATAATGTTGTCTCAATATTCCAGTATGCTCTGTGAGCCATGTTATAGCTTTAAAGTGCATTTGTGCATTCACATCTCTATTGGCAACCAAGTCAGTGAAGCATAAAGGTCATAACTTTGGATTGTCAACATAAAGGGTGAAGCTGCTTTAGGAACTTCTTGTAGCCTGGTTGCTCACCAGTATGCACTTTTGAAATAATACATCCTTAAAAACACAATTTTATGGACCTCCATCACTAGGTGTGGAAACTAAGGATTGGCAAAAGCCTCCTGAGGGTCTGATGCAGGCAAAATCAGTTCTCTGGGACTTGTCCAATTGAGGGGCATATTATCAAGAACGGCGTTAAAAATTATCGCCGGTTTAGCGGCAGAAAACTGCCGCTGAAGCGGCGATAATGGGCTTGATAATATGCTCTTGAGAATTCCAATAGAAGTCCATGTTCTGGTGTGGACATGGGCTTCTATTGAATTCTCCAGGGCATATTATCAAGCCCATTATCGCCGCTTTAGCGGCAGTTTTCTGCCGCTAAACCGGCGATAATTTTAACGCCGTTCTTGATAATATGCCCCGTAGTTCTTAAGCGGACGGTAATTCTAATACTGTTAACAGCAGGATTTATGCTGGTACACTTGTTGGTTTTTTAGGGCCTGATTCACAAGCATTACTGCAGAATTGGTTTGTTTGTAAATTGGGAATGGCGTTTCTCTGGGCAATTTTCTGTTTTATTTGTATAACAGTGGTTTCTGGGAGTGATTTTGTGCATGAATGTTATAGTGTCAGCCAGTGCTGAATCACTTGTGATATCATCAAAAAATGTTAATACTGAGGTTGAGAGAAGGCAGCGGGGAGTAGGGATGGTAAAACCTGCTGAGGTGTATTAGAGCACGGAGAAGTTACTTATGCCAAACCAGTAGCGGGCACTCATACTGCTAAGTGGTGAGGCAGGGTGGGGGCAAGGGGGGGCACAATAAAACCAAGTATAAATAAAAGAAATAAAACGTACCTGCTCCGACTGCCGCCGCCTTGCTCCCGATCCTCGTGTCCTTGCCCGGAGCCTGCTGCACACTGTGCAGGCTCTCAGCCCCTAATCACAGCAATGCTCACAAGCTGGAAATGCTATTTCCAGCATGTGAGCAGCACTGGGATTTGTCTGAGTGCCTCGGTTCAGCAGTCCGACATTTACTGGAAGCCTGTGTTGGTTTCTTTACCCAGCTGTACAACACAGCTTGGTGGAGAAAGGCTAAGTACGCATGACAGTTTGGCCGGCCCCAGAGGGCTGGCCAAACTGTCATGAGCACTTGGCAGTGTCCACCTCTCCCCCCTGGTGCTGCAGCGTCAATATTGGAGGCCACGCTCCTCCTTCGTCTCGTGGCCTAGAGTGCTAAAAATAAAATGATAATATAATGTTTTATTATTCTTTTATTTTTGTCCTTTGCCTCTTCTGGCTTTCAGCAGGGGGGGGGGCAACGCCCCATGCCAAACCATGGTGGTTTAGGGTCTTTTACATCTGTTGTCCTGGTACCTAACTTACTCTGATCCTGCAAATCGAACACCAAGTACACCCCTTCAGCACTTGACTCTCAAGGTAGCGAGGTGACCACTACAAGGTTTCTCAGAAAGATAATGTGGGGGCAGAGTCAGAACTCAACAGATATGCAACAGACACAATGATTACTGTCCAGTTTGTGCTTCTTTTTTGTGAAAAAGAGAAGTATTTTAATACACTCCAAAGTGCAGTAATACACCCATACAAACAAAGACATTTGTTTCTACACAGGTATTATGGGGATTTCGACACATAAACGAATCAGGTATAACGTGAGTGTGGGTGCAGGTTTACTATGGAATGTCTGAGTGGCTTCCCTGCTTCTGTGATCAATAGGGCAGTCCTTAAAATGTCCCAGCACTGAAGGGCATATTTACTAACAGTTCAGGCAACTCAGGGTAGCAAGTGAACTTGCTGCGCTGTATTACTTGAAAGAGAGAGAGCAGAACAGCAACATATTTTCAAAGATATGGCAGAGTTCTGCTCTCTCCTAGCGATGGCACACTTATGACTGTCTAGAGACAACATAGGAACCCTTGTGTCATGGTGCATGTGTTCCTGTATTCTGGTCAGGATAGTTTTTGTGTAGGAAAGAATAACTTCCTGCACAAAGGTATCCTTGGAGGCTATTTCCTCCTTGTATGTGTGCTGCAAAGAGGAAATAAAAAGGAAAAATAAAGACATTTCTCCCCGTTATGCCAGCCTCAGGTAGGTGGACCATTCTGGCGCAAACCCATGTTTACAAGTCTTTGTAAATATGGGTTTACATCAAAATACAAGGGTGGACGCCCAGGAACGTCCATGCACCACACAAGTAACGCCTACCTAACACGAAGTAATGCAAGACAGTACTATTTGCTGCCTTGCATTACTCTTTTTACAAAGCCAAAAAAAACGAGATTTGTGTGTATTTGTAAACTCAAAAATGGATTTGACTTCCGAGCTGCAACAAATAAGTGATACGATCCCAATGTAAAACCTTATTAAATCTGACCTTAGTCTTTAAAGTTATGTCCCAACCCACTGTAGTGTCTCGAGGCACTCATGTGAGTTCAGCAGTACCCAGCTTTACGTTGGCATTGTTGCCCGTATGTGATGAGAGTGGGAAACATTGTTTACATCGCATGCGATACATCGCATGCCATTACAACACGGTCATTACAACGACTGCTTTGTTACATCGCAAACCATTACAACACAAGTCGTTACAACGACTTGCTGTAGGGGGCAGAAGGTGTTGGATTTAAAATCCAACACCTTCCCTACTGTTGCACAGACTGGAGTTGGAATAGTAAATTATACTATTCCAACATCCAGCGCCCACTACAGCAAGTCGTTGTAACGACTTGTGTTGTAATGGTATGCAATGTAACAATGCGGTCGTTGTAACGACCATGTTGTAATGGCATGCAATGTATCGCATGTGTTGT